>BPLQ01011125.1:64820-113130 GCA_021605075.1 Caerostris darwini | reverse complement strand
GGAATTAATTGGCTGCATCCCGCCCTTTTGGATATCTCTTTCTTAATAATCCTGGAACTGGAATGGTAAGAGAAATTTTATATGAACCTTTCTAGTTTTATTTTGGAGGATTGTTTTGTGAGGTAAAAACTGTTGTATCTCTGAATTTTCCAAATTTTCCATCTTTGACTTTTGCATCTGTTTATGTTCCAAATAATGTTGCTTCCTCTAATTTCATTCATGATCTAAATGTTCTTTTTTCCTATAGTAGTAGCACCCTTTTGGCTGGTGATTTTAATGCTAGACACACTCAGTGGGGTTGTTATAATAGAAATAATACTGGTAGACAATTAGCTGCTTATGCTCATAACTCTGATTTTGATATTCTAGCCCCTAACTCTCCTACAAGATTTAGTAATTATTCTGCCTCTACTATTGACCTTGCAGTCACGAAAATTTTTCATTTTAACTACACCATTTCCTCTCTTAATGAGCTTTCCTCAGATCATAATCCTGTAATTCTTAAATTTAACCTTTCTTATCCTACTATCTCTGTTAACAGCAATGTTAGAACTTGTTGGACTAAATTTTCTTCTTTAATTGACTTTAATTTTAATTACTCGGTTCACAAACTTAACAATACTGCTGAAATTGATGACGCTACAGAAAATATGACGAAAATAATTACTGATGCTTACAATGCTGCCTCGAAACAAATTAATACTAACAATCGTAGTTATCTTCCTCCACACAGTAAAACCTTAATTACTAACCGTAATCATGCCCGTAAAACCTGGCAAATCTTTCGTGATCCACAAAGTAAGACTAATTATAACCACTCGCAGACTGAGAAGAGCTATTGCTCGATAAAATTATGAAACTTGGGATAGACACATACAAACCGTAAACTGCGAAGATGGTTCTTTCTGGTCTTGTCCCAGGACTTTTAAACGTAAACGTTCTTACATTAGAACCCTAGGCTCTAACAATTCACTGGCCACCGCTGACAGTCAAAAAGCTGAGGTTTTATCTGACAGCCTTCAGGAACAGTTTCTTGAAAATAACATTCATAATATTATGATTATGAATGGGAATATGAATGTTATTCAATACAGAAAATCTCTTTGAGTCCACTATCACTAATTTTATTAATACTTGTCAAGTCTCTGAAATTCCTATCTCTAAAGCATCTTTCGTTATTAATTGTATTTCCTCACTGAAAATTAACAAAACTCCTGGCATAGATAAAATTACTAATAAAATGTTAAAAAACCTTCCTTTCAAAATAATACTTGAGATATGTAAAATTACTGATTCTATTCTTTATATTATTTACTATCCTAAGTCTTGGAAAACAGCTAGAATTCTCCCAATTCTTAAACCTGGAAAGGATATTACTTCTCCTATTAATTACAGACCAATTTCTTTACTATCTTCTATTCGTAAACTAATTGAAAATGTCATCCTGAACCTCCTTAAAAGTGAGTCAAATCAAAAGAACCTTCTCATCCCACAGCAATTTGGATTTACCGAAAAACTTTCTACAACTCATCAGCTCTACAATCTCACAGAAACTGTTGCTGAAGGATTTACCTGGAAATATGAAACTGCTGCAATTTTTCTTGATGTGGCCAAGGCTTTTGATAGTGTCTGGCTTAATGGATTGATTTACAAACTCATTTCTTACAATTTCTCTCCTTATTTGATTCAAGTAATTCGTAACTATCTTTCAGACAGACACTTTGTTGTCGCAGTAGGGAATACTGATTCCTCTATTCGTGATAATCACGCTGATGTGCCCCAGGGTTCCATTCTAGCTCCTTTCCTCTATAATATCTTTATCAACGATATTCCACAAAAGAACAATATAAAAATTAGTCTGTATGCTGACGACACTGCAATCTTAACGTAAGGCCGATAAACTTGCACTATCCAGGAAAATTTGCAAAATTATATAATTGATTTAGAAAAATGGCTCATTAACTGGAAGATAAAATTAAATGTAGACAAGACTGAAGCAATTCTTTTCACTTGCAAAAAATCCTATAACCCTCCTAATATTAAAATATATAATAATTATATCACCTGGTCTAAAGAAACTAAGTACTTAGGAATTATTCTTGGTAGTAAACTTAACTACAGATCGCATATCTACAACCTTAGAAATAAATTCAATACTCAATTTAGAATTTTCTATCCTTTAATCAATAGAAATTCAGCTTTACCTCTTAATCTCAAAATTCCAATATATCTCTCTTATCTTCGTCCAGTATTAGCTTATGCAAGCCCAGTTTGGGGTTCTGTTGCACGTACAAATTTTGAAATTATTCAAAGGCTTGAGAACAAAACTCCCAGAATGTTAACGAATTCACCCTGGTACTTTCGTAATGACAATATTAGACGAGCTCTCTCGATTCCAAAGTTTAAGACAATTTGTTCATAAAATTTCTACAAAATTCTATAATCATATGCGAAACATCAATAACCCTGTATTAAATATCCTACAAAACTACGATTATGATATTTCTTCCCGCAAACATAGCAAACGACACACTCGCACTGTTCTAAATATTTTAAATTAATTCCTTACAACTGCCTAGATGAAAAAAGTTCGCTTTTCTCCTAAGCTATTTTTTCTCCTAATTTGACCTTTGCTCATTCTGTTTTATTACATGCAACTGATTTCATCAACATCTACATTTTTGAAATTTTTGTTATTTTTCATTTTATAATTTTATTAAATAAATAATTCTTTTTAAAAAAAGGGCCTTTAATTATCTATTTTGCTTATTAACTCAAAGGGCATGAGACCACCACTATGTTTCAACATTTTACAATGAAGGTGCTAGTGACCGCTACGCGGCCAAGGATCTCCGTAATAATCTACAATAAGAGGCATTCCCAGTTTCTATCAGTTGAATAAAAATTTCTATCTATCAATTGAATAAATATTCTGTATTTATGAAACAATAGCAGAATATAAAAAATATAACACAGAATAAGCATGAAAAACATAATGGAAGTAAATCAAACGAAAGTGTTAAAAAATTGAGTTTAAAAAAATATATTACAAAAATTAATTTAAATGTCAGTGCAAATTATGTATAGAAATAGCATCAAATGAAAACCAAAATAAGGAAGAAAAATTTACAAAACGGAAAAAGCTTAATTTTAATATAATGCTTCAGAGAACTATTTTTTTAAAGCGGAAACACATAATCACTCGGATATTTTACACTCAAAAAAACTACGTCGTCTAAAGAACCTTTTTTTTGTGCGGAGGAATTTAACCGAAGCACACATCAACAGCCAAATTTGATACCGTAAATAACACTTGGTTCGCATTAGGTTAGTAAGCAATTGCCAAATGTCTTAGGTGCCGCCAAATAAGCTCTGGTCGCAATGATCGAAATCTCGGCCCCCCCCCCCCCCATTTAGTATTTTAAAGTATGTCTGGAATGATGTTTTAATTATTAATCGTAATTGTACTAAAGGCCTAGTTAGGCTCAGGTATTTACTGCTGGTATTGGTAAGTAGATTTTAGATTATTCATTTCTAAATTGATTATCTAAATCAGAGGTCTCCAAACTTCCCAGCCTTAAGGCTCGTGCTGACCAAGGCGACAAGATGCAAGCGACCAAAATTTGACCTCACCGCGGTCGCCTGAAACCGGTTTGCAGTCCTCCGCTTGGAGTTGCCCAACTTTCAACTCGAAGCGGTTTTTCACTAGGCGTAATGCTATTTCTGACGTTTCGCTGTGAAGGGGTCGAAAAAATTTGGTCGCTTGCCTCTTGCATCTTCACGTCTCTCGCCTCGGTGGGAACGAGCCTTTAGGGCCATACTGCTTACTCCAGTAAGTACCAAGGGCCAAAACCGTTTTAATTTTTCTGCCATTATCTATAATTTCTAGACTAGTCGCCGTACGCGCTCTGAGCGAGCATATGCTTGCTAAATTCACTGGTTTAATTACTACAATTACTATTGTATGTATCGATACGACCGTGACACTTGACGACATCTAGTGGTTAAAAGCGGAAATAGGTAGGTAATATCCTTTATTACTAACAGTAGCGCAGTAACAATTAAACATTCGTGAATAACCTCATTGGTTCGAGAAGGTTCTGGTGTATTCCACTCACTTTGAGATTACAGTAATTGAGTATAAAAAGCTAGCGGCGCGACCGCGTCTCAGTCTACCTAGGAAAGGCGATGGAAGCGGAACTGTGTCTATTGTGAAGTAAAATAGTGCGTAACCCCGTTTAAAAGACAGATCCGACCAACGCCCATACGTAACTGTATTTTGATTTAACTTGTAATTTTTTGTGTGTGATTTACTAGTATGGAAAAGGAGCGGAAAATAGACAGTGAATGCAGAACATTCAAAGATCAGTGGAACTTTCAATATTTCGTGATTGAGTCCAGTAATAAGGTGCTATGTTTGATTTGCAATGAAACCATAGCCGTTCTCAAAGAATATAACATTAAACGTCATTATGAAATGAAGCATTTTCAAAATTGCACAAAATATACAGGAAGTTTGCGGATAGAAAAATTTGAAGCTTTGAAGAAGCCAGTTTTCGTGTGGCTCTTGAAGTCTCAAAACGTGGAAAACCATTCACCGATGGAGAAATGATCAAAAAATGCGTAATTGCAGTAACCGAAGAAATGTGCTCCGAAAAGGTAAATTTATTTTAAAATGTCAGTTTGTCAGCAAACACCGTGGCTTGGAGGGTATAAGACATCACAGAAAATATATCATCTCAAATTCTGAAAAAAATGAACATCTTGAGTGGTTTTCTCTTGCCTTGGATGAGTCATCGGATGTGTCAGATTCTGCTCAGGTGTTGATTTTTATTCGAGGAGTAAATAAAAGCTATGAAGTGTATGTAGAACTTCTTGATATTGATAATATTCACGGTACGACTACTCGGGAAGATATTTTTAAGGGAGTTCACAATGCCATTAATAAAAAGAACCTACGATGGAAAAACTTGAAATCTATTACAACTGATGGAGGCAAAAACATGTGTGGTAAAAATAAAGGAGTGGTTGCTCTTGTGTCAAAGGCAAGTAGAAAGTGATGGTGGTTCAAAACCATCAGTATTACATTGTATCATTCATCAACAGTCTTTGTGCGAAAAATGTTTGGATATGTCTGAAGTTCTAAAACCAGTCATATCAGTTGTTAATTTCATCAGACTCCCTGGGCTGAATCACCGACAATTCCACGAGTTTATTGAAGATATGGGAGAAAATGATTTACCATATCATACTGCCGTACGCTGGGTTAGTTGCGGAAAAATCGTGCAACGGTTTCTTGACCTTCGAGCACAGATCGAAACTTTTTTGAATGAAAAGCACAGCCCTCTTACTGAATTACAAAATAGCGAATGGCTGTGGAAGTTAGCATTCTATGCCGATTTGACAAGACATATGAAAGAACTAAATTTGAGATTGCAAGGAGAAAGCCAGCTTCTCCCTGATCTATACACTAATATCAAATCATTTCGGCAGAAAATAATGTTGTTTCAATCACAATTACGTAAAAAATGTTTCACACATTTTAAAACATGTGAAATATTCAGCCTCACTACTGAGACTGAATTTCTCGTCGATTTTGCAGTCGAAGTTTTGAGTGCTTTAAAGATAAATTTTGATACTCGTTTCTGAGACATTGATGTCATTGCGAATGAAATTAAGATTTTTCAAAGTCCTTTTGATACTGACATTGAAACTGTGGTGTCGTCATATTCTTTTAAACCTAAATTAAAACATTAACCGGTCCTAGAAACAACTAGTTACACCGTTTACTTAACACACACGATAACCATTATGAAATTTCGCAATAGCCCATACCACATTTTAAACCAACACGTTCGCATGCTTCAGAGACTTATATAAGTTGGAAAAGGAAACACACTCACATGAGATAATTCACAAACAAATTCACAATTTTAAATATAAACAAAGGTTAATTTATTATTATTTACAAGTTTAAATTTGTAATAAGTCTTGCAATTAACCTTATCTAAGTAACCGTGAAATTCGGATAATGCATTAATATAAATATAACTTATACAAGTTGGCGCAATTCTAAATTAATATTTAATAATAAAATAATATGGTGATAGGCCTTCCAGTTCATAACTTGCTACGACAGCTGGAGAAGAGGGGCTCCCTTTTTTTTCTTTCTTTTTTAAAATTTCAGTGTTAATAATGTTGTATACGTACCATTGTTCAAAGTCTTGGAAGCAGGGGGCCAACCGCTCATGGGGCTCTTGTATCGGGCAGGAGACCCGGGGAAACTTCTCCATATCATGTAGCATGGGAAGAGCATTTTCCTTTTTCTAAAGACGCTGTAGCCAGAGGATCTTCAGCTAACTCATTCAAACCGAGAGTCAGGCTCAAAATACATCATGACGAAAGAAATCTAGCATCACTGTTCAAAGTCCGTGGCAGCAGGGGCCAACCGTTTAATCGGGCCCTTGCGTCGGACATGAGGTCTCTAGACTTGGTCTTTTCACTCGGAGACCACGTTGAGTCATCTTTCCTCTCCTGAGCCCTCCCGCACTTCATTACGGGGGATGGGGCAGCTCCCTCCCTTCGTCATCTGCTGTCTTCAGTACTTCTACATCTTGCTCTCTCCCCGGGTTCCTCCTTCCCTCTTCATTTTATAGTTCATTTTCCGTGGGGGGGGGGCGGGCGGGTTGCCGACACCATATAAGGGTCTATATCCGTTCGGTGGACTCACCCCCGTCCATAAATCTCCAAGGAGAGATAACGATAGTTTTAAAATTCTTGGTAAATGGCTGTTATTGACCATCTGGCCCGAAGTATTGTATGGGCCCTGCCAATTAAAATACATTCCAGAGATCTCCCCTTCACCCCCAGCTGTGGTAAATGACCTGCACTCACCGGAAACGGGTCATTCCGTTGCACAAATCGAATACCCATCCGGTCAGGTGCAGAGACCAACAAACATCCCCTTCCAAGGAGGGACGCACACAGAATATGTTCTAACATATGCAATAATTATATAGAATTTTACCATAAAAAAATTTACTAAAAGATAATGCTCATATTGACACGACAGAAGATGCTGTTATCTTTGTCACTGGAAAATTTTAAATGGTGTACCAGATTTGTATTAAAAAACTAAGCTGAGCTGTTTTATTTTTCCTCTCTTTATCCTTCTTATTCAATTCCTTCTATTAGCTCCCACTCTCCCTATATATATCGTTCAAACTTTCAATAGCTCATAAAATACTTTTTATTCATCCACTCAAGTTCAAATACATTTTTTGAAATTTGCAGTGGATGACACTTGATGTTAATACAGTTTTTTCAAACGTTAATTAATTCATTAAATTTAATTAATTAATTTTAGTTTTTTTTAGATTTAAGTTGCCTATATCTACCAATAGATGGCGCCAGATAAACTTTAAAAAATGAATAATTAATTATGTATAAAGGACTTTCTGCAATAGAGTGAAAAAAAAGAAGGAATTGAACTTTAAAAAATTTGTTTTTATAATACTTGTTTTCATTTCAGCTGTCCTCTCTATTTTATTATAGAACAATTACAATTAACCAAGCAATAAGACATCTATACGTGTTTTGCTTATTTTAAAGCATCTTTTGCGTGCATCACAGCATGTTGTTGTTACTTATCCCACTTGGCGGACAGCAACATCTGCATTAAGTCCAAGAACCCGTGTGGTCTCACAGAAGGAGGAAAAGAGGGGCAGCTTCTGTTCTGGTGGAGTACTCGTAGGTAGAAGTGTGGCTCTGCCCCGTGACGCTGAAGAAGGAGCGACGCAATTTTCCGGTAGGAACTACCCCATATTTGCGTATCGTATGGAAGAAAACTCCCAGCAGATAGACCGACTGACGAGGCAAGATGTTGAACAATACAAAAGACATCGAACCTCCTCGTTTTTCGCAACAGTTCCTCGTTCGTTTTTCGAACAAAGCCGCAAGCGGATTGAACCTCCGTCTTAATGCTCAACAACGGCGCACGTTGCCACTGAGCCACGAATCGGGCACAGAATATATACTTAAGCTTAGCGTCAAAGGTGTGCATTTAATTTAGGGTGGTCATCGTAGCATTACATATTGGATAGAAAAGATATAAATATTATATAAAACATAGTAATTGAGTTAGTTCATGACATTAACCCGGTCCAGTGCAGCGAGCGCAGCTGAGCTAAGGTTTGAATCCCGATGGCTGCTTTTAGAAGCTAGGAGACTTTATGGTAACGTGTTTAAAGGACTTACATAGGAGTATAGTAACAACAAATTTATAAAAAAAAAAGAGTTTCCGAAATTTACTTTTCCCAATGTAACAAACGTCTCTCTCTCTCTCTCTCTTTTTGTTTTTTAATCAAAATTTTTGAAATGTATTGCATATTTCTTTTTCCTAATGCAGCTGGCAAACACTTAGATAGTTGTCTTTGATGCTTTAAGGCAAGTGCTGCGCCGACATTACGGAGAACCCAGGGGGCGCGTGTAACTGGAAGATAAGCTACGGACGTGGAGTAACAATGCTCCCCGCAACACTCTACAATTATATTAGACCGGGATTTACGGTTTAAAGTGGATTCCGAACCACTACGAACATCCATAGCGCCGCCGGGACTGGAACTCACCATTCAGGCCTTAATTTACTGTATATTCATATCATATTTAAACCTTTTGTATATTTAATAGGTACAGTGTTAAACCTTTTATTATTTAATAGGTACATACTTAAAAAATCTGCAAGGCCTTGCAAATGATACGAAAGTATGGATAGGTGCAGCTGTGAATATTGCTAGAAAAGTTAACTTAATACTGCACCCTTTTTTTTCATGTCCAATACGACTTTTTGTTTTTCCAAATTTTTTTTGCAAGAGATAACAACAAACAAGTGTCGCAGCTGGTTTTAGAAGTTTAAGTTTTAAATATAAAACAGCTGCAGTTTTCTTAAATTATTCTGTTATTACAGAACAAAAGATTTTGCTGTACTAAAAGTTAAGAATTGGAGGACCATTGTCACCCAGAGGAACACGTGGAAATCTTTTCAAAGGAAAGCCTTGGCCCTGCGCTGTGGCTGCTATTGATGATGATGATGATGATGATTAATGAACAGATTTGGCCTCCTTTTACACAGTCCAGTCACATTAATGTGACCACCTGTCAAAAGCCAGAATAACCACTTTTGGCAGAGCGGACCGCTGCAAGACGTACAGGAAGAGAGTCAATTAGGTTTTTGAAGGTGCTCACTGGGATGTTGAGCCATGCCAACTCCAGAGTCGTGGCCAACTGCGCTAGATTACGCGGTTGAGGATCCATGGCGCGAACAACCCGATCGAGGTGGTCCCACAGATTCTCGATTGGGTTTAAATCCGGTAAGTTTGCTGGCCAGGGGAGTACAGTAAACTCATCCTGGTGCTCTTCGAACCACGCACATACACTGCGAGCTGTATGACGCCTCGCATTGTCCTGCTGGTAGATGCCATCATTCTGAGGGAAAATAATTCGCATGTAGGGGTGAACATGGTCCGTAAGGACAGATGCGTACTTATGCTGATCCATCGTGCCTCCCACAATGATGAGTACACCCAGTGAATGCCAGGGAAACATTCCCCAAACCATAATGCTCCCTCCTCCAGCTTGGATCCTCCCGGCAATTGTTGCAGAGTGTTTGCTTTCAAACGTTTCACGCCGTATACGCCAACGTCCATCTGTCCGATGGAGTATAAAATGTGATTCATCGGAAAAAGCCCCCTGATTGGTTATGCCTGCCTTTAGTGATTGGTTATTTCACGTTGACGTCGAAAGTAGGTGGTGGTCACATTAATGTGACTGGACTGTGTATTTTGCTTCGTTGCTGTTTGCTTCGTCCTTTTTTTTTTAAACACCATAGAAACGATCAACTAAATAAATTCTATAAAAACCGTTTCCCTAATCCTAAACCTTTAACGGAACACTTTGGTTGAGTTTAATATTAATTTTATTAACAAAATCAATGTATTTTTTTTTTCTAATGCAGCTGGCAAACCTAGACACTTGTCTTTGATGCTTTAAGGCAAGCGCTGCACAGACGTTACTCACTTTGCATTACCCAGGGAGCGCGTGTAACTTGCAGGTAAGCCGCGGACGCGGAACCGCAACGCTCTACGATCATGTTAGACCGGGATCTACAGTTTAAAGTGGATTCCGAACCACTACAACATTCATGGCACGGCCGGGACTCGAACTCGAAACCTGTGGTACCTAGAGCCAGAGCGCTAGCCACTCGGCCATTCAGGCCCCCAAAATGAATATATAGGAAGGAAATTTTCCATTGCTGAATTTTCACATCCTAACGAATACAGTAACAAAAGAAATTCGCTGAATTAAAAAAAAGAAAAGTTCACAAAATCGCTAAAAATTTTGTAGTTAAGTTGACTAATAGTTAACCTAGAAATACAAATTTATTATTTTTTCGTAATTAACACTAACTCAAGCAATAACTTTTCTTGCTTAAACTATTCCTGAATATACATTTAAATCTAATTTCGAATGAAACCTTATTAACAGGTGGGCTGAGAAGTTTGTAGGCTGACACGTAGATGGTGCTACTAGTATTAAATCCATATGCTTTTTAGTTAGCCCTAATCTGCAAAAGACACACGTATAAATTTGGCAGCTGTTGCACTATTAGTATGGGAGTTATAGCATTTTTAGTGAAGCAACTTTTGTTAGTTTGAAAAAATGGATAAAAAGGAATTTCGTGTGTTAATAAGGCATTGCATTTTGTCGAAAAAAAAAAATACTATTGAAGCCAAGGCTTGGCTTGATAAAGATTATTCGGACTTTGCACCAGGAAAATCAACCGTAGAGTAGGGGTTTGCTAAATTTAAACGAAATGAGCACCGAGGACGATGCAAGCAGTGGACGCCCCAAAGAGGCTGTTACCGACGAAAACATCAAAAAATTCCACAAAATAATTTCTGATAACCGTAAAGTGAAGTTGATTGAGATAGCTGAGACCCTGAAGATATCAAAGGAACGTGTTGGACCCATCGTGAATGAATATTTGGATATGCGAAAGCTCTGTTCAAAGTGGGTGCCGCTCAGAACTCACAATCGAACAAAAACAACAACGAATTGATGATTCTAAGCAGTGTTTGGAGCTGTTTAATCGTAATAAACCCGAATTTTTTGCGTCGATATGTGACAATGGATGAAACATGGGTCTATCATTTCACACTGGAGTCCAATCGATAGTCAGCCGAGTGGACTGCACGTGACGAACACTAGAAATGCTATAACTCACATACTAATAGTGCAACAGCTGTCAAATTTATACACGTGTCTTTTGAAGGTTAGGGCTAACTAAAAATCATATGGATTTAATACTAGTAGCGCCATCTAGTCAACCTATGAACTTTTCAGCCCACCTGTTATGTCCTAAAAAGATATGAAGATTGTAGAACAAATGGGAAAGGAGCTATAGTCATTTATATCCTCAGACGTGTCATTCAAAACATAGATAAAAAAAATCATTTCAAACAGATTTTTGAAGGCACATTTTGAGCACCTCAAACTATCTGGAAACAACACACACTTTCAAATTAATATCGAAGGTTATATATAAAAAAATGCAATTTTTTAAATTGCCATTAGTCTGTGGGCAACGGACTTACCTGTTACGGAGTTCCAATGTGGTTTTAAAAACCACTAAAAATCCACTTCTTAAATTAGTTAAATATTTGTGAAAATTTGACATTTCTTGAATTAAAGAAATAAGTTTACAATTAAAGCAATAATGGAAATTTAGAAAAACATCTCCTGTTATGAGAACAATTTAAAGCAGAAGATCGAAAAAGCAAAAGCTAAGATACAATTAGGTTACAAAGCTTAGATACAAACTTTTAAAAAATTACAACATCAACTAAACAAAGTTACTACATGCAAGCCCTACAAAACTACATGTGAGCACAACAAAAGAGTTATACAGGTTACAGATCAAAGCAAATAAATACACGGAAAAAAAAATCCACAACAAAAGTAGTTTCAGAAGTGTACAACAGATGGCGCCACGACAGTGGCAGAAATTCAATACAACAACCACTTCAAACAAATAAACGATACAATTAAGAAATTAAGTTAAAGAAGAGAAAACAAAATTAAATTTAACAAGTTAAAAAATCAAATTAAAAATTAATAGATAACCAGTTATTTAAATAAGAAGTGCGCATCGCAGCATTCAATTAACAAGTAATATAAAAAAAATGCTTTTAAAGTCAATTCCTACTTTTTTTTCACTGGATTGCGTAAAATCCTTTATAAATAATTTTCATTCATTTTTTTAAGTTTGTCTAGCGCCATCTATTTGTAGATATATACAACTTAAATTTAAAAAAAAACTAAAATTAATTTAATTAAATTTAATTAATGAATTAATATTTGAAAAAACTGTATAAACATCAAGTGTCATACAGTACAAATAGGGGGAAAAAAAAAAAAAAAAATGTATTTGAACTTGAGTGGATGAATAAAAAGAGTTTTCTGAACGATTGAAAATTTGAACAATATATATATAGGGAGAGTGTGAGCTAATAGAAGGAATTGAAAACAAGTAATATATAAAAAAAAAAAAAAAATTAAAGACAATTCCTACTCTTTTTTTCACTATAAGTCCTTTATAAATAATTTTCATTCATTTTTTTAAGTTTATCTGGCGGCATCTATTGATAGATATATTCAATTTAAAGCTAAAAAAAACTAAAATTATTTAATTAAATTTAATGAATGAATTAATATTTGAAAAAACTGTATTCACTTCCAGTGTCATCCACTACAAGTGCAAAAAAAAAAAAAATGTACTTGAACTTGAGCGGACGAATAAAAAGTATTTTATGAACTATTGAAAATTTGAACAAGATATATATAGGGAGAGTGTGAGCTAATAGAAGGAATTGAAAAAATTAAAGCCAAAGAGAGCAGCAGCTCGGATCAGCAAGAATTGATTGGAAAGAACTCTGGGAACAACCTTAAGATTAAAATCTTATGATTAAGGCACAATAAATAATCCATATTATGTGTTTTTCCAAGTTGTATTTAAGAAAAATCACTTTAAGTGGTGGAATTTTGATCTCATTTTGTATTTCAGAATTTCTCATGAAATAAATATAGATATAGATATATTAGATATAATTATCTTTTGGTAATATAACTGTTTAAGATGAATTAGATAAAAATAATAATAAAAGACTAAGTGGGGGAAAAAAATCTCTAGACTTAATGCAACTGCTTCAGGAATAATAACCAAAAAACATTATCGCTTCTAGATATGCACTCCACGAAGTAGCAATTGTTGTTAATAAAATAAATAAATAAAAATTCAAATATATATATATATATTATTTCCAATGGCAGGCTACAATAAGTAATAAAATAAAAAAGAAAAATAACACAAGGAACATGAAAACAACAACGAGAAACGAAGGAAATCACATAGTGACATGTTTAGTCCATTAGGGCCCTAGCCTCCCAGTAACGACCCTACACAGTAGAGGAAACAAGTGCAGGGCAGACAGGAAGGTGAGAGGAATCCATGTCCTCTCCAAGACTGCAGAGCATGCATTTTGGGCTTGCAAATATTTTCGTTCGAAAAAGATGATTGGCCATACAATCATGGCCCGTCAGGAGTCTGGAAAGGGCAACAGCTTTAAACCTGGGCTGATCAGGGATGTTTAGAATAAAGTTAAACCAAGTTTTAGATGAGTTGTCTTCAAGTAGATTATCAATAGGAAGTAGATTATTTCGAAAACAGTCTAGGATCATCAGTTTCATCGAGTGAAAAGAGATGTCTTTACAAAAGGTTTGGGTGAAAGGTTGTTCCTTTTTTGGCAAGAGAATCCACCTTCTCATTACCCAAGATGCCACAATGGCCTGGGATCCACTGCAAAACGATATCAAGACAAGAGATGTACTTTTCGATGGAAGTAGACTGAGGTGCTAGGGAGGAATTGATTGCCAAAAGTGCTGCCTTAGAGTCAGATAGGATTACTGCTCTAGTAAATTGTTCTGTTCGGCACTGCAATTGAGTTAGGGCAATACGTAAAGCTTCGACTTCACCATGGTAAGCAGATGCAAAACAGCCGACAGGGGCATAGACAGAAAACAGGTCGCAGAAAACGTTTAATTCAAATATATATATATCAGGCAACCATATCAGTATTATATCTATGCTTATATACTATAATGTTAATGCAATTGTGTTTCAATTATATATACAAGTAATATAAAAACAAATTTTTTGAAGTCAATTCCTATTTTTTTTCCACTCTATTGCAGAAAGTCCTTTATAAATAATTTTCATTCATTTTTTAAGTTTATCTGGGGGCCATCTATTGGTAGATATAGGCAACTTAAATCTAAAAAAAACTAAAATGAATTAATTAAATTTAATTACTGAATTAATATTTGAAAAAACTGTGTTAACATCCAGTGTCATCCACTACAAATGTATTTGAACTTGAGTGGATGAATAAAAAGTGTTTTATTAACGATGGAAAATTTGAACAAGATATATATAGGGAGAGTGGGAGCTAATAGAAGGAATTAATAACAGGCAGACCGATTGTCAATGGGAGATTCTTACACAAGAAATCTAAACGCCACCGAGTCTCCTCATTCCTGAAAAAGCGACTGCAACAGATGCTGACGGCGGATTGGAACCGAAACCCCTTGGCCCTGTGTCTTTCAAGAAGGAGGGCAGTGCCTTCCATGAGGACTTTTAGGAGGAACTACCCCCGCATTTGCTTGCTACCAGTGGCCACGAGTCGACTATCAACATATGTATATTCATGAACACATATTTTCAGTCATGAATATTAAGAAGTTCGTTAAACGTAAATCATTTCCCTTTAAGCAATTTTAAGTTTTGTTACTACAAAACTCTAACAGGATACAAAAACACTTATTAAATTAATTTAATGTCGATTATCAAATTAATTATTTACTTTTTAAATTTTATTATAGTATAATATTTATTTTTCATTTGATTGCTTTTATAAAATAATTAAGTAAATATATGATAGACAATTTTCAAGTGCACTTTTTTGTGCACAATAAGTGCAAAATACTAGAATTTAATCGAAAAATTATTCTGCGAATATTCCTCACAAATAGGGCCTGAATGGCCGAGTGACTTGCACACTGGCGCTCGGTACCACAGGTTTCGAGTTTGAATCCCGGCGGTGCCATGGATGTTTGTAGTGGTTTGGAATCCACTTTAAACCGTAGGTCCCGGTCCTGATGGGATCGTAGGGCGTTGCGGGGGCATTGTTACTCCGCGTCCGTGGCTTATCTTCAAGTTACACGTGCCCCCTGGGTAATGCAAAGTGAGCAACGTCTGTGCAGCGCTTGCCTTAAGGCATCCAAGACCAAGCTGTCTAAGTGTTTGCCAACTGCAATAGAACAAAAAAAAAAAAAATAATAATATTCCTCACAAAATTGAATAAAATTACTAATATATAATATTTTAACAAAATAATCTTTTTTTTTTTTCTTATCCCAGTTGGTTGACGACAATCTAGACCAGGGGTCTCCAAACTACGGCCCGCGGGCCAAATCCGTAACGCCAGTGTCATCAATCCGGCCCGCGACAACGAATAGCTTATTGTTGCTGTAATAAATTGGATAAAAAGCCCTGAATGATAATAACTCGGTTTTATTGGTTAGGTTTCGGCTAGGTAAAGCTTAATGACAAGCATAATACGTAGAAAATTTAATTTAAGCATAACAAGTAACAAATAATTGAAATGAATCCCACTAACATTATAAATTAGTGAACATCCCGCGGTTACCCTCGGTAGTTTTGGCCCTTGGTATTTACTGGGGTAATCAGTATGACCCTAAGGCTGGAAAGTTTGCAGACCCCTGATCTAGACCAAGAAATCGTGTGGTCTCATGGAAGGAGGGAAAGGGGAGCAGCTTCTGTTGTGATGGAACACACAAAGGTAGAAGTCTGACTTGGCTCTGTGTCTTTCAAGAAGGGGGGCAGTGCCTTCCAGGAGTACTTTTAGGAGGAACTACCCCCCCGCATTTGCTTATCGTATGGGAGAAAACCTCACCAGGTAGTCCGACTAACCAGACAAGATGCTGAAAATACGCCATCGAATCTCCTCGTTTTTTGAAACAGTGTCTACAACAAAGACAACAACACCTTGAACAACAATTCAACCTCCTCCCTCATGCTCACCAGCAGTGCACGTTGCCACGAGTCGAGCTAATTTTCTTTTAATTGTCTTAAATTATTCTGTAATACTTTGATACCATCTAATTTAATATTTATATTTTTAGAGGATACAGGTATTTTGTATAAGCAATGTTTTTTAAGTGAGTGCAAATGTACACCTTCAAAAATATAAAAAATAAATCTTTAATGGTATAGCAAATATATGAATAGTTTAGAAAAACTAAAAAAACACGCTTTTAGAGTTAATCAAACTAAAAAGTACAAAATAATTGTCAACATCAGAATAAAATGACTGACGAGAAAATGAATGTCACTGTTCTAAAAGCGTGGGGTGCTTTGTATGACATTTTTAAACTAACTCTGCATTTCGGAATGAAACTAGTGAAAAATTAGTGAATTAGTGAACGTCAGTAATTTTATTCTTATGTTAACAATTATTTTTTACTTTTTAATTTGATTAATTCTAAAAGCATGTTTTTTTAGTTTTTTTAAACTATTAATTTATTTTTTACTTTTTAGTTTGATTAACTCTAAAAGCATGCTTTTAAACTATAATATTTAAATGAGGTCCCGGTACGGAGGACTGGAACTATAGTTTTTATATGATGAGATAATAAACTTATCAAACTATTTTAGTGTCCTTAATAAGTTTACAACTTTTAAATTAAATCTGAATCGCTTAAAGGGCAAATCGAGCCCAAAGAGTCAGTTACAAACAAACATACAGGTGAAACTAATAAAAGCGTATTAAAAAGGCTACGTTATTTGTTATGCAAAAACACTTTTCAAAGATACACGAGTTCAAAAAATGCTCTTGAGTTTATTTCACGCATTCCTGTATATCCGGTAGTAAAGATGGTAATCGATAAAATCGGGAGTCTGCACATACATATATAAAATCAGACAATCATGCTATATTCTGATTTTTTCATGCTATATTTATAATCTACATATTTATGTAAGATATTTTTTCTTCTTCTAAAAATAGAACAGTTTTTATAAAGTCTTTCATGGTTGATGATCTCGATGATGGTTGATCATAGTTTTTTACAAGCCTTGATGTTGATTTCCTTTGTCGTTCTACGATTATTTTGTGCACAATTTAGGCTAATTAGACAGGGACCTACAGTTTAAAGTGGATTCGAATCACTAACAAACATCCATGTCCCCACCAGGATTCGAACCTGAATCCCGTGTACCAAAGGCTAGAGCGCTAATTAACTGACCATCCGTTGTTGTTGAGGAAAGACTCTCAACATTTGCTTGAGTTTATCGCTAAAGCAGTCATTTTTTTTGTTAGAAGTTTTTTTTTCAATTCCTTCTATTAGCTCACATTCGCCCTATTTATATCTTGTTCAAATTTTAGATCGTTCATGAAATACTTCTCATTCATTCACTCAAGTTCAAATATATATATTTTTTGTACTTGTAGTGGATAACACTGGATGTGAATACAGTTTTTTTCAAATATTAATTCAGTAATTAAATTAAATTAATCAATTTTATTTTTTCTTATATTTAAGTTGCATGTATCTACCAATAGATGGCCCAGATAAACTTTAAAAAATGAATAAAAATTATTTATAAAGGACTTTCTAATAAAGTGAAAAAAAAGTAGGAATTGACTTAAATTTTTTTTTTTTATATATATATTACTTGTTTATTATGTAAAAACACTTTTCAAAGATACAACGAGTTCAATAAATGTTATTGAATTTATTTCACACATTCTTCTAAATCCGGTAGTAAAGATGGTAATAGATAAAATCGGGAGTCGGAGTATAAAATCAGACTATTACACCACACTACATCACTGTGCCTAAAACTGGCTTGTCCTTTTATAGTTTGAGAGTGATGTGGGTGAGACGTTTGGTTAGGCTCTGTGACGCTCTACAGTCATGTGAGACCGTGACCTACTGCTTAAAGTGGATTCCTAACCACTACAAACATCCATGCAACCACCGGGACATATATATAAAATCAGACAATCGGAAAAATATATGTAATAATAATTCATCTTTTAACTATGACTGACACATCAGCGGATCCTCCGATGGCAGGGCCTGTCCAATGTCATTCAAAGGGACATATTTTCATTAAGATTTGTTAGATCACAATCAAACATTAACCATTGTCAGCAGCTAAGCTGCTTAAAAGCTTTTTTTGAAGATAAAACTAAAAACTCAAGTTTTCTTTGCGCACAAAATCAGCAAAAAGAAATTTCTATACACCGCAACCAAATAGGTTCTAACTCTAAAGCCGACACAAGATCAGGGATGGGCAATTATTTTCGGTAGCTGGAAAATAATCGAGAAAAAAAAGTTTGGCGGGCCAAGATAAATTTTTTAAACATTTTGAAAACACTATACAAGTATTACAATTTAAATATGTTAATGAGATGAATGAAATTGCGATTTCATTTTTAAAAATTCCTCATATTGAGGTTCGAAGGGAGATGTACTGATTCTGAGGAACGAGGCTAAATGCTCATCTGTCAGTCTATTTCTGAAATAATTCTTTCTAAGGTTCATAGTTGAAAACACTTGTTCACATATGAAGCAAACATAGCACGGATTTTCTAGCATTCTGATATTAAATTTGGGAAACTTACTTTCGATAATGATTTGTAAAACTCTATCTTTGCCATATTTAGAAACAACTGCTTGAGAGGATTAATCAATGAATTCGACCTGCAAATCTGACCTCACTGCTTCACAATTTACGTTGAAAGGCATGGTGAAAATATCCAATTCTGTTGGAATCTTGAAATCTGCGTTCGAACTCAAAATGCTCTTTTTCCAAGCTATGTTCATAATTCTTAATCATCTCTTCATTTGCTGAGAGTATTGAATTTAACCTCGGGAAATGAGATAAAAATATTTTATTAAAAAAAATAATTTTTTAATAAAATAAAATAATATTTAATCAAAGTAGAAAAGGAGATGGATGTGTAATATATAAATAAATATTTCTTTTAATTTGCCTTGGATCGGCAAATTAAAATTCTATCCGTGCGCCGGATAGAACCATCCGGCGGCCTTCCGGAATCTTTCGGATTTGGCCCGCGGGCCGTAGTTTGCCCATCCCTGCATTATTAAGGATTTAGACCAGGTATGAGCAAACTACGGCCCGCGGGCCAAATCCGGAAGATTCCGGAAGGCCGAATAGAACCTTCCGGAGGGCCGGAGTTGGCCCGCGGGCCGTAGTTGGCCTATCCCTGTCCTAAGCCGACACAGTAACAGCCAAGATAATCTTCAATGTCATCAATAAATTATTCCAGAAAGACAATTTTCAGTCGCCCTATTTAGCAAGCAAGTGCACAAAGAGAGACATGATACAAGTCAATACTCCCCCCCTCTAATAAATCTTCCTTTCAAACGAAGGTCACCCCACCCCCCTCACCCCAGCTGTTGCCCAATAAAGCACGGGGAGCAGCTCCTTGGTGGGTCTGCATTCCAACCATCATCACGGCTTCCTTTTAGTTTCCCCTTTCTGCCATCCTGCACATGTAGATGAATTCATCAAACTGTCTCTGAACCACTTGTCTGGCAACTGACAACTGGCGTACCGATTACGGAGTACCAACAGGGGAAATTCCCCTTAAACCTCCTCATCTTAATTCATAAATATGCTTTTAATTATAGTTGGCTGCTTAATTAATGTTAGTAGAAAATATAAGATAAAGTTTCTAAAAATTCAAGTTAAATGGTTCTTTAAGAAAAAAAAAAAAAAAAAGAATAAAAATACTAATAATAAAAAGTAAAATGCAAAATAAAAGAAATTAAACTTAAACTTAAATTCAGTGCAACTAAGGACCAGTTGTCGATGCCATGTTACTATTGAAAAAGTAAACAGAGTATAAACTCATTTTGAAATAATGAACGGTGGGAGCCGTCATGAGTGATGTTGAAAAGTAAATAAATTATACACACACACACAAAAAAAGGCCAAAATCAGAACCGATTTTTATATATTTTTCGATTTTATAATTTTTATTCATATATATATATATATATATATATATATATATTTTTTTTTTTTGGTTTTATTCCATCCTTTTATTTTCCTAACAAAAAAAAGTGGTAAAAAAGCGTACAATAAAAACCTAACTATTCATTAGTCGTTATGATAGGATTATGGTGCACAACGTAGCAAAAATATAAAAATAAGAACCACTTGTCATGAAGACTAACTGTGAGGTTTTTGTGTATTATTTCTCTGTTACTATTTTTTTTTTTTTTTATTCTTCTTTTATTTATTTATTTTTTTAATTATTCATATTTTTTATACTGTCGATAATTTTTTTATATTTATTATATTTTTTTCACACCTAACCATTCCATCACACTAAATTCGTAAGCCCATATATTATAATTGGCCTAAATTAGCCAGTTACGTACCTATGACTTTTTTTTCAACGAGCTACCCAACCTATCATTGATACTAACTAATCAATACAGAAAGGCTCTTATTTAAAATATCCTAGGAAATATATATATATATTTTTTCCAATGGCAGATTATGAACAATTACAGCAAAAAAAAAAAAAAAAAAGAACAGAGTAAACAACAAAACATGCTGCAACAGAGTTCATTCATCTAACATATCCCAATATCGCTCGGCGAGAAAAGTCTTGCTCGGAGCAGGACAGTGCAGTAGATGCGTGGAGTCCATGGCCTCTCCAGAGCTACATATCGGGAAGGAACAATTTTGAGCCTGTAAAGATGGTTTCGCAGGCAGTCGGTTGTCAAATTAGCCTCCATAATAGTAGACATCAACATCCGTCTCACACAGAGTCAGCAAAAGCTCTGCGCGCTTGGATTGAGACAATCCACCGGCATTCCATTGTAGCATTCGAAGAGTATCAAAGTGAGGGGAGGAAGACATAATGCCAAAGTTGCAGATCTTTTAGCCACTAAAAAGTGTTACCAGGTGCACCACGGGGAGGTAGATCTACTGCTCACCCTCCTAGGAAATATTTCCCATAACAAATTTATTATTTCACTGTTTTTTTTAAACTTTTAAATTATAAAATAAGAATAGAGCATTTTAGAAATGTAAACAAAAAATATTTATATATTTAAATCGTTAAGACATATCGTTTATATAAATTCTTTCTATCAATAATTTTCAATTATTTATATGAATAATGACACAGAATAACCAAATTTGTAGCAAAAACAACAATGAAAGATAAATTGAAAAGTTTTCAAATGGAAATTTAGCCTTTATTTAATTCATTTTTTATCAAAATTATTGAAAGCATATACATTTCAAATAATTCTAATTTTTTTTTAGTTTCAGAACAAATTAAGGACTTCAGTTTTTCACAACCATAACCCACTCTTTTTTTTTATTACATTTTGAAGACTTTATTAGTTTACGTTAAGAATTTTTCTCTTTTAAACTTTGTTGGGAAACTTTTCAAAGGCAAAAGTTCTTAGATTATTAAACGAAAGAAATAATATAAATATTTCACTTTTAAAAATAAATTTTCTATTGGATTTATCCATTCAATATTGTCTAAATCTTGAGGGATTTATTTTCAAATAATTTTTTTTGTGAATCGTTATCATATAAACATTATCATATCATTTTTTAATACGCTTTTATTAGTTTCACCTGTATGTTTGTTTGTATGTATGTAACTGACTCTTTGGGCTCGATTTTGCCCTACTTTAAGCGATCCGATTTAATTTCAACGTTGTAGACTTATCAAGGACACTAAAATATTTTGATAAGTTTATTATCTCATCATGATTAGGATCGCCAGGAGGAGTGATTTAATTTTAACTTATGAAGAGCAATTTAACCCATGTAGAATGAAAGTACCTAAGACATTCAAACCTACGTGGGACTGTGGCACAATGGGCAATGCGCCTGACTAAGGATCAGGAGATTCCCTGTTCGAATCCTGGTTGGCTCGACCTATTATTATATTCCGTCCAAGAAGATTATTATATTCCATAAAAACAATTAATATAAAAAAGAAATTTTTAAAGTCAATTCCTATTTTTTTTCACTCTATTGCAGAAAGTTCTTTAGAAATAATTTTCATTCATTTTCTTAAGTTTATTTGGCGCCAACTATTGGTAGATAAATGCAACTTAAATCTAAAAAAAAACTAAAATTAATGAATTAAATTTAATTAAAGAGTTAATATTTGAAAAAACTGTATTCACATCCAGTGTCATCCACTACACGTTAAAAAAAAAGAATGTACTTGAACTTGAATGGATGAATAAAAAGCATTTTGTGAAAGATTGAAAATGTGAACAAGATATATACAGGGAGAGTGTGAGCTAATAGAAGGAATTGAAAAATGTGACTGCTTTAGCGATAAACTCAAGCAAATGTTGAGAGACTTTCCTCAGCACCAACGGATGGTCAGTTAATTAGCGCTCTAGACTTTAGTACCACGGGCTTCAGAATCGAATCCTGGTGGTGACATGGATGTTTGTTAGTGATTCGAAATCCACGTTAAACTGTATATGTCTAATTAGCCTAAATTGTGCACAAAATAATCGTAGAACGACAAAGGAAATCAACACCGAAGCTTATAAAAAACTATGATCAACCATGAAAGATTTTATAGAAACTGTTCTATTTTTAGAAGAAAAAAAATATCTTATATAAATATGTAGATTATAAATATAGCATTTTTGTGATTAAAAGTTACAATATCTTTTTTTCTTATTGCACTTGGTAGACAACCAGCAACATTTAGGCCAAGTTCAAGAACCCGTGTGGTCCCACGGAAGGAAGGGGCAGTTTCTGTTATAATGTCTTACTTTGGATCCTTGTCGCTGAAGGAGGAGGGTAGTGCCTTCCGGGAGAACTTTTAGGGGGAACTACCCCCTCATTTGCGTGTCGTAGGAGAGAAAATCCACACCAGGTAGTCCGATTGACGAGACAAGATGATGAACGTCACAAACACCATCGAGTCTCCTCGTTTTTTGAAACAGTGTCTAGAACAGAGATGGGCAAACTTTTTCGGTCGCGGGCCAAAAATCGCAAAAAAAATGTGTGGCAGGCCAAGATAAATTTTTCTAAAATTTTAAAAATTACAGACAAATATTACACTTTAAATATGTTCATGAGATGGATGGTTTCATTCTTAAAAGTTCCTCATATTGAGGTTCGAAGTGAGATGTACTGATTCTAAGGAACGAGGCTAAATGCTCCTCTGTCAGTCTACTTCTGAAATAATCCTTTCTATGATTCATAGTTGAAAACATTTGTTCACACATATAAGATGAAGCAAACATAGCACTGATTTTCTGGAAGGGATATATTAAATTTGGGACATTTGCTTTCGATACTGATTTGTAAAACTCTAACTTTGGTATATTTAGAAACAACTGCTTGAGATGATTGTTAGATTGCAACTCAATTAATTCAACCTACAAATCTGCCCTCACTGCTTCACAATTTACGTTGACAGGCTTGGTAAAAATATACAGATCTGTTTGAGTGGCACTGAAATCTTGAAATCTGCGTTCGAATTCAAAATGCAGTTTTTTCAAGCCATCTTCATAATTCTTAAGCTTCTCTTCATTTACTGCGGGTATTGAATTTAACTTCGGGAAATGAGACAAGCCGTTCGTAGCTAGCTGCACAGCAAACAGATTAAGTTTTAGTTTAAAAGTCGATTTATGTTTTGTAGAACAAAATTAGAGAAAGTAACATGATCATCAGTCCTTTGGAAAAAAAGGGAGAAAAAAAATAACATTTAATCAAAAAGGAGATATATATTTATGTCCTTTTTTCCTCCTTAATATATAAATATATATTTCTATTATATATATATAAATTCTGTCCGCGGGCCGGATAGAACCATCCGGTGGGCCGTAGTTGGCCCGTCCCTGGTTTAGAACAAAGTGGCCAGCGAATCGAACCTCCACCCTCATTCTCACCAGCGGCACGCGTTGCCACGAAGCGAGCTAATTTTCTTTTGTCTTAAGCTATTCTGTAATACTTTGACACCAGTTAATTTAGTATTTTTATTTCTATAGGATATTCGTATTTTGTGTAAGCAATGTCTTTTAAGTACTGCACCTTCAAAGATGTAAAAAATACATCTTTAAAGGCATAGCAAAAATGCTACGTTTTTCAATTCCTTCTATTAGCTCACACTCGCTATATATATATCTCTTGTTCAAATTTTCAATCGTTCATAAAATACTTTTTATTCATTCACTCAAGTTCAGATACATTTTTTTTTTGAACTTGCAGTGGATGACACTGGATGTTAATGCAGTTTTTTTCAAATATTAATTCAGTAATTAAATTTAATTAATTATTTTTAGTTTTTTTTTTATTTAAATTACATTTGTCTACTAATAGATGAATACTAATAGATGAATGAAAATTATTTATAAAGGACTTTCTGCAATAGAGTGAAAAAAAAGTAGCGATTGACTTTAAAAAAAAAAAATTTTATATTACTTGTTTTTATAGGATATTTGTATTTTGTGTAAGCAATGTCTTTTAAGTACACCTTCAAAGATGCAAAAAATACATCTTTAAAGTCGTAGAAAAAAATGCTACGTTTTTTGTAATGTAAAACTCTTTTCATAGATACACGAGTGCAATAAATGTCATTGAATTTATTTCACACTTCTTCTAAATTCAGTAGTAAAGATGTATTACACCACATCGCATCACTGTGCCTAGAGCTGAGTTGCCCCTTTACAGTTTAGGAATGATGTGGGGGTCAGAAGTTTGATTAGTCTCTGCGACGCTTTACAGTCATATGAGTTCGGGACCTACAGTTTAAAGTGGATTCCGAAGCACTACAAACATCCAACTCGAACCAAAAACCTGCGACGCCGAGCGTTAGACACTCGTCTCTTCAGGCCCCTATAAAATCAGACTCAGGAGTTGGAAAAATATTTTGGCTTATCCGTGGATTCATCTTTTAACTGTGAATGACACATCAGTGAATCCTTTAATGTCTAGGTCAATCCAACGGCCATCAAAGGGATGTATTTTCATTAAGTTCTGTTCGGTCACAATCGAACAATAACGACTGACAGCAGCTAAGATACTTAAAAGCATTTTTTTGCAGATAAAGCGCTAGCAATCAGAAAAGTAGTGATCCTGCGCACTATGAGACATTGCAAGAGTGGCCATCTTCCAGAAGAATTTGGCTTTCCACTAACACATTTTTTAAAAGTTTGCGAATTCATTTTGAGGGAATTGGAGAGAAAAAAACTGATATGTAGGTAAATTCTTTGTTTCGAGAAAGGGTAGAGAGTCGCATAAATAATATTCCTACTCTTAAATCAAATTTTTTTCCGTGCTATGATTTTGCTATTGGATTTAGAAGAATGTGTGAAAAAAGTTCAATGATTTTTATTGAACTAGTGTGTCTAGAAAAACAATTTTTGCATAACAGAATTATTTTTTACAACTTTAAAAAGTGCAGTATTTATGCTCACTTAAAAGGTATTCTTGTATTCTAAATTTGTTTAAATAAAATACATATATACATAACCGCACCACATGAACAGTGTTGCAGAATAACTTAAGACAATAAAAAAAAAACGATATTAACGATAGATACTATTTTTATAATGCATTATTTATTTATTCATTTATTATTATTTGTGTGTGTGTGTGTATTTTGTTCATTATATCACTACTAAGTACTTTTGTTCATTAATAGTACTATAAGCTTCTATAAGATCTACTTTCACTGTGCAGCCTGTATTTCACCTTTCAAACATCTTGACTCCTCAATTACTTAAGAAAAGATTCTGTTCGAACACCGCATTCTCTTGAATGAACCAATTGCTTGGTTTCATTGTTGTTGTTGTGTTCCTCATGGAAGGAGGGTTGCTGCTTCTGTTCAGATAGAGCACCCGTAGGTAGAAGTCTGACTTCTGCTTCGTGACGCTCTTACAGTCCTAGGAGACCGGGACCTACGGCTTAAAGTGGATTCTGGACTACTACAAACATCCATGGCACCGCCGGGACTCGAACCTCTTGGTTTCGTAATAATGTGAAAAAGTCACAATAATCGCACCTTATCTTATTGCATTGAGGTTTTAATACTGTCATGACGATTAAAACCGAGTCTTCTTCATCATATCAACAAAAATTCTTCAGAATATATTACCGTAATAACCCAACTCTGCTTCTTCCCTTTTTTAGAAACGAGGGCTATTGTGGCCACTTGTCTAGTGCGTCTCACATCTCAATATTCTCCCCCATGCAGTACGCAAATGTGAGAAAATTCCCTCCTCTAAAATAGCTATTTATAACCTCCAGTGCTGAGAAAAGTCTCTCAATAATTATTTGGCTTACTGCTAAAGCAGTCACTGTCTTTTGCTAGGGGTTGCAGTACGGGAGGATACAATTGGGTTGCTCCTTAACATTTCAACATTAATTTTTAGAATTGTGATGAAATAAAAATTATATTTTTTAATAATATAAACATATTTTTTTCTTTCTAATGCAGCTGGCAAACACAGACACCTTGGTGTTGGATGCCTTAAAGCAAGTGCTGCACAGACGTACTCACTTTGCATTACCCAGGGTGCGCGTGTCACTTGAAGATAAGCCACGGACGCGGAATAACAATGCCCCCGCAAAGCTCTACGATCTCATTAGACCGGGACCTACTTTTTAAAGTGGATTCCGAACCACTACAAACAACCATGGCACCGCCGGGACTCGAACCCGAAACCTGTGGAATCGAGCACCAGAGCGCTAGCCACTCGGCCATTCTGGCCCTATAATATAAACATAAAATTATAATTTTATCAATAAATATGTATAAAATTATATTTATATAATAAAATTAATTTCATAAACATATTATATATTTATACATTTTATTTATATATTTAATTTTAAATTTATTTCATAATTAATAAAAAAACATATAAAATCACATTTATTATATTAAAATTCAACTCCTTGGCTTCTATTCCTTCAAATATGCCTGATTCCTTGAATGCGGTTTTTCATAAATTAAGTTAAGGTACATAAAATGACCTTAATAAAATTCAGAAATTTTGGGGTTTTTATTTTCTTCTGCGACCTTGATACTGCATAAACACTGATTTAGAAGGAAAAAAAATATAACTTAACCGAAGAAGACATTCTCAAGTGGACGGTTTAGCAAAGGTTTTTTATGATCTGTTAATTAACATCCGCCTCGCAATATGAAATTAAAACCCCGATGCTCTTCTGCAGTTAAGCACTGCTGATGCTTGGTCTTCTGCATTTGGCGTCTCTCATAAATTGAGAATGATAGCAGTTAACATGGCATTGTGCAATCGATTGAAATTGTAAATACCTAAATGAGTATTAGGAATAATCACACACTTTTTTTTTTATTCCGTTTCATTGTTCAGCTCCATAGAAATATCGATTTCGTTATGATCAGTATTATTTTATTTTTGTCCAACTGATTTTCTGCAGTACTTTTGGTTCCTCCAACATCCGATTTTATCATTTTGGCGACGACACAACAAACCAGCAATTTAAACAGTTGCGAAAATAGTAAAGAATACTCATTTTTATAAAACTTATAGAACACAATTCCTTTCATTTTCTAAATAAATTTATGAAATATAAACTAAAGAAATAAAAAAGCTGCCATATCGAGTTATGTAGCGATTTATCGCTTGCGTCCAGCTATCGAAAAAATAACCACGTTTTTTGCGAGATGATCAGATCCATATCCTATTGTGTCCAAAAAGTAAGACCAGTTTTCAATTTAAATTTCCCGGGCATAGGGTATTTCAAAATTTTTTTTTCTTTTCTTGTTTAGTTTGTTGGCACTGTCCTTGACATTTGTGTGACATTTGATGTCAAAATATTCATTAGTGTTTAAGATACGCTTGGCTTTGTGAGACGCTAAAAATGATTCCGGCGATTTTTGAAATGTCTGAATTCATTGAGCAAAGAACTTGCATTCAATTTTGTTTGCGGAAACGTCCAAAATATTGCATAAGTCATTCGGTGAATTAGGCACACTAATGAATATTTTGACGTCAAATTTCACACAGAAGTCAAGGACAGTGACAGCAACCCAAAAACGAAAAAAAAAAAAACCGATGCCCGGGAAATTTAAATTGAAAATTTGTCTTACTTTCGGGACAAAGTAGTAGAGTATCCATTTCCTTTAGAAAGTCGACGAAAATTTTGAGTTTAAGGCACATTTCTGAAATGTATCAAGATATTTAAAATAATTTTTTTTTACTATTCCCCCGCCAAAATATTTTAATTATGACCTTTAGTTATCACGCATACACGAATTTCAAGTGATAAAAAAAAAAGTGGGAAATGTAGTGATTTTCCAAAGTTATACGATGTTAATTTATGTTACTTTCTCGAAAGTGAGGGAGACAGATTTCTCCTTGCAGATGATGACGTAATCGCTAGTCTGGTTCACTCCCTTCTCGACATTTTTATTTCTGACTTGGAACGGAGGTTGTGTTTCGACGAGCCTCCAATCGAAATGTTACGTGCGCACAATGGGCGGGCATCCGACACAACCTGTAATACAATATGTTGCTAAGTGTGTGTGGTTTTCGTCTGTGGCTCACAGTTTTTTTTTTTTGTTTTCTTTACTACTTTGCTGTTGGTGGAAGAAAGAAAGAGGATATTTTTTTTCTTATTTTTCTTCTCTTTATTTTTTATTTAAAATAAAATAAAAATAATAAAAACAAAATAAAAATCTATAAAAAAACTACTATTGCAAAAATGACAAAAAATATTTTTAATCTTTCTAATATTTTTTAATTCTCAACTTATTTTACTATTACTCTTTTCAATATCACTAACTATTTCTTTATACTTCTTTTTGTTTTTTCTATTTTAATTTATATTTTAATAATCGGGCAATGACAAGAGTAAGTGGACAAGAGTTAAGTGACAAGAGTAAGTGGACAAGTTACTCAAGACAGGAGTAAGTGGCAGCTGCGCTGCCAACAAGCTTCGTAACATACAAGAAGAGAAAGAGGATATATGAATTGTAAACTATAAGTAAAAATATTTTAATGTGAATCAGTGCATGAGCAATCTACTTATACCAGACTTTTTAGATAATTGTTGAATTGTATTATTTAATGTTATTTGCCATGATGATAATAAGTACCGTGAATTATTTAATGTTATTATGCATGAACAATGGATAAAACAAAAAGTTTTCTGGTCTTTCATATGTCATACATATTTTAAAAATCGGTCGATGCATGGAGTAAAAGAATATATTTGTTATTATTATTAGGAATTATTTGCATTTTCAAACATATTTGTATGTTGACGCAATATGATTTTATTTCCAACACACACAGTCAAGTTAAAATGTAACTTTTGTGTAATGAAAAGGTATGAAAAGATTATTTCTTTCTCTATTTTCTTTCCTTTTCTTTTCTTTCTTTCTTATTTTCTTCCATTTTTAAGCAATTTTTATTTATAATTTTAGTGATGAATTTTAAGACATTCACATAGACTCAAAATATTAATGCCCTTTGAAGTTTAGCATGTTAGAAAATTGTAAACCACATCTGAATTTAAAGGAAAGTTCTGAAGTTGCTTACAAAATGTTAAAATTTTTTTTTTCCTTACAGAAAAAAATATTGCTAGGACATTTTTTTAAGAAATCTGAAATTTTTTTTACAATAATTATTATTTGTATATTACGCAGAACAAATCTGTGAATAACAGTTTGAATGAAGGAATATTTTTAAAAACACTTTGTCACGAAATATTAATAGGTTATAAATATAATATGCGCAACGAATTGTTTCACCAAAGACCAAAATGGCCAAAAGACTCTTTTGTAAAGAAGGGGGGGGGGGAATAAAACCCAGTAGATAGCGACCCTGTTCTCCAGACTTGTGAATTATTGGCAAATTTTTTTAATTTTCAATAAATTGGAGAACGTTGAATAATACACAGTCCAGTCACATTAATGTGACTACCTGTCAAAAGCCAGAATAACCACCTTTGGCGGAGTTGACAAATGCTATCTCTTTGTTGGGGAGCAGACATATGGGAATCCAATAAGGGTGAAAAGTCGCTGCCTGGAGCTTGAGATGCGCAGTCTGCCTCACATGTGTCAGACTGCGCATTTTAGACTTCAGGCAGCGGCTTTTTCTTTTGGCGCAAGTTCTAATATTATTGATTGCGTATGGAAAGATTGCGGACATACAGCATCATTGTGAATAGTGGTGAAATTATTAAAAGTATAGCGTAGCTAGTGCTTGTGGGAGTTATACGTAATATATTTCAACCCCAAAATGGCTACTAAAAACGTAAAGTTCATTCAGAGTGCAGTGCTTTTAATGATGAATGGACCAGGAAATACTTTTTTACAGTTGTAAAAGATAAACCAGTGTGTTTCATCTGCAATGAAGCTGTAGCAGTCTTCAAAGAATACAACATTTCCCGTCATTTCACATCTAAGCATAAGAATTCCAATTACGAAGCAATGTCCGAATATGAAAGAAAAAAAAAATTAAGAAAGTCTTTGTAAAAAATTATCCGGCCGACAAAATTTTTTCAAGAATATAAACAGTATCCAAGAAGCAGCTACACATGCAAGTTACATAGTAGCATACAATATTGCTAAAAATAATAAGGCTCTCAGTGATGGGGAGTTTGTTAAACAATGCGTGCTCCAAGTTTGTGATGTTTTATGCCAAAACAAGAAAAATAATTTTGAGACTGTAAGCTTATCTCGAAAAACTCTGACTTCTAGAATCGAAGCCATCGATAACAATTTGGCATCGCAATTAGAGTCAAAGATTGGCCAGTTTAAATTTTGCTCCATATCTATGGATGAAAGCACATGATATAAATGATACTGCTCAATTAGTATTATTTATAAGGGGTGTTTATGAGAATTTCGAAATTACCGAGGAACTGGCGTGCATGCGTTTTTGTAAAGGGAACTACAACGGGATGTGATATTCCTCGTGAATTTCAGGAAGGACTTTTAACTTTGAAACTGCCTATAACAAATATATATAATATTACGGCCAATGAAGCACCGAATAGGATAAGAAAAAAATCTGGATTTCTTGGACTCTTTACTTAAAACTATTCCGGGAACAATGTTGTTTTTCTACATTGTGTTACACATCAAGATGCTCTGTGTAAATCCGCATTGAATATGAAACCCGTGCTTGATGCAGTCGTGAAGTTTGTAAACACTATTCGATCTCGTGGGCTTACTCACAGGCAATTTCGAGATTTTCTTCAGTCCACGCGATCTGAATGCTCTTATGTACTCCATTACACGAAAGTAAGGTGGCTTAGTGCAGAATGTGCTTTCGAGCGAGTTTGACAGCTGAGAGACGAATTTGTGTCGTTCTTCCATGCGAAGCAGTGTTCTGCGGAGTGCGAAATGTTAAAAGATACAGAATGGCTTTCGGACTTTGCATTTTTCACAGATCTTCTGTGTCACATGAACAACTTGAATGCCGAGATGCAAGGAAAAAACCAATTTATCGACGCTATATGGGCCCATCTCAAAGCTTTTAAACTAAAACCTAATCTGTTTGCTGGGCAGCTAGCTAAGAACGACCTGTCTCATTTCCCGAAGTTAAATTCAATACCCGCAGTAAATGAAGAGAAGCTTGAGAATTATGAAGATGGCTTGAAAAAACTGCATTATGAGTTCGAACGCAGATTTCAATGCCATTCAAACAGAATTGGATATTTTCACCATGCCTTTCAACGTAAATTGTGAATCAGTGAGGTCAGATTTGCAAATTGAATTAATTGAGTTGCAATCTAACAATCATCTCAAGCAATTGTTTCTAAATATGCCAAAGTTAGAGTTTTATAAATCATTATCGAAAATAAGTTTTCCAAATTTAATATCTCACGCCCAGAAAATTTTTCAAAGGACAGATGATCTTTTTACTTTCTCTATTTTTGTTCTACAAAACATAAATCGACGGAAATAGCAAGCACAGACAGCTTCCAATCGGTAAAGTATTAAAAGCGAAAGTTCTTTGTTAGTTACAGCTGTAGATTGGCGCCCACAAGCGTTATCTCTTTATCGGGGAGCACAACTTATCTTATTACTAACAAATATTTTATTATTTTACAAATCATTATCGAAAGTAAGTTTTCCAAATTTAATATCTCACGCCCAGAAAATTAGTGCTTTGTTCGCTTCATCTTATATATGTGAACAAGTGTTTTCAACTACGAACCTCAGAAAGAATTATTCCAGAAGTAGACTGACAGATGAGCATTTAGCCTCGTTCCTTAGAATCAGTACATCTCAATTCGAATCTCACTATAAGGAACTCTTAAAAATGAAATCGCTATTTCATTCATCTCATTAACATATTTATAATAATATTAAATTAAATTGTATACTTGTAATACTTGTATAGTACATTATTAAATTGTGATACTTGTATATTGTTTTTAAAATTTTAGAAAAATTTATCTTGGCCCGGCAAACGTTTTTTTTTTTCGATTTTTGGCCCGCGACCGAAAAAGTTTGCCCATCCCTGCCTTAGGCCATCCTTTATATACACTCCACTGCAATGTGTGATTGGTTATTTCACGTTGTCGTCGAAAGTAGGTGGGGGTCACATTAATGGGACTGGACTGTGTATATTTTTTAATACTAGAGTGTTTTATTCCTGCATTCAAATCAAAACAATTTTACCTATAAGAATTTTTTTAAGAAAATTGCTATGTGATAAAACAGGTATGCACTTGTTACTAGTTACAGAGTGCGCATACATAATGTATGAACATTATGCTGTACATAAATATTCAAATAAAAATTTTATTATGTATAATATGTTGTAATGAGTACATAATGATATTATAATGATTATATTTTTCTTTTTCCAAAAATATGTTAAGTAAATGATAATAAGAACTTATAAGAAAGTTTACGTGAAATTTGAATAATAGCATGGTAGACAATTTTTTAATAAAATTTTAATTTTAACAGTTTCAAAATAAGTAATTAATATTCTTTGATTTGTACTGAATTGTTATTCAGTGACTCGGAAACTGAACTGATTTTAATTTTAAGAAATCATTAAAAATTGCGATTCTTTTCTCAACAACAAGTGAAATTGTCATTTTGGATACAGCTATTATCAAGTCATAAATTAAATATTGGTTTAATCACAGAGATACAAAATATTTAAAAAATGTAAAACTCAGTAAGAAATACAAGGCTACAAGATTTTCTAATTGATGTCTATTTTTACAAATAAAATAATGATTTTTTTTTTTTTTTTTTTAGTCAAATAAAAAATTAAACCTCCCTAAATGACAATCTGGCTGCCAGGGAGACGTTTACTGAGTTTTCTTCCATGCGACATGCAAATGCGGGACAATTGCCCCTTAAAGTACTCTCGGAAGACAAAGTCTCCCTTTCATTAGCTATTGTGGGTTCTTCATGGTATATGTGATTGAATTACAAGTCTTATTTAAGTGCCACAATATATATATATATATATATATATCCCTCAAGTGTATTTATTAATTCAAATCTAAATTCAATTTCCTGGATTGTAGTGTTATGAAAATAGTGTTGAAAAAAGAACTCTAGTGTTGTGTCTAATCTTCAGTATCATGCAGTGCGGGAAGGACATCCCATGAGTAGTCTACTCATGGAGGCAGGGAGAGGGGCAGCTTCTGTTGGGATTTAGCACCCGTAGGTAGAAGTCTGACTTGGCTTCTGTCGCTGAAGAAGGAGGGTAGTAACTTACGGGAGGACTTTTAGGGGGAACTACCGCTCATTTGTGTATCGCATGGGAGAAAATCCAGTAAACTCCAACCAGGTATTCAGACTCACGAGGCAAGATGCTGAACAACAAAACAGCCTGAACCTCAGCCATCATGCTTACCAGCAGCGCTAATGTGTGAGTTTCTCGTTAAGTGTTGACCAAAGATAATTCTAAGATATTCTGTTTACTTCAGGGAAAGATGTTTTTTTTTCTGCTAATGCAGCCGGCAAGTTATAGACCGTGAACTTCATAAGGGCTGCACCGACGTTACTCACTTTGCGCTACCCAGGGGGGCCGTATAACTTGATAATACTTCAGGGAATGATAATATCATTAATTTTAATAGTCGATTTATCGAATTTATTACTTTTAGGAGAAAAAAAAAAAGGTTTGTTTACATGAATGACAATTTTCCATCTGATGAACCAGCTAATTATTATTTTGAAATGTTTATTAATTGCACTGGTAATTAAATTTTAATTTCTGCACAAAATCGCTGTGTCATTTGCATATGTGTTGTTGTTACTAATCACCCTGGTGCAGAGAAGCCTACACTAGGTCCTGAAGACCCCTTCGCAGGGGACTGGTTCATGGCTGAAGGTTATAGGCAGCTTCATTTTAGCGAGGAACCACGAGTGCTGACTGACTAAACCTCAAGACAACGCTCTACGATCCTATTAGATAGGGACCTACTGTTTAAAGTGGATTCTGAACCATTACAAACATCCATGGCACCACCTGGACTCGGACCCTGTGGCACCGAGCGCTAGACACTCGCCCATTCAGACCCCCATGTGTATATAAGGCAATTATAATTTTAGGGTGAGTGGGAATATCCGAAATAAAAATTGAAAAAAACTAATGAGGAGATTTTACTAAATACAGGTAGAAAGTTTCATTAATATCTGAACAGAAAACAGACGATCTTTCATAAACGTACAAGTTTAATTTGGATGGGGAGGAGGAAAATTTCAATTTATAAGTCAAAGATAAAACGTGCCTGGTATAAGGGGTTTATTTTTAAAACTCGTTAATCCAGTCCAAGATTTTATTAATTAGAAAATTAAAAAATAACTATCATGATCGAAAGAAATTTTGTATCGTTTTGTTTGCTATTTTATCAATAACCCAGAGCCTTTTTTAGTTATTCGCCTGTGATTTCCGCGATGTCGAAAGGTTTGAGTGTAGAATGTCGTTGTCTTTATAATTAAGGTAAAATTCGGCAATTGTTGTTTGAACATTCATCCGTTTCGGAATGAGAGACGTTATTTGTTTGGAACTGAATTTCAAAATGATCAGCAATAATTTTGGAATCATTAATTTTCAACAGAAACCGTACGTTTTAAATGTGCGACTTTTGGTTTAGGAAAGTCTAAAGGAAGTTCCTGATGAGTTAACCTTGACTGCATCAGAGACCGCCTAGCTTCGATCTTGAAATAGTTTGGTTTGCACATTTCAGGCTAATTAGATCGGGACCTACAGTTTAACGTGGATTCTAAACCACTCACAAATACCCATGTCATCGCCAGGATTCGAACCTGAAGCCTATGGTACCAAAGGCCATCAGGCCGCTTCTTGAAATAGTAAGCAATGGTTAAAATAAAAATGCTTTTCTAAGGGTAGAGCAAAAGTAAAAGAGGAATCGTGCGCAAAAGATAAACAGGTAAAAAAATTACATTAATTAAATTAAGAATTCTTTAAATATTTTTTTCTTTCTAATGCAGCTGGCAAACCCTTAGACAGCTTGGTCATGGATACCTTAAGGCAAGCGCTGCACAGACGTTACTCACTTTGCATTACCCAGAGGGCGCGTGTAACTTGAAGTTAAGCCACGGACGCGGAGTAACAATGCCCCCAACGATACTATTAGACTGGGATCTACAGTTTAAAGTGGATTCCGAACCACTACAAACATCCATGGCACCGCCTGGACTCGAACCCGAAACAGAGAGCCAGAGCGCTAGCCATTCAGGCCCATTCTTTAAATATATATTTAAATGTTTTTATTATTACTATTTGCAAAAAAAGTATTAAAAAAAAAAGAAACAAAGTAAAAATAATTTTAAGGTATGGGGTTAGGAATCCAAAAAGATTGTATCAAAATTTTATTCAAGGACAGAAAACTTACGAAGTAGGTTAAGTGTAAGTAATAATTTTGAGGAGAAACACGTTAATACAATCTTTTTGGAGCTACACACATAATAATAATTTTGAAAAGTGTATTTCTTATCCCACTTGGTGGACCACAACATCTAGACCAGGGGTGGCCAACCCAAATCATCTTGCGGGCCACTTTGGAAATGCATCCTAACTCCGCGGGCCGTACATAAAATTATATATCCCCACATTAAATTTAGACCCTCTATAGACATTTTTTTTAGAATGAAAATTTGTAACATAACGAGTTAATATTTTTATGTTTACCATTATACATGTAAACAAAGATACTGTCCTTCTTCTTCTTCTAATGCAGCTGGCAAATAGACCGTGATCTTTTTATGCCATAAGTGCTGCACAGACGTTACTCACTTTACATTACCCACGGGGCGCGTGTAACAGATTACGAGACGAGGAACGTTTTTCTTTTTACGGGGTAGAGTTGTAAGCCCTACGGCCAACAGCCATATTAGACCGGGACCTAAGGTTTAAAGTGGATTCCGAACTACTACAAACAACCATGGCACCGCCGGGACTCGAACCCGATACCTGCAGTACCGAGCGCCAGAGCGCTAGGCCACTCTGCCATCAGGCCCCAAAACGCGCGTTGTAAAGAAGTATATATCAAAAAATGAAAATAAAAATATATAAACATAAATGAAATCATTAAAAAATATTTATTTTACTAGTGGTAAAGGATAAATTTGGTAAAGGATTGTCGTAGGATTTGTTAAAGGCAGTTGAACCCAAAGAGCTAACAACTTTTTGTGCCAGATTTCTCAAATTGCGACGTAAGTGTTATAAAAATCTATTTTTGATTCTGATGTTTCAAACATGTGTTTTAATTCATTATTTTATTACCAGTTCCATTTGGAGATTTTCTGGGGCCGACTCGATTTCAACATGAAAGGGAGACGAATATATTAAAAAAAACTTTGCCTAACTCTAATTTCGACAGCTAATTTTTGAGTAGATGGAAGTGTCATAATGTATGTTCTAATGTGACATAATGTATTTTTTTAATACATTGGTTTTTCACTACTTTGGCCATTATAAAATAAATATATTTTCTGTTGTTTTTCACTACTTTGGATTGAAAAATTGAAATATAATGAAGTATTTTTATTGTGTTGACTATTATTCTTACATGTGAACATAGATAACATAATAATAAGGATACTAAACGCACATTGTAAAGAAATATATAAGAGTAAAAATGAAATATAAACGAAATGATTAAAATCTATTTATTTTACTAGTGCGATATTTGTTTCTCCGCTCGACTCATCATGAGTCTGCAGAATATAATTTAGTTATTCTGCGAACTCATAACTGTAAATTCATACATAAAACAGGCAGTATCTGTCCTATATTCGCATGAATATTATTTTAAAATTAAAGTTAATTTGTTTCTCCTCATTTCGACAGTTAATTTTTGAATGTACGGATGCACACGTATTGTGTTTTTTTAATATATTGGTTTTCACTACTTTGGGCCAATGTAAAATAAATATATTTTGTAAAAGTGCGATAAATCTCACTGACCGGAAAAATGTTCAAGGCGGGCCGCGGGTTGGCCACCCCTGCTTTAGACACATTTCAGAAATGTATCAATATATAATCAAAATACATTCTTTTACTATTGTTACGCCAAAATAATGAACTGCAATCTTTAGTTATCACGCATACACGAATTTCACGTGATAAAAGAAAAAAAAAAGTAGGAAATGAAATGTGTAGCGATTTTCAGAGTTGTAAGACGTTAATTTATGTTGCTTTCTCGAAAGTGAGGAAGACAGATTTCTCCTTGCGGATGATGATGTAATCACCAGTCTGGTTTACTCCCTTCTCGACTTTTTTAATACGCTTTTATTAGTTTCACCTGTATGTTTGTTTGAAACTGACTCTTTGGGCTCGATTTTGCCCTACTTTAAGCGATCAGATTTCATTTAAACGTTGTAGACTTATCAAGGACACTAAAATAATTTGATAAGTTTATTATCTCATCAGGATTAGGATCGCCAGGAGGAGTGATTTTATTTTAACTTATGAAGAGCGATTTAGACCATGTAGAATGAAATTACCTAAGACGTTCAAACCTACATGGGACAACGAATAACGCGCCTGACTACGGATTAGGAGATTCCCTGTTCGAATCCTGGCTGGCTCAGCCTATTCGCATATTTTTAGCCTTTGTTTTACTCACAATTAAATTATTGTAAGAACTATAGTTTCAATCCTCCGTACCGGAGCCTTATTTAAATATTATAGTTTAAAAAAACTAAAAAATACGCTTTTAGAGTTAATCAAACTAAAAAGTAAAAAATAAATTATAGTTTAAAAACACTAAAAAACACGCTTTTAGAGTTAATCAAACTAAAAATTAAAAAATAATTGTTAACATAAGAATAAAATGAATGTCACTGTTCTAAAAGCGTGGGGTGCTAGATATCAATCGTTATAATTTTTCACTAGTTTCATTCCGAAACGCATAGTTAGTTTAAAAATGCCATACAAAGCACCCCACTCTTTTAGAACAGTCATTTTCTCGTCAGTCATTTTATTCTTATGTTAACAATTATTTTATACTTTTTAGTTTGATTCACTCTGAAAGCGTGTTTTTTAGTTTTTTTAAACTAAAATTTTTTTTAATACATTGTTTTTCACTACTATGGCCATTATGAAATAAACACATTTTGTAAAAGTGTGATAAATCTCACGGGCCGGGAAAATGTTCAAGGTGGGCCGCGGGTTGTCCACCCCCTGATCTAGACCAAGTCCAAGAACTCGTGTGGTCCCACTAGAAGGAGGGAAAAGGGGTCGACAGCTTCTGTTGTGGGGTGAAGTCTGTGGCGACGACAGTATCCATCCAAACAGAAGAGCGGCGGTTGCGAAACGATCGCACGTGGATTTCAGACGAGTGGGGGAGGGAAGAAAATAAACAACCCAGCCCCGAAAGGGAACGGATTGTTAAATCAATCTGAAGTGCCACTTTCTGTCAAAACGAGTGGTTCGCGGATACCACGGTCGGGTTACTGAAGCACCGAGGGTCATTTTTTTAATGCCTTTTGGGTCACATTTTACTTGGAAGCCGTTGAAGGATTGGGGCTCATTTGGTTTGCCGACTGGACTTCTCAGCGCTCACCTGTGGGCTCAATGAATTAAGATTGTTTATTTCAAGAGAATTGCGGCGGACGAAGGGATAAAAAGAATGCGTATATTACATTTATTCTGAATGTGAGGAAGGCAGGTGTCGAGAATGACACTGGTAGAATGAAGCTAGTTTTAAGCATTGGATAAAACAGGGATTGGCAAACCTTTTCGGTCGCGGGAAAAAAATCGAAAAAAAAAAAAAAAAAGGCGGTCCAAGATGAATTTTTCTAAAATTTTACAAACAATATACAAGTATTACAATTTAAATATGTTAATGAGATGTATAAAATTGAGATTTCATTTTGAAAAGTTCTTTATATTGAGGTTCGAAGTGAAATGTACTGATTCTAAGGAACGAGGCTAAATGCTCATCTGTCAGTCTACTTCTGAAATAATTCGTTCTAAGGTTCATAGTTGAAAACACTTGTTCACATATATAAGATGAAGCAAACACAACACTGATTTTCTGGGTGTGAGATTGAATTTGGGAAACTTACTTTCGATAATGATTTGTAAAATTCTAACTTTGACATATTTATAAACAACAAAGCTGTCTGCGCTTGCTATTTCCGTGGATTTATGTTTTGCAGAACAAAAACCGAGAAAGTAAAAAGATTACCAGTCCTTTGAAAAAAAAAGGATGAAAAAAAAATATTTAATCAAAGTAGAAAAGGAGATGGATATATAATATATAAATATGTATTTCTTTTAATTTGCCTCGGACTGGCAAATTAAAATTCTATCCGCGGGCCGGATAGAATCATATGGCGGGACGTCGTTTGCCCATCCCTGGTTTAAAAACACTAAAAAACACGCTTTTAGAGTTAATCAAACTAAAAAGTAAAAAATAAATTATAGTTTAAAAACACTACGAAACACGCTTTTAGAGTTAATCAAACTAAAAAGTAAAAAATAATTGTTAACATAAGAATGAAATGACTGATGAGAAAATGAATGTCACTGTTCTAAAAGCGTGGGGTGCTTTGAATGACATTTTAAAACTAACTCTGCATTTCGGAGTGAAAGTAGTGAAAAATTATAACTATTGTTATTGAGCACCCCACGCTTTTAGAACAGTGACATTCATTTTCTCATCAGTCATTTTGTTCTTATGTTAACAATTATTTTTTACTTTTTAGTTTGATTCACTCTAAAAGCGTGTTTTTTAGTTTTTTTAAACTATAATTTATTAGTTTGTCTATTAAAATAGTTCCAGCGACTGTGTTCTTGGACTTTACTGTGAATGAAATTAGAAAGGTCGCGGGAAACTTTGACAGGATGTTTCATGTGACAGTGTGTCGAAATGTGTGTGACAGGATGTTTCATGTGACATGTGACAGTGTCGAAATCGTTAAATAAAACTGAAATATAATTGGGAAAGATTTTAATTAATACAAGTATCAACAATAAGAATCCCACATATTTTTGCAGTATAGCTGTAAATTAGATTAGCAAAATAGCATTGGATTTTATAAAAAAAAGAAATATATATATATATAAAAGCAATATTATATACACGAACCCAGGGATGGGCCAACTCCGGCCCGCCGGAAGGTTTTATCCGGCCCGCGGATAGATTTTAATTTGAGGTTCAAGGCAAATTAAAAGAAATACATAGTTATATATTATATATCCATCTCCTTTTCTACTTTGATTAAATATTATTTTTTTTTCTTTCTTTTTTTCGAGGGACTGATGATCTTCTTACTTTCTCTATTTATGTTCTACAAAACATAAATCGACGGAAATAGCAAGCAAGCACAGACAGCTTTCAATCGGTAAAGTGTTAAAAGCGGAAGTTCTTTGTTAGTTATAGCTGTAGATTGGCGCTAACAAGCGTTATCTCTTTTTTTCGGGGTGCTGACAGATGGGAATCCAATATAGGGGAATTAGACCTGTGACAGACTGAGCATTTTAAGCTCCAGCCAGTGGTTGTTTCTTTTGGAGTGAGTTCTAATATTGGTGATTGCGTATAGAAAGATTGCACACATATAGCATCATTGTGAGCAGTGGTGAAATATTAAAAATATAGCGTAGCTAGTGCTTGTTTGGGTTATTCATAAAATGTTTCGAAAAGTAAGTAAATATATTATTGGTTGATAATATTATGGTAATAATAAATGGTTATTAATATTATAAATATTTTTAAATTTAAAAAAAAATTTATCTTGGCCCGCCAAACTTTTTTTTCTTCGATTTTTGGCCCGCGACAGAAAATGTTTGCCCGTCCTTGCACTAACCCTTCAATAATAATTGGTTAAATGAGCTGTAATTCGGGCCGACACATTCTAAAACAAAAAGATTCGCTTTAAACATAAAATATTTAAGTTTATCCGGGTTCAATAATTTTTTACTACAGATTAATGGTGCAAAGGGTTTTTTTTCCCTCCTTCACCGAATTTTGCTCTTTCCCAAGATCGTGTTGTTAATAACTATATATGGTTTGAAGATGTATATAGAATTTAAATGAAATCAATTTTCAGCGTAACATACAGAAATCGCATTGTTGTTGTTGTGACTAATCCTCAATGTCCTGCAGTGCGGGACGGACATCTCATGAGTGATCTACTCAGGGATACGGGGAAAGGGGGCAGCTTCTGTTGTGATGGAGCACCCGTAGGTAGAAGTCTGACTTTGGCTCCTTGACGCTCTTACAGTCATAGGAGACCGGGGCCTACGGCTTAAAGTGGATTCCGAACAACTACAAACATCCATGGCACAGCCAGAACTCCAACACGAAACCTGTGGTACCGAGCGCCAGCGCGCTATTTACTCGGCCATTCAGGCCCATACAGAAATCTTCTCAATGTTAGTTCTAATTAAATATAGATCGGATATTTTAACTTATTTAAATGCATTTTTTTATTATCAAAATTTTTTTGACGCTCATATTTCAGAAATTATGAATGAGCATATATTTTTATATATTTATAAACGTAATTCAGTTTTTTTTTCTTCTGAATATATGTTAAGCATGAAAAATTATAATTAATTTTATTGCAAATTAATAAATCCAAAACGAGCAATAAATTTTTGCAAAAGAATACAATATAGAATAAGTTATTAAATAAAATATATCAGCTTCATTTCTGCTCAATTTTAGCTTTATTCCCCTAGAATTTGTATTACGTATTTTCTCAAAGGAGGATGTTCGCGAAATTACAGACCCTAGTTAGATATGCACTACTGTGCCCAAAATACCAATATTTTTTTCAAAAATTCTTTATTTATTCTGCCAAATTTATATCATCGTCTTCAAAGTCATCCCGTCCGGACGCAATGCGGTTATGCAAACTTTTTTTCCCAATCCTCAGTGCATGCTGAAAACTCATCGGCAGGGATGGCCTTCAAAGCGATTCACGTTGAATCTCTTCAATCGACCCAAAACGGTGTCCACGGAATGATCTGTAGAGTTTAGGCAATAGCCACAAGTCGCACGGTGTGAATGCGGTGGTTGTGGAACGATATGGGTTTAATTTTTGGCGAAAAAGTCACGAAGAATTAATGAAGTGTGAGCTGGCGCATTCAGTGTTTTCGGTACCAATCGAGATTTAACACGTTTGACACCCGAAATGGAATGGACCGATCCTTTTGAAATTCAAACATCATTAGCAGGGGTCTCTAATTGTAAATAGGCGGTTTGCAAGCGCCAAATCTTTAATGTTTTGACGTGAGCTTCGTCGGTTGAGGTGGAGGGTCGGCCAGATGGCTCTTCGTCTTCAACGCGTTCTCTGCCTTCTTTGAACTGTTTATACCACTTCTAAACAATACTCTCCGATATAGGAATGCTCACCGAATACCTTCTGCAACATTTCTATACGTTTCGTCAAACAAAATTGAATGCAAATTCTTTGCTCAATTAATTCAAACATTTCGAAAATCTCCTTAATCAATTTTAGCGTCTCACAAAAGCAAGTGTAAACTGAAACATTAATGAATATTTTGATGTCAAATTTCACACAGATGTCAAGGACAGTACCTAAAGCAACCTAAAAAAGAAAAAACAATTGAAATTCCATAAGCCCCGGGAATTTTAAATTGAGAATTGGTCTTACTTTTTGGACGCAGTAGTATGTTAATTGTTCCATTCGAGTGCTATGAAATGACTTCAAAATTTTATGGATTTCGTTGAAATCTTGAATAATTGCTAAAATATGAAAATGTCATTGTAAAATTGGACCAGATGGTATTCTAATGCAAAAGATTTACAAATAATTCTTTAGTTCGTTATTTAACGCAAATTTTTTAAAATTCTAGTAGGATTGTCAATGATGAGAGAAAAAATTAAATTCTTCATGTTCAATATAATTTCAGAAGAATCTTTTTATCCAGAAAAATATAACATACAAAATTTAGCAGACATATGAAATTTAGATAACTTCAAAACAAGCATTATGTCTGTTTGTAAAATTTAAATGCACTTTAATGAAATCCTTCTTAAAATGTTTTTTTTTTTGTTCTAATGCAGCTGGCAAACACGTAGACATCTTGGTCTTCGATGCCTTAAGGCAAGCGCTGCACAGACGTTACTTACTTTGCATTACCCATGTGTCGCGTGTAACTTGAAGATAAGCCACGGACGCGGAGCAACAATGTCCCCCGCAACGCTCTACGATCCTGTTAGACCGGGACCTACGGCTTAAAGTGGATTCCGAACCACTACAAACATCCATGGCACCGCCGGGATTCGAACCCGACACCTGTGCTACCGAGCGCCAGAGCACTAGCCACTCGGCCATTCAGGCCCGTTTTTGAAATGTATTCCTTACTTAAAATTTTTTAAATAAAAATTTGCACTTTCTTATAATATATTTCATTGTTTATTAAATTATATTTTGTAACAAGAATAGCATTTAATAAGAAAAGAAAAAAAAGTATGTTAATTCAAGTTACTGGGCCATTTTGCCTCTTAGTAAGAAAAAATAATAACAGTTCTTTTTCATTATTGTACTAGTTCAATGTTGTATTAGCTCTATTTTTATAAGCCCTGACATCTTTTTTCAAAGAATAGTTCTAATTAATCAAATGGCAAATTAATAAATTTTTGCAAAAGAATACAATGTGGAATAAGTTATTAAATATAATATAACAGCTTCATTTTGAAGAAATGATAAAATATTTTTTCAAAAGAAATAGTTTTTTTCTTTCATATAACTTGCAATGATTGGACTTATTTATTAACGAAAAATTTACTGTCAAATGATTTATCCGTAAAAAAAATAAGAAAAAAAAATGTCAATATAATTTGAAAGTTTCCATCTATTACAGTCTTTTGAGATGTACTATTTAAAATGCACTCCTAGTAAATTTGTAATTTATCTCCCTAGCAAATTTGTACTATATCGCAAAATATTACTTGATTTAAAAGAGCCACGATTCATTCCTATGCAAGTAAAACTGTATTATTTTGAGAATTAAGAGATCTTGCCTTCTTATTCAATTCCTTCTATTAGCTCACACTCTCCCTATATGTTCAAATTTTCAGTCGTTCATAAAATAATTCGAATATTAATTCATTCACTAGATTTAATTAATTAATATTAGTTTTTTTTAGATTTAAGTTGCATATATCTACCAATAGATGGCACCAGATAAATTTTAAAAAATGAATGAAAATTATTTATAAAGGACTTTCTGCAATAGAGTGAAAAAAAAGTAGGAATTGACTTAACAATTTTTTTTTATATTACTTGTTATAATATCATGTAGAATTTTTGTTGTGAAACAATTAAATATGGTAAAAGAAAATAAAGAATGAATAAAAAAGGGATGTTTAATTTTTTCAGTATTTGATTGTTCATCTACTTTTTTGTATTTCGTTAAATTTATTATAATATTTGCATTTACAATTATTCCATTTAAATATTATTATACCTACATATACCTTATCGAGTCCCGGATGCCATGGATGTTTGTAGTGATTCGGAATCTCCTTTAAACTGTAGGTCCCAGTCTAACATGACTGTAGAGCGTTGGGCGTAGGACTGTCAACCCTACCCCGTAAAAAGAAAAAACATCTCATGTTTCGAAATCTGCCAGTAGGCAGACAGCCTTGGCGCACCATGGAGCTGTTGCGCCAATCATGATGATGATACCTTATATTATTATACCTACAATACCTAATTATTATACCTACCTATTATAATAGCTAAGCTCAAGGGTTAATAATAAATTTTTCTTTTCTGAAAAAATATTTACTGAAATAACTATTGCATTTGTACTTGTGTTTATATTTTTACATCTAATAAAAAAAAATTTATTAGGGTTATACCCGTTTGTTTCGATTAGAAATGAGCATTATTTGATGACTGCTCGGTTTGTATATGTAGTATGATTTTGAATTGGGTCCTAAATGGCCGAGTGTCTAGCACTCTGACGCTCGGTGCCACAGGTTTCGGGTTCGAGTTCCGGAGGTGCCATGGATGTTTGTAGTGGTTCGGAATCGAATCCACTTTAAGCCGTAGCTAAGAATTGAGTGTTTTATTTTTGCAAAGGATTGCATCATATCATCAGCGTAGATCAGGAGTCTCCAAACTTTCCAGCCTTAGGGCCATACTGTTTACTCCAGTAAGTACCAAGGGCCAAAACCGTTTTCATTTTTCTGCCATTATCTATAATTTCTAGACCAGTCGCCGAGTACGCGCTCTGAGCGAGCATACGCTTGCTGACTATACAAATTATTGTCATTGAAAAATCACAATTACATAAATCTCGTTAGAATTTTTTTGCAAGTGGATACCCCGCGGTTTCATTCGCGTTCATTTAGCTTTTCCGTTCCTGAGGGATTTTCAAGATAAAAAACATATGTTTAATTCAGGATATATACATTCCAAACATCGACATACAAACATATGCGATACTCTTTACCCGAGCATAACTACGGAGGGTAACCGCGGGATGTTCACCAGTTTATAATGTTAGTGGGATTTATTTCAATTATTTGTTAGTAGTTATGCTTAAGGTAACTTTTCTGCGTATTATACTTGTCATTAAGCTTTACCTAGCAAGTCAATAAAACCGAGTTATTATCATTCTGTGTTTTTTTATCCAACTTATTACAGCAACAATAAGCTATTCGCTGTCGCTGGCCGGATAGATGACATTGGCGGGCCGGATATGGCCCGCGGGCCGTGGTTTGGAGACCCCTGGCGTAGATAGCAGTTAAGAGTTTAGGTTTAGTTGGGATATCAACAATAAAAATGGAGAAAAAGAAGAGGTGAAAATTAACTACCTTGTGGAGTACCATCCATACTATTTTTAATAGAAGAGAGAGAGTGAGAGAGTTTATTTACTTTAACAGTAAAGGTTCTATGAGTAAGATAGGAGCGAATAAGTTTAATCAAGTGAGGAGGGAATAATAAGTTTATATAGTAATCCGTCAATCCAAACTCTGTCGAGTGCTCTCTGAATATCAAGAAACACCCCACCTGTGCAATATTTGTTTTGAAAACACTCAGTAATAAATTCGATAGTTCGCAGCAGTTGATGTGTGGTAGAAAGGTTTTTTTTTTCTGAAGCCAAACTGTTCAGAATTTAAAACATTATTTCCAGTAACAAAAGTATTGAGATTTTTAAAAATGATTGCTTCAGCAATTTTACTGATGGATGAAAGTAAGGAAATATCTCCCCTTCGACGTCTCTTACATCCATTTTGTAGGTCGTTTTCAGTGAGGGGGGGCTATTGATTGCCGACACCCCATCAGAGTCTATTTCCGTTCGTCAAACACTCCCCATCCATAAATATCCAAGCAAGCACAGACAGCAAGAGGTCACTTGCAACTGACCTTGAACGATTCGCAGATTTGCCCCGTCATTACCATTTCATCCTCTTAACAGACTACTCTGAAATTTTTTTTGTAATTTTTAACTTGTACTCCTTTTCGAATTGATTAACCTTTTGAAAGTATTTTTATTTTTATTATTTAAGTTCTCTTTCAAACTGCGTTCAGTTCGTAATTCTTCAAATTCCTCTTTTTACTTTTTTATTTTAATTATTAAATTATTAATATTTTTTAAATACTTTACTAAAAAAAAAAAAAAAAACTTCTCTTCTCCATATATTATTATCTCTATTTTAATTGTTTATTTTTAATGCAATGGGCTAAGCTAAAGTAACTTCCCTTTCATATGCAAAGAAGGAGCTAATGGTTACCTGGAAACCAAGGTGCTCCGTCAACCTACAAATCGTCGTCGATAGCAGGAGTCTTAAAGGTCTTGGTAGACTATTGCTCTTGACCAGGGGTCTCCAAACTACGGTCCGCGGGCCAAATCCGGCCCGCCGGTGTCATCCATCCGGCCCGCGACAGCGAATAGCTTATTGTTGCTGTAATAAGTTGGATAAAAAAAACACGGAATGATAATAACTCGGTTTTATTGACTTGCTATGTAGAGCTTAATAGGAAGCATAATAAGCAGAAAATTTAACTTAAGCTTAACAACTAACAAATAATTGAAATAAATCCCCCTAACATTATAAACTAGTGAACATCCCGCGGTTACCCTCGGTAGTTATGTTGGGGTAAAAAGTATCGCATATGTTTGTATATCGATGTTTGGAATGTATATATCCTGAATCAAGCATGTGATTTTTATCCTGAAAATCCCCCAGGAACAGAAAAGCTAAATGAACGCGAATGAAACCGCGGGGTATTCACTTATAAAAAAATACTAATGAGATTTATGTAATTGTGATTTTTCACTTTTTGTAGTTGTGAATCAATTTCACTTGTACCAATTATTAAAAGAGATTGTAGTAATTGAACCAGCGAATTTAGCAAGCGTATGCTAGCTCAGAGCGCGTACTCGGCGACTGGTCTAGAAATTATAGATAATGGCAGAAAAATTAAAACGGTTTTGGCCCTTGGTACTTACTGGAGTAAACAGTATGGCCCTAAGGCTGGAAAATTTGCCCATCCCTACTCTTGACCATCTGGCACGAAGTTTCGTAAGCTCCCCCGCCCCCCTCCCTGCCAATTAAAACACTCCCCAGAGATATTCTTTTCAGCCGCAGCTGTGGCAAATGACCACTGGAAACTGGTCATTCCCTTTGAAC
>BPLQ01011125.1:43611-64720 GCA_021605075.1 Caerostris darwini | reverse complement strand
AAAAAAATATTTACAAAAAGATATTGCTCATAATGAAATTATCAGTAATACGAAATATATTACAAAATAATAATATTACGAAAATGGGCTAAATTATTGCGAAAGGTATTATGATTATTATTACGAAAGGTATTATTATTATTATAACAAAATTATTATTACCATAGTGAAATTATTTTTAAGCGAAATTATTACGAAAACGGGCAGAACTTTTCCTCTTTTTTCTCTTTTCCCCCGAAGATTCTGAATTAATAATTATTACAAAAACGGGAGAAATTATTACGAAAGGTATTATTATTATTATTACCACAATGAAATTATTTTTAAGCGAAATTATTACGAAAACGGGCAGAACTTTTCCTCTCTTTTTTCTCCCAAAGATTCTGAATTAGTTCATTGAATGGAAAAACTGTATGTTTTATAGCTTTTCTTTACTAATAATACTATAACCAGTTTAAATATTTAGTATTAAAATTTAGTTCATTACAGAGGGATGAAGATTCTCCCAGACAAGACCAGGGAATACATCCCCCGCAGAAATTGCCCCAACGCTTTCCTAGACATTCTAGAGTGCTCAGCACTCACTCCCCATGTTGTGCAATTGTGTAGGGTGCCAATCGAGGCCAACATAAGAGAAGTCCTGTAGAGTGAAGCGGCGCCGTTGCTAGCGGCCGCTATCGTGAAGAGTTTTGACTTGACATAACTTTGATAATTATATTTTAAATCCATGGACACGATAACAACAACGACATTTAAATGTAGGGAAAATGAGTACTGCAATTTGAGATCTTCTACTGTTCATAACTGGTTTCATTAAAGGTAATAATAGGTTCAAATAGGTTTTAACTAAATTGTAACGCATGTATCTGTGTGCGTATTATTATCTGGAATACGTCATTAGATATGTTTATATGTATATATGCTGAATGTCCGAGTGGCTAGCACTCTGGCGCTCGGTATCCCAGGTTTCGGGTTCGAGTCCTGGCGGTGCCATGGATGTTTGTTGTGGTTCGAAATCAACTTTAAACCGTAGGTCTCGGTCTACATGATTGTAGAGCGTTGCGGAGGTATTGTTACTCCGCGTTCGTAGCTTATCTTCAAGTTACACGCACCCCCTGGTCAGTGCTAAGTGAGTAATGTCGGTGCAGCACTCGCCTTAAGGCATCGAAGACAACTGTTTAAGTGTTTGCCAGCTGCATTAGACCAACAAAAAAAGATGTTTTGACTTGCATCCATTCATCTAACCAGCAGAATTTTCTTCTTCTTTCTAATGCAGCTGGCAAACACTTATGTTAGACAGCTTGGTCTTGGATGCCTTAAGGCGTGTAACTTGAAGGTAAGCCATGGACGCGGAGTAACAAAGCCTCTGGAACGCTCTACGATCCTATTAGACCGGGACCGACGGTTTAAAGTGGATTACGAACCACTACAAACATCCATGGCAACGCCGGGACTCGAACTCGAAACCTGTTGTACCGAGCGCTAGCCACTCGCCCATTCAGGCCTCTAACTAGCAGAAATAACGTGGTTTCTTACAGCTTATGGGTATCTATTCTCAGAATAATATGATAAATTTCTTTTGGGGTTTTTACAAATATTTCTTTTTGATTTTGTAAAGTTTTTGAGTTTTGGGGATTTTATGGATGACACGTTTCTCACTCTATTATTATAGTATATTTTGCATAAATTTTTAAAGTTCAATACAAAACAGGAAGTAGAAGATTTCATAAAAAAAAATATCAAAAACATCAACACCTCAAATCGCAGGACCCCATTTCTACAAGCGCAAACTTTCTTCCCCACAACCAAATAGGAGATATCACTCACTACCCCTGCGCAACCACCGGATAATTTAGGGTCTCTTTAACTCTCAAAGGAAATAATAAGCAGATCCAAGAGCATTCAACTCAAACACTTCAAGACTTGCAGCATCCACTTGGATTTCTTTTTTTCGAGACGTGGGAAGGATTAGGAATATCCACGGTTTATAACTCGAACGGATTAATCAAGGCTAACGGATTAATTCGTTGGCTAACCAATTAGGGATTTTGGGATTAAGGATTCCTATTTTGGAAGTGTCTCTCGCATTTGAGTGCTTCATGGCAAAAATACCGAGACAGCGTAAATATCAATGTCCGATGCTTTACACACTTTGTTACAAACAAGTCGCCTGGTTTCTGAAAAAAATAAATTGTAGTTTAAAAAAACTAAAAAACACGCTTTTAGAGTGAATCAAACTAAAAAGTAAAAAATAATTGTTAACATAAGAATAAATTGACTGACGAGAAAATGAATGTCACTGTTCTATAAGCGTGGGGTGCTTTGTATGACATTTTTAAACTAACTATGCGTTTCGGAATGAAACTAGTGAAAAATTATAACGATTGATATTGAGCACCCCACGCTTTTAGAACAGTGACATTCATTTTCTCGTCAGTCATTTTAGTCTTATGTTAACAATTATTTTTTACTTTTTAGTTTGATTAACTCTAAAAGCGTTTTTTTTAGTTTTTTTAAACTACAATTTATTTTAACTATACTTTTTTTTTGTATCGTTTAGTCAATATTGATTAAATTCTTTCGTAGGATTTAGTGTTTAGTTCATTTTGGCATTTTTCTGATGCATGAGTAATTTGGTTGAAAAAAAAAAAAAAAGCGCTTCTCAGATAGTTATGATAATTTGCTTTTTTGTACTTTGCTTTGTAAATTGTTATCGACTAAAAAAAAAATCTACAAAGCTATAGATTTATTCCTATATACATTAATGAAGGCTTGTCTGTGGAGTTAATGTTTCATAAAGTAAAAAATATAGCACAGCTTAATTGTTTTTCAAATATGATAGCATAATGATATATATATTTTTAAATTTTTTGTGATTATATGTGTAAAAAAAAAATGTTAACATATCTGATGGTTGAAAAATATTGTTCTTTAAAAATTGTCTGCTGTTATTTATCTTACTCTAATCTTGCTAATACCCTAGAAAAAAAAATAAGCTTAGCTTTGAGTCCTTACATAGATAAATACATTTTAAAATCGGAAAAAGCATATTTGCTTTAATTATAAAACATTTTTTCGGATGATTTTAAGTTATGAATTTATTTTATTCCGAGCTGCAGCATTTTTTGATACCCGACTCGGGGCTCAGTGGCAACGTGCGCCGCTGATGAGCATGGCTGAGGTTCTGGCGGCTGTGTTGTAGACACAGTTTCAAAAACGAGGAAACTCGATGGCTTTTGTGATGTTCAGCATCTTGCGTTAGTCAGATTACCTGGTAAGAGTTTTCCAGATTTTCTTCCATGCGATACGCAACTACGAGGTAGTTCCCGCCAAAAAAACCGTTAAAAAAACTCTTCATGCAGTGTTCGTACCGCGTTGCCGGACACTGAGGATTAGACACAATTCGACTTGCTGTTATTTTCTTGTCTTGAGCATTTCTATAATATTTCGGCAAGCCTTCGTTTAGTATTGTTATTTTCATGGGGTATATGCGTTTTTTCCAATCATCTTTTTGTCTTTTAATTGAGTTCAAATGCGACTCTTTGAAGTTGTAAAAATGTATATCATTAAAAAACTGTTTTTATAGGTATACCTAATCATTTTTGACTTCTGATCATTTTTATAGGAAAATTAATATAAAAAAAAATACTGTATTTCGGAGCCACATTTAAACACACACATACAAAAACAACAACAACAAAAAAAAATCCTCGTGCAGTTCCATGAACCGCATTTGCCCCCCAGATTAAAATTGAATGTTTAACTTTTTTTCTTTCTAATACAGCTGGCAAACACTTAGACAGCTTGGTCATGGATGCCTTAAGGTAAGCGCTGCACAGACGTTACTCACTCTGCGTTACCTAGGGGCGCGTGTAACTTGAAGATAAGCAGCGGACGCGGAGTAACAATGCCCCCGCAACGCTCTACGATCTTATTAGACCGGGACCTACGGTTTAAAGTGATTCTGAACCACTACAAACATCCATGGCACTACCGGGACTCGAACCCGAAACCTGTGGCACCTAGCGACGGAGCGGTAACCACTCGGCCATTCAGGCCCTGAATGTTTATTTGTTAATCTCCTTAATTTTTTATTAAAATATAACCGATTGTATATTTTTTAAGGAATTCGGCTTGCCTTCATCATTTTTCCGCCCCATGAGATTTATCACTCTTTTACAAATATATTTATTTTATAATGGCCAAAGTAGTGAAATCCAATGTATTAAAAAATATATTATTTGCGCATCCATATAATCAAAAATTAACTGTCGAAATAATGAGAAAAAATTAACTTTGATTTTAAAACAATTCTCTTGAGAATTCATGAGTTTACAATTATGAGTTCGCAGAATAATTAAATTATATTCTGCGAACTCATGATGCGCGCTCATCTTGGAACATCTAATATAACATGTTCTATATTTCACCTTAAGTGATCTCAGATACAGTGACCATCCTTAGATATTTGAGAAATCTGACACAAAAATTGTTAGCGCTTTTGGTTCAACTTTCACCTGCGAATCTTTTTTTTCTAAAATGAAATTGAGCAAACACAAAACACACCTCAAACACAACGCACACTAACCTGCAACACCCATTACGATGTGCAGATACCCAAATAAAGATCGATTTGCAAAAGCTAAGAGAAAGAGCGAAGAAACAAATATCGCACTAGTAAAATAAATATTTTTTAATGATTTCATTTTTTTTAAAATTTCGTTTATACTTATATATTTTTTATATTTCATTTGCAGTTTTATATATTTCTTTACAATGTGCGCTTAGTATCATTATTATTATATTATATATGTTTACATGTAAGAACAAGTAATATAAAATAAAAATTTTTAAAGTCAATTTCTATTTATTTTTTTTTCACTCTATTGCCGAAAGTCCTTTATAAATAATTTTCATTCATTTTTTAAAATTTATCTGGCGTCAACTATTGGTAGATATATGCATAAATCTAAAAAAAAAAAATAATAATTAATTAATTAAATTTAATTGCTGAATTAATATTTGAAAAAACTGTTTTAACATCCAGTGTCATCCACTACAAGTTAAAAAAAAATGTATTTGTACTCGAGTGGATGAATGCAAAGTATTTTATGAACGTTTGAAAACTTGAACAAGATATACACTCAAGGGCCAAAACATTATGACCACTTGTCAATAACGAGTTGGCCCACTTTTGGCGCGCAACACAGCTTCAACCCACCTTGGCATGGATTAATACCACCACTTAAAACCAGTTAAATACCACTTCCACATGATCACGTGCCTTCCACTTCATCCAGGCGAGTTCATTGCAAAATGTAGGGGTAGTCATAATGTTTTGGCTCTTGAGTGTATATAGGGAGAGTGTGAGCTAATAGAATGAATTGTATAATAGTAAATACAATAATGATAACTCATAATGTTTCAATTTTTCACTCCAAAAATATGTCTATAGTGGGTCTAAATCTAATATGGCAATGCATAATTTTATATGCAGCCCGCTGAGTTAGGATGCATTTCCAAAGTGGCCAAGATCATTTAGGTTGACCACCCCTGATCTAAAGTATGTTTAATGTTAAACAAAAAGAAAAAAATTTTTTTTTTTAAAATGACTTTTGGAAAAGTATTTTTAAATACGAATGTGACACCATTAGTTTAATGATTCTCAATTGTTCCTTCACATTCTTTTAATCATCATTTGCTCCAAATATTTTTTAATTATAATTCTTTTTTTATCTTCACAAAATCTTTTTCATCATCCGTAATTTGTAAAAAGGGGCCTTAGGAAGGACATATTCTCGATTTGTTGTACAAGATGGAAAACTAGCAGCTGTTATCCTTTTTCTTACCAACCTCAGCCCTACCGACCCTACAGCCCTACAACCTCAATTTCAATCTGCCTTACTAGACTCAAATCAACTCTCTCGCTGAACTACTTTTCCCAGCAACCCTCTCTTCAGCGCTCTTCTTGTTAAGCAGATCAATTATTTGTTTTATTTTGTTTTACAGTGTTTTATTTTACTTATTTGCTTAACATGTTAATACTATTGTGTGTTACTTTTTATTTTAAATCGCCTGCGAGGGACTTCTTTATTTTTGCTTGTTTTTATAAGTGTTTTTCTCAATGAATCAAACATACCTTGGCACCATGGTTGATACTTAGACACATGGTAGTTAATTTACGGGTACCATGCGGCGTGTGCGGGCTCTCGATCCGTTTTCAAGTCATTCCCACTTTCTTATGGCATTATGCTTATTTTATATTTGTAATAATTGCTACATCATGTCAATTAGAGCCTCCAAGGCAGGGGTCTCCAAACCTTAGGGTCTTACTGTTTACTCCAGTAAGTGCCAAGGGCCAAAACCATTTATAATGGCAGAAAAATTAAAAACTCATTAATTAATCTGTGGTACTACTTTCTTGTGTGAGAAAACATTCTTCAAAATGAACTACACAAAGAATGTTTACAGATCTAAGTTAACCGAGGTACATCTTAAATCTCTTTCAATAATTGGTACAAGTAAAATGGATCCACAACTATAAACTATTGCCAGTGAAAAATCACAATTACACAAATCTCGTTGGTATTTTTTTCCCACGGTTCCATTCGCGTTCATTTAGCTTTTCCGTTCCTGAGGGATTTTCAGGATAAAAATCATATGCTTGATTCAGGATATATACATTGCAAACATCGATATACATACATATGCGATACTCTTTACCCCAACGTAGCTACCGAAGGTAACCGCGGGATGTTCACTAGTTTATAATGTTAGTGGGATTCATTTCAATTATTTGTTAGTTGTTATGCTCAAGTTAAATTTTCCGCGTATTATGTTTGTCATTAAGCTTTACCTAGCAAGTCAATAAAACCGAGTTATTATCATTCTGTGTTTTTTTATCCAACGTATTACAGCAACAATAAGCTATTCGCTGTCGTGGGCCGGATGGATGACACTTGTGGGCCTAATTTGGCCCGCGGGCCCTAGTTTGGAGACCCCTGCTCTAAGGCATTGGAGCCTCGTTTCTCACCCCGCCCCCTCTCCGACTGACTTGAGCAACCGAGGTGATTCGCACCATACCAAAGCACTTAGTCACGATTTATTGGATGTAAACATGGTTGATGTATTCTTTTGAAGCTATTTAGCCCCTGGGGGCTTCATCTCCGATAGGACAGGGTAAATACAGTTGAAACAATGAAAATTGCTCAGAATATATTTACAAATATAATAATAAATATTTAATTGACAATCATAAACAAATAAAAATAAAAATAGAAATTAAACTGAAATTTTGCGCGGATGTTTTAAATCATTATTAGGAATGTAAGAGTCATCCTGGATTGCAGTATTTTCATGATTAACAAGCGTGTCAAAAAATTTAACAGAGATGTATTTAAGAAAGTCTTTTAAGGAGAGAATTTAATAGCTTTATAGATATCAGAATTGCGCATGAACCATTTATCAGAGGTCATTTGGGGGTAAGTGATATTTTGTAACGTTTCAAGTGTTTTTAAACTAGATTTAGCTGCATAGGACCAGATCGGGCAAGCGTATGTGAGACTTGGCCGAAGCATAGCCGTATAAAGAAGAATTTTGTTATCTCTGGTCATGGTAGAATTTCTATTTATAAATGGGTAGAGTTTTCTGAAGGCAATACGAAATTTAGTTTTGGTGTGCAGAAAATGTTGTTTCCAATTTAAATGGTGTTGCAGTATAACTCCTAAATATTTAGTCTGACTATTCCAAGGGATAATATTATTGTTGGTCATAATCACAGGCTTTTTACGTTTATTTCCAATAGAGAATAAAACAGCTTCCGTCTTATCTATGTTTAAAGAAATTTTCCATTTAATGAATAAGTTATTGAGTATTTTAAGGTGATTAGTGTGGGTGATAACTAAGAATTTAGTGTTTTTATTTTTAGGATGTAAACATAAACACACTGGATGCTTATGTCGAAAGGAAAGAAAAAAAAATGCCTAACTCCTAACTCAGGGATGGGCAAACTACGGCCCGCTGGAAGTTTTTATCCGGCCCGCGGATGGAATTTTAATTTGCCGATCCGAGACAAATTAAAAAAGTTATATTATATATTCATTTACTTATTTATATTGTATATTCATTTATTTATTTATATTATATATTAATTTATTTTTTAATTTATATATTATATATTCATCTCCTTTTCTGCTTTGATTAAATATTTTTTTTTCTTCTTTTTTTTCAAAGGACACGTGATCTTTTTACTTTTTTTTTTTTTTTTTGTTTTTACAAAACATAAAAAAAAGAAAAAAGCACGCACAGACAGATTTCAGTGCCATTCAAACAGAATTGGATATTTTCATCATGCCTTTCAACGTAAATTGTGAAGCAGTGAGGTCAGATTTGCAGGTTGCAGTAATTGAGTTCCAATCTAACAATCATCTCAAGCAGTCGTTTCTCAATATGCCAAAGTTAGAGTCTTACAAATCATTATCGAAAGGAAGTTTCCCAAATTTTAATATCTCACGACCAAAAAATCAGTGCTATGTTTGCTTCATCTTATATACGTGAGCTAGTGTTTTCAACTATGAACCTTAGAAAGAATTATTTCAGAAGTAGACTGACAGATGAGCATTTAGCCTCGTTCCTTAGAATCAGTACATCTCACTTCGAGCCGCACTATAAGGAACTTTTAAAAATGATATCGCAATTTCATTCATCTCATAGACATATTTAAATTTTAATACTTGTATATTGTTTTCACAATTTTAGAAAAATTTATCTTGCCCCGCCAAACTTTTTTTTTTTCGATTTTTGGTCCGCGACCGAAAACGTTTGCCCGTCCCTGATCTAGCCAATATTTTGCACAGAAAAAAGTTTAGAACAAGTAAATTTTTTTCTTTGGTATATTTTAACTGGAAGTTTCAAAGTCCAGAGATGAAAATAGAAATATAACAAACAAATTATTGCCGCACATTTGTAGCTTTTATGAATACATACCATCAAAGAATTAAAAATTTTCACTACAGCTAAAATTATTTTGTTGGAATTATTGATATTTTGAAAATTAAAATACAATGTTCATCTCAATAACTAATTTAAATTGCAATACTTGTATATTGTTGTTTTAGAAATACTTGTAATTTTAGAAAAATTTATCTTGGCCCGCCATTTTGTTTTTCGATTTTTGGCCACCGACCGAAAAAGTTTGCCCATCCCTGGTCTAGATGTTTCAAACAAAACAAAGACAAAACATTCCAATCCCTGACTCCACCCCTTAGCACTTGTGATCGCCCCGCAACCGATTATTCGACGAAAAAGTAAGTTGTTTTGATCAGATGAACCAATGGGAGACGATTTCTACTTTCGTTTGGAATTCTTCTGCCCCGTTTGAGGCTGAACCTGCCATTATCAAATCAGACACTGACTAGATAGCGTTCTTGAATTCTCTCTTGTTAGCGATTTGACTTTGCAATTTCTAATTTCTAATATTCAATTTATATATTTCATTATTTACTTATTATATATATATACATATATATATATATATAATCATATTATATCTATTGCTTTTTATTAATTAGTGTCTGTGAATTTTCGTATTATATTCTTCATTCATATATATTATCACCATCTTCATTTTGATCCATTTAAGGTAAGTTTCATTTTAAATATTAAAAATTTTGCATATAAGTAGTTGTTTTACATTATTTTCTTATGAGTTTAAAAGAATATATATAAAAATATATATATGTTAAAGAATATATATATATGTTAAGAATATAGAACAAAGAATATATGTAATATTTAAATATGTTTTTTTAAAATTTTATTGTTATTATTTGTTATTGTTATAATTCTTTTATTTTATTGTTATTATTTTATTTTATTATTATGAGTTTAAAAGAATTTTAAATATTAAAATTTTGCATTTAAATAATTGTTTTACACTATTTTCTGATGAGTTTAAAAGAATATAGAATAAAGAATATATATAAAAAAATATATATGTTAAAGAATATATATATGTTAAGAATATAGAATAAAGAATATATATAATATTTAAATATGTTTTTTTTTATTTTTATTGTTATTATTTGCTATTGTTATTGTTATTATTTGTTATTATTGTGATTATTTTTATTTTATTGTTATTATTTTATTTTAGTATTATGAGTTTAAAAGAATTTTAAGTATTATAATTTTGCATTTAAGTCTTTGTTATACATTATTTTCTCATGAGTTTAAAAGAATTTTAAATATTAAAATTTTGTATTTAAGTATTTGTTTTACATTATTATTCTGTGTTCATTAGACTGTTAGGGGGAGGGGGGAATCGCAAAGTCATATGAGGTTTTTTATTGGTTTAAATTTGTTTGTCATATAATATTAAAATAGATTTTTTTTATGTCATTGTTATTTCGATGCTTTACCCATTGGTTATTATTAGATTAACTGAGTAACTAATATTTTTTATGTTACGTTTTATTATTTTTATGGGGGGATTTCGACTATTGGGACAGGTCGAACTCTATCTTAACCACAGTCAACGCCAACAGCGATAAAACGGAAAAGTTTTTTTATTTTAACTTTGAGACAGGTCACTGCATTTAAATATAATGTAATAATAAAATAATATATATATATATATCATGCCTGCCTACATTTGATTTAAAGACAGCAGATTTCGAGACAGGAGATGTTCTCTTTTTACGGAATAGTGATGTCAGACCAACGCTCTACACTCATATTAGACTGCGACATACGGTTTAAAGTGGATTCCAAACCATTACAAACATCCAAGGCACCGCCGGTACTCGAACCCGAAACTTGTTGCACCGAGCGCCAGATATATAAATATAGTTGCATTTATAACAATGTATCTACATTATTATGTATGGTTATATCTTAAATTTCATAAGTTTTTTAATATGTATTTTAGATTTTATATTTATTTATTTTAATAATAATAATAATAATAATAATAATAATAAAAGATAATAAGTGTACAATTATCAAGGTTGATTTAGAACGTATTTCATATTTTCAATATTTCTGGAAAAACATTAGTTCTGAATGGTTTATTTTGTCTGCTCAGCAACCATTCACTTTTATTTTGATGTTGGAGAAGCGTTGCTTTAGGCCAATGCCCATTCAAATATTATACCACGCATTATATATATATATATATATAATTAATATAAAAGGCAATAGATATAAAATAAGAGTAAGTTAAAGAATCAAAAAGAATTGAGGATTTAAAAATAAAAATATTTATTTGTAAGGATAAATAAATATATATATATATATATATATAAAAATAGGAGGCTCCCACCATCAGATGGGGCTTTCAGTAATGGTACTTTAGAAGAAACGAGGAGCAAACAATGTATGTTGAGAACAGTACGCGGCCTTTTTCTATTTTTAATTTAAAAAAAAAAAAAAATGTGATAACTGTAAAGAGATTTTATAAACCGAATTACGAGTGTGAGGAAGATTATTGTAGAAATTTTAAGTATGAATTGGCGAATGTTTGTGAGGGTAAGCGATTGCCTAATATCCTGATTCTTGAAATACCTAGGTAAGTTGGTAATCATCCAAAGGATTTTGTTTTCACGCCTTTGAATGATTTCCAAGTTACCTTTTGCTGCAGAGCCCCAAACTGGACTTGCATAATGTAATACATGCAAATAAGCAGTTTGTTATGTAGTGAGAGGTTAACATTTAACAAATTAGAGGATAAAACATGGGGATAGATTTATTAAATTTATTTCGAATTTTTTTAATATGCTGAGAGGATGAGGCAGAGGATATGCGATGTTACTCGGAAAATTCAATTCCCATACCATAGGGGCACCGAATTATAAAGTAATTATTAAATTTATAAATTAATTAATGGGATGTAAGCTTGAGCAAAGGCTCTGAAATGATTGTAAATATTACGAAAATAATTAAATGAAATCATTTATAAAATAAATTCTGGTGAAAAATTCTGTAAAATATTTTCTGGGTAAACTGAATTCTTTGCGCAATCTGATTAGCTGGAAGAGAGAAAGAGAAAATGGGAGGTCAGGAAAAGGCGGGGGAGAATGAAACTGGTTCTTTTCCCCTTTGGAAATCTGGGAGTGGAGATCCGCTTTGCGCTTTGTTTGACTATTTTCAGGAAGGGGAGAGTTGAGTCATAAAAGATGTCACAACTATATCCTGCTACTACTCTGTTGTCACAACACACGCACACGGGGGGGGGGAGCGGAATTGCCAACTTGACAGGAAATTCTCTTTCCTTTGAAAATAAGAAAGAAGTAGAGAAAGAGAAGGGAGAGGGAAAGAACACTAGAAAAGAAACCCTAATAAACTATAAAAAAGTTTGCAAAAACTACCAAAACAATCAATGTGTATCCCACGCCACTGTAGATAATTTTTTAATATTTAAATGAAATTCGCTAAATGAAAAGATAGCAGTAAATTAATGTTAAAATATGTATTGAAAATAATTAATAAAGGTAAATTGAATGAATAAATTTTACTTGAATTTAGAACTCCTTTACGACAAATATGAATGAAAACGATTGAAGTTTAAAATATATTAATTTAATACAACATTACACATCATCAATAAAATAAATCAACTACCTTTCATTTATCTTGGAAAATGTATAAAATTTTGTATTGTGTTTTCCTAAAGTTAAATGGAAAAAAAAAAAAAAAAATTAATTTACTGAAAAATGCTGAAAGATAAAAGAAATTTCTTCAGTAAAAATGTTAACTCGATTTCATATTCCTATTCTTAATTTACATTCTTTCTTTTTCTTTTTTTTTCCAATAAAATAAACCAAAATAGACCTGTATTAATTGGCCATTGGAGGGACCTATTTTAGTTTTATTTTCATCATTTCTATTGCTTATTTATTTTTATTTTTCATCTTCTTTCTTATATGAAAAAATAATAAAAATATCACATTTGGGAAGGGGAAAAAAAAACCTTTTGGAAATTTTTTTTTATTTATTCAGTTTTATTTTAGTTTTTAATCCATTATAATTTGTTGTGTTTTAATTTAGCTCTCAAAGCATATATCTATCTAATCACGCTATGAAATTTAATTGAATGACTTTTTGACTTATTTTAAATTATTTAATTTATTTATTTAAACAATAAAAATAATAAGTAAGTGTTCAAAATATTAGTCAATTAATAAGTTAGATATAGAACTTTGGTATTTCATGGAAAAGTAAAATTGTTAGGAAAATAGTAATAAAAAAAATTCTCTTTTAATATTTTGAAAACTTTATGTTCATGTTTTCATGGCAAATTTTTTAAAAAGTTTAAAAAAGCTCTTAATAAAAAAAAAGAAGAAGCACAAATGAATCATATGTTTTAAAAATATTAATTAAATACATATGTTTTAAGAGTATTGAAAGTTAAAATTTTTTGAAACTTTATAGACTTTAAAATACGCATCTGAATAAATATATTTATTTATTTTAATTAATTAATTTATTTAAGGTTTTTTTTTTTTAAATATTTGCATCAGGGTTTTTTAATGGCGTTTTAATTAAAGTGATAAAAAATAAAGTTTTAATATAATTCCTCAAATTTTATAACTATATTCACATTTTAAGCAAGTTGAAGAAAATTCACCCGATTTAAAGAAGCAGAATTTCTGTATCTGATTTTTACAAAATAATGATACCAGTAAAATAACTTTACAAATTATTTAAATTTTTTTGCATGAAATCACTTGCGAACTTTCCTACGTTCCAAAGAAACCAATGACAATGAAATTAAAGAACGCGTAGTCTGTGGCATAACTATACCATCTGAGGTCCGTAGTACATTTTCGAATTGGGGTCCCCTCAATGCAATATATTTTCTTTTTAATAAAAAAAAAACTACCTAAAATACGTATTATTTTTGTTTGATACTATAAACTTTTAATTTAAAGGGATGTTAAATTAAAATTACAGATAATTTGGGTAAAAACTTCCAGTATTAAAATTTCTTTTTGCTGGGTTTCTGATCAGAAAAAAATGTCGATGACAGCACCAAAGTTCAAGTTTCAGGCCCTGGAATGTTTGATAGATTCCCTAAAAAATTAATTTAAAAATGTCCCAGTGGCACATGGGTAGCAGCGGTAATTCCCACTTTTCATTTTATAAGTACCTATTCACAAACCAGAAATCGTGGAAGGCCCTAGCATCGGGATTACACTTGCGTAAATATTTCTATTAGTATTACTACCAGATGTGATACATTTTTCATATAAATGAATACTTTCAAAACCTTGATACAATTTTTTTTTAATTTATCACTTTAATAACTTAAGTTTATTAAATAGAGAGTTAAAAAATTTTACTCTATTTTGTAATAATAAATGGCAGACTCATACCGACTTTACAGACGCCTGTGGAAATTAGCCCGTCTTGTCGCATTAAATTAAAAACAGGTCTGTTTTGTATAAATTGAATAAAACCCAAACAATGAATAAAAATATTAAATGCGATTTCTAAAACATAAACAATAAGCAAATGTACATAATTATGAAGTTAATTTTATTTTCTTCTCTTAATCGCTATCAGAAATTGAAGTTTTTATTTAACAAAAAAATAAGGCTATGATTAGAACATTTTTGAGAATTTTGGTTGTACACCGGATTAAAAATTACCGAAGAAATATATACATATGTATGTGTGTGCGTGTGTGTAGATATGTCTCATGAATATATTTTTACATTTCCAAAATGTTTAAGTGATCCCCATAAAATTTAATTCATTTAACATTTAAATGATTAACATTTAAATTACGGCATTTAAATTTATGGTCTTTTAGCTTTAATAATCTTTCTTATTTAAATTTTTTTGTTTTGTTTTTTATAACTGAAAGACTTCGAAAATAGTTTTTAAAGATTGTTTGTTTAATAAATAATAAAATATTTTTCTTGGTGCAGTCGTTATAAGCATATGAAAAAGTATTTTAAGAAAGTTTGAAAGTTTGTTGGATGTCTTTTTTTTCCCCCAGAATAACATTTCCTATCACAATTGGGATTTTTCACATGATTTGCTTTAAAATAGTGTGATTCAAAATTCGAAAATTTACTATTTTGATGCAAGATATTTATATATGTTTAACAACTTGTCATTTTATTCATAAGAATTTCCCTATTAAAAATCGGTTTTTTTTTTTTTTAATCTTTTAAGTTTTGCAGCACTAATGATTGTATTTTGAAATTTAAATCAAATATTATTTTTATTTACTGTAATTTTTATTAGTGATAATAAAATTGACAGTGAAACGAATTAATTTGAAAATTCTTAGGAAAAATAAGCTTTGTAGCAAGTACTAAAATTTTCAAATAGCTTTACTTTTGCTGAATTCAAATAATTATAATTCTAAATACAGTAATAATTATTAATTCTTTTCATAATATGAAGACATTTCAAAAATGTCGTCATATTATGAAAAGAATTAATAATTATTACTGTGTTTTATATATGTACATATAACTCTTCTTATCACATTCAAATCTTTCTGCACTATTTTTTTCTTTACATTTCCTTCTTCCTTAGTGAAACATGGCTTTAGTGCGGTCACAAATATGTTTAAAAGAAAGAAAGAAATCGACTGAAAACAGCAAATTGTGGTTTAAGAATATTGCTAACATAAATAGAGCCAAGGATTAATTCATTGATATCAGTTCATCATATTCGTTATTTTTATTTTTCTATTATCCTCCATTATGTTAATTTTCTGTGAGTAATGCAAATGTAACAATGGTTGTTCTTAATAAAATTTTTTTATAATTTCAAGCTTCAAGGTGTCGTATTTCCAATATCTTTATTACAGATAATGTTATAGGTTTTGTTTCATAGAGAGTGGCATTTCGTTTCCCTAATCACTTTTTTCATGTTCTCGATCAGTTTTTCGTTTTCTGTACTACTTTCAACATGCTGTATTGGTTTATTATTGTTTTTTTTTTAATTTCTTTCACGAGCTATTCTTAATGGTTTGTTTAAATTTCTTGTGTTTTTTTTTCTTCTTAAATTTCTTTCAGATGCTTTTTAATAAAATCGTTTGGAATTCTATAGTTTTTATTTAATCTGCTTTCTTTTATTTATTTATTTATTTTTTACTTTTTAACAATAACTGCTGAACATAATTTTTGATATGAATATGATTTTTTTGATACTTTTTTTTTCTTTTTTGGCTTAAGATTTCTGTTCTGCGTTTTATTCTTACATAAATTCTAAATTTTATGGGTAACCTGTATATCACTCAAGCCGATTTTTTAAATACTAAATATGTATTAGTGAAAGCAGGCGATTCTACAAATAATAGTTTCTAATACGATTAGTGTTTTTTAGTTATGAACATATTCAATGTTTTGTTGGTGATTAAAATGTTCTTACCACAATAAAACCAGATTACTTACTCCGGCTTTTGAAGGACACATTTTCGGATATGATTTCCTTACCTATAAAATTCATTAATGATATTCTTTATCAGTGAATATTTTTATTATATTGTAAACCTCGTGTCTTTTCTTTTTTAAATAGTGGAAATGCTTTGAAACTTTTCGACAACATTTTTTTTTTTAATGCAGCTAGCAAACACAGACAGCTTGGTCTTAGATGCCTTAAGGCAAGTGCTGCACAGACGTACTCACTTTGCATGACCCAGGGGGCGCGTGTAACTTGAAGATAAGCCACGGACGCGGAGTAACAATGCCCCCGCAACGCTCTACGATCCTATTAGACCGGGACCTACTTTTTAAAGTGGATTCCGAACCACTACAAACAACCATGGCACCGCTGTGACTCGAACCTGAAACCTGTGGTACCGAGCGCCAGAGCGCTAGCCACTCGGCCAAAAAAAAAAAAAAAGTGGTGTGTTTCTTCGTCTCGAATATTGTGAAATTGAATTTTTCAGAACAAAACTTGCTGCAGAAATAATTACAATTTGATATTAGACACATGAATGCTAGAAATAGATTTTTTGAAACAATTTTGTTTCGAGAAAAATGCTCTTTTGTACTAAGTTACATTTCCACTGCTATACTGTCACCCGGATTCGAACCTGAAAAACTCGTGGTAGCAAAGGCTAGAGCGCTAGACAATTGGCCATCAGTGTTCAAAAGAGGATATCAAGCTTTGCTCAAATCTTTTTCCGTAATAAAATTTTTTTAATTCATGATAGAATTCGAAGGCCCACATTAAAAACAAATAATATAAAAAAATTTTTTTAAAGTCAATTCCTACTTTTCTTCCACTATATTGCAGAAAAGTCCTTTATAAATAATTTTCATTCATTTTTTTAAGTGTATCTGGCGCCCTCTATTGGTAGATACATGCAACTTAAATCTAAAAAAACCTAAAATTAATTAATTAAATTGAAGGAATTAATTAATATTTGCAAAAACTGTATTAACATCCAGTGTCATCCACTACAAGTACAATACAAAAAAAAAAAAAAAAATGCATTTGAACTTGAGTGGATGAATAAAAAGTATTTTATGAACGACTGAATATTTGAACAAGATATATATGGGAGAGTGTGAGCTAATAGAAGGAATTGAAAAAAAGCTGTTTGTCATCTAATTTTAATTTTTGATATATCGTATCGTTGTGAATCTTCGTATTTCAAAATGAAATTCATGTCAGAATATCTTACAGAATTCCTGCGAATAACTTTCAACAAATTATACTCCAATTTTAAATGATTTAACCAAAAAATTTCACTCAGTGATGCATTTTTTTTTGTACTACAGTATTGTATTTTTTAAATTTAAATTTTTTAAAAAATTGAATTATTTTTTTACTTAATTATGCTTTCCTATGTATGTATGCATGCCTGAAATAACCATTAATTGTCTTCATAGTCAAACTAAATGCAATTTTAATTTGATAACTTAACTACTGTAATGTCACTCTTAACAAGTAATATAAAAAAGAAATTTTTAAAGTCAATTCCTACTTTTTTTCCACTCTTATTGCAGAAAAGTCCTTTATAAATAATTTTCATTCATTTTTTTTAACTTTATCTGACGCCATTTATTGGTAGATGCATGCAACTTAAATCTAAAAAAAAAAAACTAAAATTAATTAATTAGATTTAATTACTGAATTAATATTTGAAAAAACTATATTAACATCCAGTGTCATCCACTACAAGTTTAAAAAAAATATATTTGAACTTGAGTGGATGAATGAAAAGTATTTTGTGAACGATTGAAAATTTGAACAAGATATATATAGGGAGAGTGTGAGCTAATAGAAGGAATTGAAAAAGCATCAGAAAAAAAAAAAAAAAAAAAAGAAATGCGAAAGAACTGAGCGCTTGGGAACTGCGTAATAGTTGGAAAAGAAAACGACTATACTTTTTTTTCAACAAATGCGCGTAAGCATTTTTTTTTTTCTTGTTGAAATTGAATAATTTAATTTAGTTAGCCTACAATCTAAATTGTACGACGGTACAATCTAAATTGTTAATCTAAGAATCTAAGACACAATTCAATTAAATTATTAATTATTATTAAATTATTATTATTAATTTAATTTAAATTGTCTTAGATTCTTAGAGATGTTCATATTATGATATTACTAACTCGAGATATTTAACTCTAAATTCATCAAATATTCTTTAAATATAATTTAGTAGAAATGATTTTTTAAAACCTGTTGAATTAGGGCAGGGATGGGCAAACACCGGCCCGCCGAAAGTTTCTATCCGGCCCGCGGATAGAAGTTTAATTTGCCGGTCCGAGGCGAATTAAAAGAAATATATATTTACATATCCATCTCCTTTTCTACTTTGATTAAATATTTTGTTTTTCTTCCTTTTTTTCAAAGGACAGATGATCTTTTTACTTTCTCTATTTCCGTTCTACAAAACATAAATCGACGGAAAAGCAAGCACAGACAGCTTTCAATCGGCAAAGTGTTATAAGTGGAAGTTCTTTGTTAATTATAACTATAGATTGGCACCAACAAACGTTTTCTCTTTCTCGGGGAGCAGACGTACGGGAATCCAATATAGGTGAATTAGACTGCACATGTGGCAGACAGCGCATTTTAAGCTCCAGCCAGCGGCTTTTTCTTTTGGCGCGAGTTGTAATATTATTGATTGCGTATGGAAAGATTGCGGACATATAGCATCATTGTGAATAGTGGTGAAATTATTAAAAGTATAACGTAGCTAGTGCTTGTTCGGGTTATTCGTAAAATATTCGTTATATATGTTCGTTATTATTCGTAAAATATTTCAAAAATAAAGTATATATATTATTGGTTAATAATATTTTAAATATAATGGTAATAATAAATTGTTATTAATATTATAAATATTTTTAAAATTTTAGAAAAATTTATCTTGGCCAGCCATATTTTTTTTTTTTTTTCGATTTTTGGCCAGCAACCGAAAAAGTTTGCACATCCCTGAATTAGGGAATAGTGTATTAGTCCTCATCTACTTTTGTTTTATTCAAGTAATTGTGCTTTTCAAATTAAAATAAATTAACAGTTTAAAAAAACTAAAAACACACGCTTGAGTTTATCACACTAAAAAGTAAAAAATAATTGTTAACACAAGAATAAAATGACTGACGAGAAAATGAATGTCACTGTTCTAAAAGCGTGGGGTGCACGATATCAATGGTTATAATTTTCCCACTAGTTTCATTCCGAAATGCAGAGTTAGTTTAAAAACGTCATACAAAGTACCCCACGCTTTTAGAACAGTGACATTCATTTTCTCGTCAGTTCATTTTATTCTTATGTTAGCAATTTTTTTTTACTTTTTAGTTTGATTAACTCTAAAAGCGTGTTTTTTTAGTTTTTTTAAACTATTGATTTATTTTTTACTTTTTAGTTTTATTAACCCTAAAAGCGTGTTTTTTTAGTTTTTTTAAACTATTGATTTATTTTTTACTTTTTTTAAACTATTAATTTATTTTTTACTTTTTAGTTTGATTCACTCTAAAAGCGTGTTTTTTTAGTTTTTTTAAACTATTCATTTATTTTTTACTTTTTAGTTTGATTAACTCTAAAAGCATGTTTTTTAGTGTTTTTAAACTATAATATTTAAATGAGGTCCCGGTACGGAGGAGTGGAACTATAGTTCTTACAAAAATGTAATTGTGAATAGTTTAAATAAACAAAGACTAAATGCTAATATTCCGTTGTGCCACTGTCCCACGTAGGTTTGAATGTCTTTTATTCTCATATCATACAAACAAGCATACAGGTGAAACTAATAAAAGCGTATTAAAAAAGGATTCGCTTCCATTTCAGATGTCTTATGAAGTTCTCATGGCAGCTGTTAGGTGGGGTGCATTCAAGTGCAGACCGGACTGCAAGAGAAAGTGTACTTGGGAGGACTGTAAGTACATTTTTCATTTTCCATTTGCATTAACATATATATTTCTTGTTTGTATATCAAATTAGTATTCCTTATGCAACCCTAATTAACCAACTGGCTATCTTAACACTTAATAATAGGGCCTGAATGGTCGAGTGGCTCTGACGTTCGGTACCACAGGTTTCGGGTTCGAGTCCCGGTGGTGCCATGAATGTTTGTAGTGATTCGGAATCCAGTTTAAGCCGTAGGTTCTGGTCTCATATTACTGTAAGAGCGTCACGGAGCAGAAGTCAGACATCTACCTACGGGTGCTCCATCACAACAGAAGCTGCCCCCTTTCCCTCCTCCATGAGTCGATCACTCATGGAATGTCCGTCCCGCATTGCAGGACATTGAGGATTAGTCACAACAATTCTTAATAATTTTTGTTTATTAGTTAATTGTTATTTAATTTAATTCAATTTAACTTTTCATCTTGTTTTAATTTTAATTCAATAGCCTTGAAACCCTAATTAACCCTAATTTCCTTATGCAAGCCTAATTAACTAACTGACTATCTTAACTCTTAATAATATTCGTTTATTAGTTAATTGTTATTTAATTTTTAATTTAACTCAATTTTAACTTTTATCATTGTAACTTTTCATCTTGTTTGAATTTTAATTCAATAGCCTTTATGTATAAACCTTAAATAGCTCTGGTTTTAACTTTAATTTTAATTACTTTAATTCTTCATTTTGTAATTTTATTATTTGTTAATAATTTTTGTTATTA
>BPLQ01011125.1:21997-43601 GCA_021605075.1 Caerostris darwini | reverse complement strand
ATTCTTCATTTTGTAATTTTATTATTTGTTAATAATTTTTGTTATTAATTAATTGTAACTCTTAATAATTTTTGTTTATTAGTTAATTGCTATTTAATTTTTAATTTAATACAATTTAACTTTGTCGTTCAACTTTTCATCTTGTTTGAATTTTAATTCAATAGTCTTTTCTGTAAACCTTAAATAGCTCTGTTCTTAACTTTATTTGGTACTTACGTATTAACGATACCTTGGCGACAGTTGCGCTAATAAAGAGCACACGCGCCAACCGCAGCTACAGTAGCTGTCAGTAGCTTACAGTAGCCAAATTTGTAGCTGTTAGATTGGCGACACTTAAAAACCGCCAAGTCTGTCGCCAAGGTATCGTTAATACGTAAATACCCTTTAATTTTAATTACTTTAATTCTTCATTTTGTAATTTTATTATTTGTAAAAAGAAGAAGAAAAAAAAAAAAGTCACATTTTCCAACAAAATATAATTCTGGTTTATTGAATTGGCGCCATCTATCTGTAACCATAAGATTTATTTATGTTATTTTTTTTTTGAACTGGTGTATTTGTTGTTAGCTTTGTAACCTATGCTTACCTCTACACTTGGGCTTTTTCATCTGTATAGGCCTTGTTTTATCTTTTTTTTATTTCTTTTAATTTTTATTTTAAATAAATTTTAACTTTATCATTTAACTTTTCATCTTGTTTTAATTTTAATTCAATAGTCTTTTCTATAAACCTTAAATAGCTTTGGTCTTAACTTTAATTTTAATTACTTTAATTCTTCATTTTGTAATTTTATTATTTGTAAAAAGAAGAAGAAAAAAAAAAAAGTCACATTTTCCAACAAAATATAATGCTGGTTTATTGAATTGTAGCGTCATCTATCTGTAACTGTAAGATTTATTTATGTAGTTTTCTTTTGAATTGGTTGTTAGCTTTGTTTCCTTCGCAACCTATGTTTACCCTTGTTTTAATAGTTAACATAAATCTTTTAATTGTCTGACTTTAAATTTTAATTTTTTGCAATAGTAAATTTTATCTGCTCTCTTTCACCATTGATCTTAGTACTTTTAGTATTTGTTTAATTTCAAAATAATTAATGGAATAAAAGGTGTTGCTTTTTTCCTGGCTTTGGTCAGGTTTTTTTTCCATGTGAACCTAATTGACTGATGGCGCCATCTGTCGGCGAGCCAGTCAAACATCATCTGAAGAATTGTATTTTCTATGTTTTTACGCTTTATTAATTTTATCTGTTAATTTTATGTACTTTGCTACTTTTAATCTTAATTCATTTGTTTTATTTTATTTTCTCTTAAATTTTTTAATTTTAACTTTAATCGTTTTAGGCATCGACAACGGACTCTCAATTTTCGGTCTCTTGCTTTAATCGTTCTCAAGCAAGCGATGTTTTTCTTAAATTTTAAATTGTTTTATTTTATTTATTAATATTCTATAATTTAAGCAACTTCATTTTTGTGCAAATTTTCTTACTATTTTAAGATGTGGAGGTTCTTAAAACCACCTTGGAACTCCGTAACCGGTACGCCCGTTGCCCATATGTTTGCCTCTACACTTGTGTTGTTTAATCTGTATGGGCCTTGTTTTATCTTATTTTTATTTCTTTTAATTTTTATTTTTGGGAGATCGTGTAACGGACACCTAATTGTACCGATAGGTTTTTGGTTTTCTTCGATCTCCTGCTTTAATTGTTCTCAACCAGGTGGTATTTTCTTAAATTCTTTTAATTTTCTTTTATATTAATATTCATAATTTAAGCAACTTCATTAGTGCACATATTTTAACTAACTTTTAAGATGTGAGGGTTTAGTGGTTCTTTTAAACCACATTGAAACTCCGTAACCGGTACGCCCGTTGCCCCTTGGATACTCGTGCATTTAGATACATTGTTTTCCACTAATAAGATATGACTTTTAAATATCAATATTTTTTTCTTCTTTAATGCAGCTGGCAAACACTTAGACAGCTTGGTCTTGGAAAAAAAAAAATCTGATTGGATTCCATTTGTTAGAGCAATTCGAAGATTTGGTTCTAACTCTTACTTTATTTCAAATTGAAAAAGGCCAAAAGCTCGGATATTTTAATGCGTACTGTTATGAATGTGGCCAAAGGCTTTCTTAGAGAATTTTCAAAGATATTTCGGGCTGGCAAACACTTAGATAATTGTCTTGGATGCCTTAAGGCAATCGCTGCACAGACGTTACTCACTTTGCATGACCCAGGGGACGCGTGTAACTTGAAGATAAGCCACGGACGAGGAGTCCCAATGCCCCCGCAACGCTCTACGATCCTATTAGACCGGGACCTACGGTTTAAAGTAGATTCCGAACCACTACAAACATCCCTGGCACCGTCGGGACTCGAACCCGAAACCTGTGGTACCGAGCGCCAGCCATTCGGCCTTTCAGGCCCCTTAAATACACTAAATACATATACCCCAGAATATACAAGAGTGCATATTCTGGCTCTTGACAGGTGGTCACATTAATGTGACTGTATTGTGTAATTACACATTTGATAAATGCGAAGATTCTGCGTGATTTGTAGGATGAGTCTTGTTATGTGATGGGAATCAGCGATATTATGACTGTAATTGGCGTCTGCGAACAGGACAGTTTGCTTTCTGCTGGCTCCCCCTATCCTAATACAAGTGCTGCCCAAATGGATAAATGTAATATGTTTAAATAGAATAATAATCGTAAGTATTAGTTGACTCCAATCTATTGCGAAAAATTTAATTCAAGACTGCAATGATACACTTAGCAACAGTACAAAGAAGACCCTTTTGTTGGACTTTCGGCATCGATCGTGCGGTTACTTTCTTTTTTCAATTCCTTCTATTCGCTCACACTCTCCCTATATATATCTTGTTCAAAGTTTCAAGCGTTCATGAAATACTTTTCATTCCTCCACTCAAGTTCAGATACATTTTTTTTTGAACTTGCAGTGGAGGACACTGGATGTGAATACACTTTTTCCAAATAGTAATTCAGTAAATAAATTTAATTAATTAATTTGAATTCTCTTTAGATTTAAGTTGCATATATCTACCCATAGATGGCTCCAGATAAACTTAAAAAAATGAATAAAAATTATTTATAAAGGACTTTTTGTAATGTAGTGAAATAAAAAGGTAGGAATTGACTTAAAATTTTTTTATATTACTTATTTTATGTATGTGCATTCGGGCGTTTGTTGGCCGCTAGGTCATGACATTGCTTTATTTGTATTTTTTCTCAGTGTTTATCGTAATTGAAAGTTTTAATTTCTATTTCTCAGTACAGATTAAACTCATAACAGCAGATACTTCAAACAGTAAGGCAGGCTCACGTGTGTGTTTTCTTGTCATACAATAGCTTGTCACAACTTGTTTTAACTATTATTGTATAATTATGAATATATGGTAGTTCTATGAATGTTTATGTACAGGAAAATTTCTTCGCTCTATTTATATCCGTAAATTAAGCCATTCCTTTAAAGTGTTTGAATTTTCTTTTGGAGAATTATCATCATCATCAGTGGCGCAACAGCCCCATGGTCTGCCTACTGGCAGATTTCGAGACAGCAGATGTTATGTTCTTGTTTTAACAGGGTAGGGTTGTCAGCCCAACGCTCTACAGTCATATTAGACAGGGTCCTATGGTTTAAAGTGGATTCCGAAACATTACAAACATCCATGGCACTGCTGAGACTCCAACCCGAAACCTGTGGCACCGAGTGACAAACAATAGGCCATTAGGCCCCTTTAAAAATTATACCAAATTTATTTTAGTTGGCAAAATATATAGGACGTTTACGCCGTTACGAAACCGATTCATTCGTCTTTAAAAATACTCTTTCCTTATAAATAGAAGTCGGAACATTTCTGAAGGAGTCAGTAATTGGTTTTGAAAAATCGATTATCAACTCTATTATAAAAAGGAATTTTGAATTCTCAAAATATCATCAACTATAATTGTTTATTTAAATTTAATTTTAATAATTAATCATCAAAATTAAATTTAAATAAACAATTCAGTTGTGTCCTAAAATAATAATTCATCCAGTAGTAAACACATTTACTGATTTAATTGCAAACAAAGTAACTGAGTGTTGACAGACCTTTTTCAGCATTGACGCGTGTAAGAAGCCGTCTCGGATCCACAATAAAACAAGTAATATAAAAACAAATTTTTTAAAGTCAATTCCTTCTTTTTTTCCCACTCTATTGCAGAAAGTCCTTTATAAATAATTTTCATTCATTTTTTTAAGTTTATCTGCCGTCAAATATTGGTAGATATATGCAACTTAAATCTAAAAAAAAACTAACATTAATTAATTAAATTAAATTACTGAATGAATATTTGAAAAAACTGCATTAACAATCAGTGTCATCCACTACAAGTTCAAAAAAAATTTATTTGAACTTGAGTGGACGAATAAGAAGCATTTTATGAACGATTGAAAATTTGAACAAGATATATATAGGGAGAGTGGGAACTAATAGAAGGAATTGAAATAAGATTTCATAAAAGCTATTCTGCTATTAAGAAAAAAAAACAACGAAATTTAATATATTACATAATATATCATCTTTGTGATCAAAATGTACAGTTCTCTATTGCTTGTCTTAAAGCTATTTTGTAATATTTTAGTAGATGTAATTTAATAGTGCTATTTTTTATGGGTATTTATATTTTTTTGTGAAAAGTTTTAGAGTACAACTATGTTTTTCAAGTGATAACAAAGGCCTTATAAAGTGTAAAAAAAATACTTTTATTAAGGCAAAAACTGTTTTATAGATATGAGAAGAATACAAATCGATTCATTTATTTCACATAATCGTCTAAATCGAAAAAATAAAACTTTGGCGGGTCAAGATAAATTTTTCTAAAATTTTAAAAACAATATACAAATATTGCATTTTAACTATGTTAATACGATGAATAAAATTGCGATTTCATTTTTAAAAGTTCCTTATAGTGAGGTTCGAAGTGAGATGTACTGATTCTAAGGAACGAGGCTAAATGCTCATCTGTCAGTCTACTTCTGAAATAATTCTTTTTAAGGTTCATAGTTGAAAACACTTGCTCACATATATAAGATGAAGCAAACGTAGCACTGATTTTCTGGGCGTGAGATATTAAATTTGGGAAACTGACTTTGGATAATGATTTGCAAAAATCTAATTTCGACATATTTAGAAACAACTGCTTGAGAGGATTGTTGGATTGCAACTGAGACTTCATAATTCTTAAGCTTCTCTTCATTTACTCACAGTATTGAATTTAACCTTGGGAAATGAGATAAAAATAATAATATTAAAAATAATAATTTTTTTAATAAAAAAAAATACTATTTAGTCACAGTAGGAAAGGAGATGGATGTATAATATATAAATATATATTTATTTTAATTTGCCTTGGACCGGCAAATTAAAATTCTATCCGCGGGCCCGGATAGAACCATCCGGCGGGCCGTAGTTTGCGTAACCCTGGTCTAAATCCTTAATAACTAGAATTCTGAGTCTGTAAATGAATTAAGATTCAGTAGTCTGGATTCGGTACAGAATTCCGGCTCGGAAGGCAGGGGTCGTAAATATTTCGGCCAGCTACCAAATCTGCTTAATTCATGATTTAAAAAAAAAAAAAAACGCATGCAGATAGGTAGCATCGCATCGTTCCGTAAAAGTATCTGGTTACTTTAGTGCAGGGATGGGCAAACTACGGCCCGCGGGCCAAATCCGGAAGATTCTATCCTGTCCGCGGAATTAAAAGAAATATACATTTATATATTATATATATATATATATATCCTTTTCTACTTTGATGAAATATTATTTTTTTTCATCCTTTTTTCAAAGGACTGATGATCTTTTTACTTTTTTTATTTTTGTTCTGCAAAACATAAAAATAAATAATGAAACATAAATATAAAACATAAATCGACTTTTAAACTAAAATTTAATCTGTTTGCTGGGCAACTGGCTAAGAACGACTTGTCTCATTTTCCGATGTTAAATTCAATACCCTCAGTAAATGAAGAAACGCTTAAGAATTATGAAGATGGCTTGAAAAAGTTCGGACGCAGATTTCATGATTTCAGTGCCATTCAAACCGAATTGTATACTTTTACCATACCTTTCAACGTAAATTGCGAAGCAGTGAGGTCAGATTTGAAAGTTGAATTAATTGAATTGCTTTCTAACAATCATCTCAAGAAGTTGTTTCTCAATATGCCAGAGTTAGAGTTTTACAAATCATTCTCGAAAGTAAGTTTCCCAAATTTAATAATTATTTCAGAAGTAGACTGACAGATGAGCATTTAGCCTCGTTCCTTAGGATCAGTGCAGATCTCAATACTATAAGGGACTTTTAAAAATGAAATCGCAATTTCATTCATCTCATTAACATAATTAAATTGTAATACTTGTATAAGGTTTTTAAAATTTTAGCAAAATTTTACTTGGCCCGCCAAACTTTTTTTCCTTCGATGTTTGGCCCGCGACCGAAAAAGTTTGCCCATCCCTGCTTTACTGCTTACTCGTGTGCAGGATTCTTTTGCACACTATTGAGTGACCAGAGATGTCTTTACGATTCTCTAGTCACTCGGTCAAACCAACCTGCACAATCACGCATGTTATTCATTTTGATCGTGTCAACGTGCTGAGCATTATTGCACAGATTTCTTTTTAGGTAACCGAACAAGTTCTATTCGCAATTTTCGCGAAATGAAAAAAAAAAAAAAAGAATTGTATTATTTTGAAAATCAAGACATTCAGCTTTTGGAAAGCAGTTCTTCGTTTGTTTCAAGAAACATTAGTCGTCGAGGAACAGAACTACACAGTCCAGTCACATTAATGCGACCCCCTGTCAAAAGCCAGGATATGCACTCTTGTATATTCTGGCTTTAAGGGGAATGTGGTATGAAGTGGAATTCTTTATATGCACTCCACTGCAATGTGCTGCCACCTGCCTTTTGTGATGGGTTATTTCAGGTGGACGTCGAAAGTAGGTGGTGGTCACTTTAATGTGACTGGACTGTGTAATATGGTACTGAATGCGTGTTTTTTCAAAACTTTCAATGGAATTTTTGAAACACTAGTTTTTCTACACCGCCAGTCCATAACAGTTATAATGAATTTCGGAATCGAATGAAATTTCAACTCTGTTGTGATAGATATCATACATGCACTGATCTGAAAGTTTTTAAAGGTATTCATTTAAATATGAATGACTGGCATTTTTTGTTTCTGTTTAAATCGCTAATCTTCATCTTTGCTTTCAATGATCAATGGTTGCCCCCAGAAATACTTTACTGTTGCTTTAACACAGGGTTGGGCAAACTACGGCCCGCCGGAATGTTCTATCAATATATGAAAAGAAGGATATGCAAAGAGGGCCACTGAGAAGGATCGGGTGGATAAACAAGTTAAATTTACTATTTCTCAAATTAAGAAAAAGTTATTCCATATAATGATGAAAATGTGGCAAGAAAACTGGATTTCCTCATATATGGCAAGACCACTTTATGAGATATATCCTATCGTAAGCACCAATAGAATTTGCAGTGACTTTTATATCAATCAACTTATGGCCTCACATGGAGCACTCTCTACATAGCAAAATAGATTTTTTAATAAATCCAGTTTGTGTGCATGGGGGATCACAGATGAAACGGTCCACCATTTAATCTATGAATGTAATATCTGGGCTGAAGAGCGCAAAGGTCTCCCACAAAATTTTAAAGATTTTTCATTAAGACAACTTATTCTTAGTAACAGATATAGAATTATCCTGAGAGATTATGAAAAAAAGATTTTTCCAGGCTATTGAATATTTATAAATAATTGTGATTATCTGACAGTCCTCCTTGATTATCTGAAAGTCAATTGTAAAGTTTCTTTTGAAACTATAACACATTTTGTTGTACTTCTCTATTATCATTGATGTTTATTTTGTGTTACAGGAATAGTTTTCCTGATTATATTATGGTTTTGTATTGTTTGTGTTGTGTACTGACATTTTTTAATTATACTAATATTAACAAAAAAAAAAAAAAAAAAAAAAATTTGGTTGGCAGTTGCCGACACGTCTTCCAGTCAGTACAGTTTTTCTTTTCCCATTTTTTCTTTTAAGTTTATGTTTCTTCCTCGGTTTGAGGCTTTAATTCTATTTTCCTTGAGGTTCTTGAGAAATTAATTATTTTCTTTTGCTTTATGTTATTCCGCGGATGTAAGAGTTTTACCCATGAATTTATTATTTCTCGGTTAGGCGGTACAGTTCGGGATTGCTGTCGCAACCCTGGTCTGACGTACCGGATGTCCTAGGACAGGACGATTCTATAACTGACTTACTATCCTGCCGGCGGATAGAATTTTAATTTGTCGGTACGAGGCAAATTAAAAGAAATATACATTTATATATTATGCATCCATCTCCTTTTCTACTTTGATTAAATATTATTTTATTTTATTTAAAAAATTATTGTTTTTAATATTATTATTTTTATCTCATTTCCCGAGGTTAAATTCAATACCTCCAGACAATGAAGAGAAGCTTAAGAATTACGAAGATAGCTTAAAAAAACGGCATTTTGAGTTCGAACGCAGATTTCAAGATTTCAATGCCATTCAAACAAAATTGGATATTTTTAACATGCCTTTCAACGTAAATTATAAAGTTTCATAATTAATCATCTCAAGCAGTTGTTTCTAAATATGACAAAGTTATAGTATTATGAGTCATTATCGAAAGTAAGTTTCCCAAATTTAATATCGCACGGCCATAAAATCAGTGCTATGCTTGCTTTATCTTATATATGTGAACAAATGTGTTCAACTATGAACCTTAGAAAGAATTATTTCAGAAGTAGACTGACAGATGAGCATTTAGCCTCGTTCCTTAGAATCAGTACATCTCACTTCGAACCTCAATATAAGGAACTTTTAAAATGAAATCGCAATTTCATTTATCTCATTAACATATTTAAATTGTAATACTTGTATATTGCTTTTAAAATTTTAGAAAAATTTATCTTCGCCCGCCAAAGTTTTTTTTTTTTTCGATTTTTGGCCAGCGAACGAAAATGTTTGCCCATCTCTGCTTTAGCACAAAGATTTGTGCATCGTGAATTAGCCAGCGATTCATCAAATGCACGTTCTCGTAGGTATCCAAGTCCTCAGAGCAGGCTGCAATTAGTTCTTTTGAGTACAGTCTTATAAAATTAGAACAACGGAGTAATTCGCTTTCTCTTTCAGTAAGATATCAAATTAAAAAAGCATTTGATACGAATATTTATTGGGAAAAAGCAAATAGAAGCCAGTTTTTTTTATTCGTAATTTTCTATACATCATATTTGATAAAAAAAAATTCAGGGTTGCAATTTTTAGATAAAATAAAAGTATGATGGTTGTTTTTATACACGAACTTGTGTTTCTTTTTAATTACATAAGCAAAGATCAATGTTTCTGAAATTAAAGTTTTAGCTTTCCTTACCAAATACACACACATATATATGCATGTATTTATATATATATATATATATATATATATATATATATACACTGAAGTGACAAAAGTCATGGGATACCTCTTAATATCGTTTCGGCCCTCCTTTCGCCCGGCGAAGTGCAGCAACTCGACGTGGCATGGACTCAACAAGTCGTTGGAAATCTTCTGCAGGAATATTGAGCCATGCTGTCTCGATAGACATTCATAATTGTGAAAGCGTTGATGGTGCAGGATTTTGGGCACGAACAGACCTCTCGATGATGTCCCATAAATGCCCGATGGGATTCATGTCGGGCGATCTAGGTGGCCAGATCATTCGTTGGAATTGTCCAGAATGTTCTCCAAACAAATCGCGAACAGTTGTGGCCCGGTGACATGGCGCATTGTCATCCATAAAAATCCCATCGTTGTTTGGGTACATGAAGTCCATGAATGGCTGCAAGTGATCTCCAAGTAGCTGAACATAAGCATTTCCAGTCAATGTTCGGTCCAGTCGCACCAGAGGACCAAGTCCATGCCATGAAAAAACAGCCCACACCATTACGGAGCCACCACCAGCTTGAACAGTGCCTTGCTGACAGTTTGGGTCCATGGCTTCGTGGGGTCTGCGCCACACTCGAACCCTACCATCAGCTCTTACCAACTGAAATCGTGACTCATCGGACCAGGCCACGGTTTTCCATTCATCTAGGGACCAACCGATATGCTCACGTGCCCACGAGAGTCGCTGCAAGCGATGTCGTTCTGTCAGTAAAGGCACTCGAGTCGGTCTTCTGCTGGAATAGCCCAAGAAAGCCAAATTTCTCCGCACAGTTCTAACAGACAAGTCCCTTGTACGTCCCACATTGATTTCTGCGGTTATTTGACGCAGTGTTGCTTGTCTGTTAGAATTTACGACTCTTTGCAGACGTCGCCGGTCTCGGTCGTTAGGTGCAGGCAGTCGACCACTGCGCTGTCCATGGTGGGATGTTATGCCTGAAATTTCATACTCTCGGTACACTCTTGACACAGTGGATCTGGGAATGTTGAATTCCCTAATAATTTCCGAAATGGCATGACCCATGCGTCTAGCTCCAACTAACATTCCGCGTTCAAAGTCTGTTAATTCCCGTAGTGCGGTCATCATCACGTCAAAACATCTTCACATGAGTAACTTGAACAGAAATGAAAGCCCTGCAAAAGCACTGCGCATTTATACCTGTTCTACGCAATGCTACTCCCATCTGAAAATGTGCATATTGCTATCCCATGACTTTTGTCACTTCAGTGTATATATATATATCTAATATATAAAATTCTCGTGTCACAGTATTTGTTGCCAAACTCCTCCGAAACGGCTTGACCGATTCTTATGAAATTTTTTGTGCATATTTGGTAAGTCTGCGAATAGGTCGTAATCTATTTTTTATACCTCTAAGTGATAAGGGTAGTCCACCCCTAAATATTTTTTAAAATTTCTTTGACAAAACAATGTAGTCGGTAACAATGTACTGTTTTTTTTTTTTTTTTATAATTTTTTAGTCATGACATTACAGCACGTGTGTTTAAACAAAAATTAAGGTCTTCAATCGGCTTCGTTTTTTTGACTTTTATTTAATTAAGTGATCTTATATAAATCAACACGTGTTGTGAACTCGCGCCAACAACGGCCGTTGCTTTACCTGTATATATTATACGCAACATTTTTGTGGGAATAGTTTTAATTTTAAAGAGAAATATTTACGTGTTAAATAAATATACGTGTTTTATCATTGTTAAAGGTAAAGCAAATAATAAAAGAACAAATACTGTTATATTTGCACGTGTAGCGTTAAATGATATTTACATGTGTAGCGCGCGTTAATGTTTAGTTAAGTAAAATTGGCAACTTTATTATTGTTCTAAGAAAAATAAAAATGGCTGTTGTTGTGTTTTAATTTCCGAGTGTAATTGTGTTGTAATTTACTTCATTGTGGCGATCTGGGATTCCAGTAAAGTAAGTGTTATTTGCAATTCGAAAGTATAAGATAATCGAAAGCATAAACATTATTTTGAAAGAGAGAAATAACGTAAAATTTTATGACTGTTAGTGACTTACAAAATACAATTATATTTTACTTTTTTTCACCATTAAGTACTTTAATTGCAAAATATAAGAGCACATAGAAGAGATGAACAAATCCAACAAGACAATGCAGATGTGTGTGTGAGCATGGCGCACTTTTCAAACACTTCCTGTCATTCCACGTTCAACGTACGCTGATGAGATCAACGCTTGCTTAAAATCATCGTCACTGTGGCGTAATGTTGAAAAATTACAACTAAAAGTTAACATGCGAGTTCAACTGCTTCAAGATCCATCCGCTGAAACATTCTCAAAACAACTGTTAGATATTGGCGATGGAAAAGTTGCTGTACATGAAAATACTGGATGCATAAAATTGCCGACAGATTTCTGCACAATAATCGACTCGCAAAATAGTCTCATCGACCACATATTTCCCGATGTATGCACACAATTCAAAAATCTTGATTGGTTGGCAGAAAGAGCAATTTTGGCATCAAAAAATGTGGACGTCAATGGTTTAAATTCCAAGATACAACAGTTGTTGCCAGGGGACTTGGTGTCATACAAATCTATCGATACAGTTTGCGATGCCAATGAAGCTGTAAATTATCCAATTGAGTTTTTGAATTCATTGGATTTGCCAGGCATGCCACCGCATCATTTACAATTAAAGGTTGGATCTCCGGATGAAAAAAAAAATGGTTAGTGTATTATCATTTTATAGCCCGTTATTGTCTGCAACGTTCCATTTCTCTTGCAATCATAACCACACACTTATAGCAAGTTATTTTTTTTTTATTTAACTAAAAAAATATTTTATAGAAATAATGTATATGGCAAAACAACGTTTGCCGGGTCAACTAGTATATATATATATATGGGTGGGTGACCACCTGGGAACACTGCGTGGCGTTGGCAAATTTGGGACCTGAATGGCCGAGTGTCTAGCGCTCTGGCGCTCGGTGCCACAGGTTTCGGGTTCGAATCCCGGCGGTGCCATGGATGTTTGCAGTGGTTCGGAATCCACTTTAAAAAGTAGGTCCCGGTCTTCTATGACTGTAAGAGCGTCACGGAGCAAAAGTCAGGCTTCTACCTACGGGTGCTCCATCACAACAGAAGCTGCTGCCTTCCCCTTCAATCATGAGTCCCATATGGGCTTGTGGGCTTGGCCAGCCAAGTGGGATAAGAAACAACAACATATATATATATTCATAGAGATAATGTTCTACTTCTACTAGAGCAGGAGTCTCCAAACTTTCCAGCCTGAGGGCCACACTGTTTACTCCAGTAAGTACCAAGGGCCAAAACCGTTTTAATTTTTTCTATAATTTCTAGACTAGTCGCCGAGTACACGCTCTGAGCGAGCATACGTTAGCTAACTACAAACTAATGTCAGTGAAAACTCACAATTACATAAATTTCATTAGCATTTTTTATCAAGCGGATACCCCGCGGTTTCATTCGCGTTCATTTAGCTTTTCCGTTCCTGAGGGATTTTCAGGATAAAAATCATATGTTTGATTCAGGATATATACATTGCAAACATCGATATACATACATATTCGATACTCTTTACCCCAACATAACTACCGAGGGTAACTGCGGGATGTTTCCTAGTTTACAATGTTAGTGGGATTCATTTCAATTATTTGTTAGTTGTTGTGCTTAAGTTAAATTTTCTGCGTATTATGCTTGTCATTAAGCAAGCCAATAAAACCGAGTTATTATCATTCTGCGTTTTTGTTTATCCAACTGATTACAGCAACAATAAGCTATTCGCTGTTGCGGGCCGGATGGATGTCACTGGCGGGCCGTAGTTTGGAGACGCCTGTACTAGAGAATCATAAAGTGTGAGGTTACTTTCTGTTTGGAAACATAAGTTCGTTCGAAATAAAATATGCAAAGCATCTGTTGCATGAATTTTATCGGATGCATCTTCACACACATTCAGATCTAGTAAGCAATTGGATTTCAATTTTGGATATAGATAAATTGAAAATGACCCCTTTCAGTACAATTTGAGATTAATCTTCATTCCAGGAGAAAACACATTTTTCAAAACATAAAATACTATTATTTTTTTTTGTAATACAATACTGATATGCTTGGCATTTTCAGATACTTTTATATCATGCAGTTCGATAGGGAACATAGCTGTTAGAAAAAAAAATGTCTTTTAAACCCATAAGTTATTGAACAATTGTTACATACTGCCCTTGTGGGAAACCGTTTGATAAGAAAATTGGAATGAAAATATTATCTAGTGCAAGTATCATACTAGTGCAAGTATCATACTAGTGCAAGACACTGTCAATTTTGTTCCAATTGTGAATTTAAAATTTCATATATTCTAATTTTCATATTTTCTAATTTTCATATATTCTAATTCTAATTTCATATATTTCATATATTCTTTTGAAGAATTGGGCTAACTAAAAATCCTATGGATTTAATACTAGTCGAGCCATCTATGTGTATGCCTACGAACTGTTCATCCCACCTGTTATAGTGTTTTTTCTTATTAGTTAAACTTATTTTGATTTTTGTCCTTTCAGGCCCAGCCCAGCGACGGGCCGTTCAACAGGTCAGCATGTTGTTCCATAATTTTTCATTTATTACTGTTATTTAAATTGTATCATTCCTGTAGGTGATGTTTGACTAAAGTGAATAGAAAAATATTCAATTACATTTTAAATAGTGCTTTTTTTAATTGTCATTGATAAACATTTTTGAACATTGCATTTTAATTTTCAAAATATCAATAATTCCAACAAAGTAATTTTAAGCTGTATTGAAAAAGTTTAATTCTTTGATGGTATGTATTTATGAAAGCTACAAATGTGGGGCAATAATTAGGTTGTTATATTTCTGTTTTCAACTCTGAAATTGAAACTTCCAGTTTAAATATATATATAAAAAGAAATTACTTGTGGATTAATTTTTAAATGTGCAAAATATTAGCTAGATGAATGAAAGTTGAGATGAACATGTGTTCTCATGAATGATAGTTATGAATGATGGTTAAATACATTATGAAACCTGGAAGTACTTTTTTTGTGAACCCCTTAGCGATGTATGCGCAACGTGAATAAGGAATTTTCATTCATTGATGTGCTTTTCAAAATATAACTTTCTGGATTTCTCTTCCATTGTTATGTTAGATACATATGAAAGGTTTGGCTGTAACGCTTTTTTTTAATGTTTCTTTTGGACCGTGAGAAATGTTTCTGAACGTATGCATTTCTGGGTTTTAATCTCTTTAAATTCCTTTCCAGTATGAACTAGTCGTCCGGCGCTTATTACGCGCCGAGACATCTGTGAGGAAACTACAGGAGGAAACCGAAGCGCTGAGAAAATCAGAGGAAAAGTGGCAGTTGGAGCGAGAAAAGCTCAAAAAGGTATTTTTAGTTCTGTTGTTGTTGCTTATCCCCTTGATTTAGAATCCTAAACCAAGTCCAGTAGATCATGCTGCATCAATAGATCTTCCCCTCATTCAACAGTTGCCTCACAGAGGCACCAATACAATCGATGAGATGAGAGGGAGACGCGATGGCCGAACAATAACAAAGGGTATATGTCTCCATTGAAGGTCAAACTCTTAGTGTGGCCAGTCCTTAGTCTAGCTAAAGCCGACTGTTGCCATGGTCCAGTACGTTATGATTTTCCATCAATTGAAAACATGTGGTCAATGGATGCCGAGCGATTAGCCCTTGGCTACTCACCATCCACCACTATCGACTTTGGCATTGTGTTGAAGCATTGTAGCATTGTATCAACTCTGGCATTGTGTTGAAGATCCATGGTCGCCAAGTAGACAGAGCTCTGTCCTTTGGTATACAAGTTTCAGGTTCGAATCCTAGCGGTGGCATGAATGTTTGTGAGTGGTTCGGAATGCACTTCGGAATGTGGGTCCCTGTCTATTTAGCCCTCGAGCGCACAAGATGACCGTAGAGTGACAAACCAAACAAAGCATTCAACATTTACATGTGTTGTTGTTGTTGCTTATCCCTTGATTTAGAATCCTTTCTGAAATAAATTCAATGACTTTTGCAATTACAAAGCTGAAGTATTTTCACTAATTTAAATGCTGTAAATATTCACACAGACCCTATTAAATAACGGTATGAAATTATCAGGTAGCATAGTGTAATAAAGAAGCGTCAGACAAGCAAAAAAAAAAAAGAAAAAATTTGTAACCTAAGTATATTGATGCTATATACGTAAAATATTAAATTTGAATATTTTTTAAATATTTTAACAGCTTCTGTAAGATATTCTTCATTGTTGATCCAAGATAGTTTTTTATAAGGCTTCTGCTCAAATTGTCTCTCCACATTTAGTTGCGGCCTGATGGCCAAGTAGCTAGAGCCCTGTCCTTTGGTATCACAAGTTTCAGGTTCGAATCCTAGCGGTGGCATGAGTGGTTCAGAATCCACTTCGGAATGTAAGTCCCTGTCTAGAGTGACAAACCAAACAAAACCTCAAAATTTACTTGTGTTATTGTTGTTGCTTATCCCCTTGATTTAGAATCCTAAGCCAAGTCCAGTAGATCATGCTGCATCAATAGATCGTAAACGGTCCTCCCCTCATTCAACAGTTGCCTCACAGAGGCACCCATACAATCGACGAGATGAGAGGGAGACGCGATGGCCGAACAATGACAAAGGGTCTTCTCGTCTCCATTGAAGGTCAAACTCTTAGTGTGGCCAGTCCTTAGTCTAGCTAAAGCCGTTTGAGCAGGTCTAGGACAGGAGCACTGCAAGGACATACCAGGATAATTAGCGGCTTACCATGCATGAATGGGTGGCGACCTCCAAGCGGTATTCACTCTGGCTAAAGTCATGGAATGAACCTCTGAAGCTAACAGATTGGATGAAGAAGTTTTGGGAAGTTCGCAACCTTCCCTAGCGAGCAGATCAGCAATTTCATTTCCATAGATGCCCACATGGGAGGGAATCCACTGCAAGCACACCGATCCGATCTGGTCCAAAACAGCTGGTTTAGAAACTATATCCTGCCCCAATTTGTCCAGGATGCTTGGCCAATCTTTCAAATACTGTATTGAGCTCTTACTATCAGTCAGTATCCAAACATCAGTTACTTCAAAGTCTAAAGCTGGGCTCAGAGCTTCGCTTATAGCAATTAATTTTGAGCGGAATACTGAGCTGTGGTGCGGGTTTCTAAAACGATATCTAAATTCTCTTGTAAATTTTAGTTATAAATTTCCTAATGATTTGAGTTATCAAGATGTTAGAAAAGTGTCATTATATTTAATCAAATTACATAAATTTATAAATGCAGAGGGCAGAAAGGATTCAGCTATGTTTTTTCTCTTGTTTCATTTAGAATTAATTAAATGCAATGAATTTTTCAACAAAATAAATTTTCAAAAACAATAATTTTTCAAATCATCCAATAAATGCATTTTTTCAAAACAGGAATTTTTTCCAAATATTTCACTTAATAATTACAATGTTCTTCATCATCTACAGCATTTTAAAAAAAGGCATTACAATTTTTGCTAAAGGGGGGAAAAAGTATTCATATCAAAGTTTTTATTTAGGTTTTTTAAAAATGTTATAATATTTATGTTGTTTGAACGAACTTATTAGTTTTGATTTATCTTTTGGCTGAATCTGAGGTTTTTCTGTTTACCTGAAGAACTAACTAAATTTTTTTTTTCTGAATTGATTCAAGAAATAACACATATTCTGAATTGTGTGAAAATCAAAAGATCGGAAAGAATATTCTATTTTTAGTAACATCTTATTTGTATCCTAACTATTTTGGGAGAATTATTAAAATTATTTTGTTTAAAATGGCAAATGTCTTTAATTCTCAATCTTTGTCAAATAGTATTATATCCAATTGCAACTTTTCAATAATCGCTATTAAAAGGAATATTTTTCACTTTAGCTGTTTACTTATTTAACATATACACAGTCCAGTTACATTACTGTGACCCCCACCTACTTTCGACGTCAACGTGAAATAACCAACCATAAAAGGCAGATTGCAGTGGAGTGTATATAAAGGATGTCCTAGGGCAGGGGTCTCCCAAACTACGGTCCGCCAGTGTCATCCATCCGGCCCTCGACAGCGAATAGCTTATTGTTGCTGTAATAAGTTGGATAAAAAAAATACAGAATGATAATAACTCGGTTTTATTGACTTGCTAGGTAAAGCTGAATGACAAGCATAATGCGCAGAAAATTTAACTTCAGCATAACAACTAACAAATAATTGAAGTGAATCCCACTAACATTATAAACTAGTGAACATCCCGCGGTTACCCTCGGTAGTTATACCTACCTAGTTCCGCTTTTAACCAATAAATGTCGTCAAGTGTCACGGTCATATCAACAAACACAATAGTAATTGTAGTAATTGAACCAGCGAATTTAGCAAGCGTATGCTCGCTCAGAGCGCGTACTCGGCCATTAGTCTAGAAATTGTAGATTATGGCAGAAAAACTAAACGGTTTTGGCCCTTGGTACTTACTGGAGTAAACGTATGGCCCTAAGGCTGGAAAGTTTGAAGACCCCTGTCCTAGGGCATCGGAAAGCATTTCAATCTTTATGTATATTCTTTCTATATATATATGGTCCGCTCTGCCAAAGGTGGTTATTCTGGCTTTTGACAGATGGTCAAATGATATGACTGGACTGTGTAAAAATCATTTCCTCAGTTGTTTAGAATTTCATATAAAATATTGATATATTTCACATGTGTGAGAGAATAATCTATTTTTAAATATTTTATATTAAATTATCTTCCTCAGAAGCATTTAATAAAATTTAATGTTTGTCTTCTCCTTAGTGAATTTTGCTGAGAAAAAGTCACTGGAATTTTTTTATTGGTTTGAATAATGCTATTTCTTATCATTAGTAGAAGCCATCTTAATGGTGACATTAGCATGTAATCTATGAAGGAAGGTTTGAGTCAAACTGTGCATCATAATTTTTAACCCCACTGTAGTAGATATACTCAGTAAACATTTAACATAAATTTGTAAAAAAAAATAGAGTATAAACCAGGGATGGGCAAACTATTTCGGTCGCGGGCCAAAAATCGAAAAAAAAAAAAAAGAAAAAAAAAAAAAAGTTTGGTGGGCCAAAATAAATTTTTCTAAAATTTTAAAAAACAATGTACAAGTATTCTAATTTAAATATATTAATGAGATGAATGAAATTTAAATTTCATTTTTAAAAGTTCCTTATAGTGAGGTTCGAAGTGAGATGTACTGAAATGCTCCTCTGTCAGTCTACTTCTGAAATAATTATTTCTATTGTTCGTAGTTGAAAACACTTGCTCACATATATAAGATGAAGCAAAATTAGCACTGATTTTCTGGGCGTCAGATATTAAATTTGGGAAACTTACTTTCGATAATGGCTTTTAAAACTCTTAACTTGTTGGCGCCAATCTACAGCTATAACTAACAAAGAACTTCCGCTTTTAACACTTTACCGACTGAAAGCTGTCTGTGCTTGCTATTTCCGTCGTTTTTTGTTTTGTAGAGCAAAAATAAAGAAAGTAAAAAGATCATCAGTCCTTTGAAAAAAAAAGAAGAAAATAATAATATTTCATCAAAGCAGAAACGGAGATGAACATATAATACATATATTTTTTTTCAATGCAGCTGGCAAACAGACATGGACGTCTTAGATGCCTTAAGGCAAACGCTGCCCAGACGTTACTCACCTTGCATTACCCAGGGGGCGCGTGTAACTTGAAGATAAGCCACGGACGCGGAGTAACAATGCCCCCGTAACGCTCTACGATCATATTAGACCGGGAACTACGGTTTAAAGTGGATTCCGAACCACTACACACACTCATGGCACCGCCGGGACTCGAGCCCGAAACCTATGGTACCGAGCGCCAGGGCGCTAGCCACTCGGAAATTCAGGTCTGAATATATAATATATAAACGTATATTTATTTTATTTTGCCTCGGACCGACCAATTAAAATTATATCCGCGGGCCGGATAAAACCTCGCGGGGGGGGGGGGGGGCCCGGAGTTGCCCATCCCTGGTTTAAAACTTACCTGCCAGTAAATAAAAACAAAAAAGTTAAAAATATTGGTGTTCCTAATATGACTTGATTATCTATCGATTTAACAAAATATACAAAATTCTTGTGAGGAATGTATACTTTGTTAAGAATATTGAGATTTTTTATATAGCTCATAATCATTGAAATATACTTTATAGCTCATTGAAATATCCAGAGAGCCACCTGCACCCTCCAGATCCCTAACGAGTCCTGCAAAAAGTAAGTCTGAGTTTGAACAACTTAACAGGCGGACTGAAAAATTCGTAGGCTGACACATAGATGGCGCTACTAGTATTAAATCCGTATAATTTTTAGTTAGCCCCAACCTTCAAAAGACACGTGTATCAATTTGGCAGCTGTTACATTATTAGTATGTGAGTTATAGCATTTTTAGTGTTCATCACGTGCAGTCCACTCGGCCGACTGTCGATTGGACTCCGGTGTGAAATGATGGAGCCATGTTTCATCCATTGTCACATATCGACGCAAAAATTCTGGTTTATAACGATTGAACAGCTCCAAACACTGCTTAGAATCATCCATTCGTTGTTGTTTTGGGTCGATTGTGATCTCGCGCGGCACCCACTTTGAACAGAGCTTTCGCATATCCAAATATTCATTTACGACATGTCCAACACGTTCCTTTGATATCTTTTGGGTCTCAGCTATCTCAATCCACTTCACTTTACGGTTATCAGAAATTATTTTGTGGACTTTTTTGATGTTTTCGTCGGTAACAGCCTCTTTGGGGCATTCCGCTGTGTGCATCGTCCTCGGTGCCCATTTCGCCTCGTTTAAATTCAGCAAACCACTTCTCTACGGTTGATTTTCCTGGTGCAAATTCCGAATAATGTTTATCAAGCGAAGCCTTGGCTTCAATAGTATTTTTTTTCGCCAAAAAGCAATGTTTTATTAACACACGAAATTCCTTTTTATCCATTTTTTCAAACTAACAAAAGTTGCTTCACTAAAAATGTTACATGGCTCCATCATTTCACACTGGACTCCAATCGCAGTCAGCCGAATGGACTGCACGTGATGAACACTAAAAATGCTATAACTTCACTACAAATGCTATAACTCACATACTAATAGTGCAACAGCTGTCAAATTTATACATGTGTCTTTTGAAGGTTAGGGCTAACTAAAAATCATATGGATTTAATACTAGTAGCGCCATCTATGTGTCAGCCTACGAACTTTCCAGCCCACCTATTACACCAGCAGTGTTCTATTCTCAGTTCTTGCCTAATTTACTTTCTTTCCATTTCAGAACGCAAGGCTGATTCTCCGTTAAAGGAGATCTCCAGCAAGGTATGTACATCTTTTGTGTCTCAATTCAAGCTTTAGTTTTACTTGTTTTTGCTTATTTTATTACTCATGGCATTCACTGGATACTTAAATAGGTTGAGGTAATCAGAACATTAACAAAACAAGATTTTTGTAAAAAAATAAATTAATAGTTTAAAAAAACTATAAAAAACACGCTTTTAGAGTTAATCAAACAAAAAAGTAAGAAATAATTGTTAACATAAGAATAAAATGACTGACGTGAAAATGAATGTCACTGTTCTAAAAGCGTGGGGTGCTTTGTATGACATTTTAAAACTAACTCTGCATTTCGGAAGGAAACTGGTGAAAAATTATAACGATTGATATCGAGCACCCCACGCTTTTAGAACAGTGACATTCATTTTCACGTCAGTCATTTTATTCTTATGTTAACAATTATTTCTTACTTTTTTGTTTGATTAACTCTAAAAGCGTGTTTTTTAGTTTTTTTAAACTATTAATTTATTTTTTAGTTTAATTAACTTTAAAAGCGTGTTTTTAAACTATTAATTTATTTTTACTTTTTAGTTTGATTAACTTTAAAAGCGTGTTTTTTAGTTTTTTTAAACTATTAATTTATTTTTACTTTTTAATTTGATTAACTCTAAAAGCGTGGTTTTTTAGTTTTTTTAAACTATTAATTTATTTTTACTTTTTAATTT
>BPLQ01011125.1:0-15416 GCA_021605075.1 Caerostris darwini | reverse complement strand
AACCACTTTTAAACGTCATAACATATGTAACTATTTTTATTAAAGTTCTGTTTGTTCTTGGAACTGATTTCTTTCACGTTTCTTCTTTATTAATTAAAAATTTTGACAAAAAAAGTTTATTTTGAAATATTTATTAGAAATTAAAAAAGGAAATTGCAATTTGATGTCTTAGACGAATGCAGTTATTAGCATTATATGTACTGCACTTTTCTGAAAACCATTGAAAACAAATTTAACTTTGTTTTAAAGGAAAATAGTTTTAAATATTTGAAAGATATCAAATTTTTTGTAAAAATTTAATTACATCTGAATAAAGCACTGCATGCTGATAGTTGACATTTAAAATTATTTTAATACATATAGTTTTGAATAAATCTTTTTTTTTTTTAATTTACAGTAAACTAAAATGAAACTAGTTTATTGAATATGAACTCATTGATATACTAATATTTTATTAATGAAACACTATGCACAAACTTGAAATTGCATAAAAGTTTCCTCTTAAAGTTTTAAATATTTTTTAAATTTGTTATAAGGAATAAAGCTATGTAGAATATTTAAAAAATAAATGAATGTCTTAAATAGTTAACATATTTATTTTTTTTCGCCTAAAATATTATTATCATATCTTTTCAATTCAAGAGATTATTTCATTTTTAAAAGATGTGACTAAAAAATTTGACAATAGGAAATAATTTGTCGATTCTATCAAAAAGATTAAATTATTCAATATTTAACATGCATGTAAGTTAGTGGTTAAATTTGTTATAAAGTTATTAAAATGAAATATGGTTTCAAATTTAATTCCTCAATTCATATTTGAAAGGAATCCAATAATCCAAGGTAAAACCAATGTCTCTAAATTTATTACGATAATAATATAATAATTATCAAAGAAAATTATATCTAGGTAATTAGGTGAATACAAATTATAGTTTGCATAAAAATTTGCTTATTTTGTGCATTCATTTTGTAAACTTCAAGAATCTCTTTGTGAAAAATTATATTGTAAATATTTGAACTGTTGCAAAATGTTTAATATTCAATCCCTCAGTTTATTATAACGTTTACATATAGTCAAAACCCTTTTATGTCATTATTTAATTATTATTATTATTTTTTTTGTATTAATGATTGCTTTATTTTTTTAAGGGTGCTTTCATTTTTCTCTCCCTCGCAAGCACAACTCCTGCACCACCCAAGCCAGCCAACTGGTGATTATTTTTTTTACTTGGATAATCATTTTGATCAGTTTGTAATCACTATTACAAACTATTGTCAAAATTAATTATACAATTGATAATAAATTACTAATCTACATGCACTATATGCGTCCCATCATAACTTATGCGAGTCCGGTTTTTGGTTCTGCTGCAAGGTACCACATTAATTATATTAAAACTCTAGAAAATAAACTTTTGGGCATGATCACAAATTCTTCCTTGGTACTTTAGAAATGATGACATTCGTCGTAGTCTTGCCCTCCGTTCTATTCAAAATTTTATGCAAATCTTGACCATATCCCGAACAAGGAAATTCGTAATCTTCCGAGATATGATTTCTCTTTGCCGGAGAATGCTCTAATTTAAGTAAATTCATGTTGTGCAAATATTTTAACTAAATTAAGATGTGGAGGTATTGTGGTTCTTAAAACCACCTAGGAACTCCGTAACCGGTACGCTCGTTGCACGTTGCCCGAGAATGCTAAACGCCCAAGGGCGGTCTTACATAACTTGCAACTACGACAACTTGCAACGAACTGGCTCAGTCGTCAGGAGCACCCTGACCTGTTCCTTTAGTCATCATTTCTAGCAGCTGTAACTCCATCCTGTGGTGTTTTTTATTTTTTTGCTTTCTTCTTTTATTTTTTAATTATTTCTTTACTTTTACTTTAAATTTCTTTTTTCCTAATTTATATTTTTATTATTGAAATTCTCTGATTTATTCGTTGCTCTTTTATTTCATTTTGTGATTTGGTGATTTGGGACAGACCTCGGTTACTTACTGCTTTGTTGTTTATTATTGTTTTTTAAATCACCATGTGACTTACTCTCAGTCTAGTCATCATTTCTAGCAGAGGTAACTCCATTCTGTGGTGTATTCTTACTCGATCTTTGCTTTTTATTTGTACTTTATTTTAAAAGCTCTCTTTTTATATAATTATATTATTAGAAAAATATATATTTATATACATTTTTCCCGTTGCTCTTTTAAACTTACTTTGAACTGGGACAGACTTGGTCACTTGCTGCTTTGACTTTTATTTCATGAACTTTACCTACCAAGCTTCCTACTTTGCAGACAGGAGTTAGGCCCATGCGGGGCCAAGGAATTCCGAAAATTACAAACTGACTGACTGAAAATTAATTATAAGTAATTTTGCTAAGTCTATGGACATAAAAAAATAATTAATGTGTTTTTATTAAACAAATGTTTGTGTGTTTTTTTTATATTTTATTTTTTTAATACTGTAGAGTCTGTCGTTTGAAAGTCACTATTTTAAGTAGTCTCATGTTTTTACATTCAATGTTACTAATTTAACTTTAAAAATATCTACATTAAATATTTTGATTAATATTATGTTCAAATTTAACTTAAAAAGATATTTTTATTGGATTAATATTTGGAATGTTATCAAACTTACGCTGTTTTTTTTTTTTATATATTATTGCAGAAGCCTGCCCCTACTAGGAGGCCCGGTCGACCCGTAAGTGTTCTGTTTCTTCAAAATTAATTTTTTGTAATATCTAAACTCGCAAGCCTTCCCACATAAAGACACTCGAATGGGATAGTTTTAATATAAGAATTTGAATGACAATACATTATGTCAATAAATTATTTAAACGATTTTTAGATTTAATTTAATAAATAATTTAATTTATTTATTAAATAATGGTAGCAATTCATCAATCGTTTACTGTATATTAACTTGGTACAAATAAAATGCATCTGTCAAGGTAAAAAAAAATATTTAGATGTGATGAGCATGTGTTTTAAAATAGAGTTTTGAAATTTACAATTTCAGTCCAATAATTTTTAAACATCTGTTTTTGAATATTGACCTTTGATGTTACCATCATTCCTTTCCTGCATTTCCGTTGAAGCCCTTTAAAAAACAAAAGTGGATTTTGCATTAGCACTTAGTGAAAAAATTGAGATATTTGAATTTTTTTATTATTATTGTATCGCAACTTAATTCCCAAATGGCTTATAATCCAGAAATTACATTTAATTTACACATTTGTAATCTAATGATGTATATAATTTGCGTATTAACAGGTGAGCTGAAAAGTTTGTAGGCTGATACATAGATGGCGCTACTAGTGTTAAATCCATATGATTTTTATTTAGTCCTAACCTTCAAAAGGCACGTGTATAAATTTGACAGTGGTTGCACTGTTAGTATGTGAGATATAGCATTTTCAGTGTTCATCACGTGCAGTCCACTCGGCCGACTGTCGATTGGACTCCGGTGTGAAATGATGGAGCCATGTTTCCCCCATTGTCCCATATCGACGCAAAAATTCGGGTTTATAACGATTGAACAGCTCCAAACACTGCTTAGAATCATCAATTCGTTGCTAACTCATATGGATTTAATACTAGTAAATCCATCTATGTGTCAGCCTAGGAACTTGTCAGCCCACCTTTAAATATAAATTGGGGAACCACAGTATTATATCTAATAAGGGTTTTTGTCCATCCATTTCAGAGAGACCTGACTCTGAACAGGGAACTGTTCAAAGAGGTTGTTGAGGAACTGCGCCAGGAATACCCGGGTGCAGTCCTCACCAACAAGGTTCCCGTGCAGAGCAGTCCCCGAGTGAAGGAGTATCTGGATAACTTGTGGGCCACCGCGCGCTCGGTGACAAAGCGTGACCGGCGCAAGGTGGTCACCAAACATGACATTAAGTGCGCCCTGTATAATCGGGCGGACATAGCCCTCTGATAAGGTAAGGATCAAGTGATATCTATTATTGGTATATACACTCAAGAGCCAAAACATTATGACCGCCCCTACATTTTGCAATGAACTCGCCTGGATGACGTGGAATGCACGTGATCAGGTGGAAGTGGTATTTAACTGGTATTAAAGTGGTGGTATTAATCCATGCCAAGGCGGGTTGAAGCTGTGTTGCGCGCCAAAGGTGGGCCAACTCGTTATTGACAGGTGGTCATAATGTTTTGGCTCTTGAATGTATATAGTTTTTTTTTTGTTCTAATGCAGCTGGCAAACATCTTGCAAACACAGCCTTGGATGCCTTAAGGCAAGCGCTGCACAGACATTACTCACTTTGCATTACCCAGGGGTAATGAGTTTATTTTCTTAACTAGTTTATCCATATTCGAGAAAACTGTATTTCATTTGTTTCATCACCATCATTGGCGCAACGTTTTCTTTTTACGGGCTAGAGTTGTCAGCCCTACGGCCAACAGCCATATTAGACCGGGACCTAAGATTTAAAGTGGACCCGCCGGGACTCGATCCCGAAACCTATAGCACTGATGAACAGAGCGCTAGATTTCATTTGCTTCTGTACCCTAAATTCTCTACCAGAATATATTTTTTTCTTTTTCTTTCTAATGCAGCTGGACATCTGTCCGTTTAAGGTAAGCGCTGCACAGACGTTACTCACTTTGCATTACCCAGGGGGCGCGTGCAACTTGAAGATAAGCCACGGACGCGGAGTAACAATGTCCCCGCAACGCTCTACGATCTCATTAGGACAAGGATCTACAGCTTAAAGTGGCTTCCGAACCACTACACACATCCATGACACCGCCGGGATTCCAACCCGAAACCTGTGGTACCGAGCGCCAGAGCGTTAGCCAATCGGCCATTCAGGCCCTGTTATTGATATATATTATTGGTGATTTGATGGAGTGCCTTGGTCGCGCAGCGACCACACCTCTACTTGGCGAATAGTGAACTTGTGGTCGAGCCCTTTGCCATTTGTAAGAAAAATTAAATCAGAGAAGGAATAATAATTTCTAACATCAGAGAACAAAAACATTACAATTAAGACAGAAAGTCAAAGTTACAATAGAAGAGTTGTTGTTGTTTTTCTTATCCACGAGCCCATACGTACTCATGATTGAAGGGGAAGGAAGCACCTTCTGTTATGATGGAGCACCCCGTAGGTAGAAGTCTGACTTTGGCTCCGTGACGCTCTTTACAGTCATAGGAGACCGGGACCTACGGCTTAAAGTGGATTCCGAACCACTACAAACATCCATGGCACTGCTGGAATTCGAATCCGAAACCTGTGGCACCAAGCGCCAGAGCGCTAGACACTCGGCCATTCAGGTCCCAAAAATGTGAGAATGCCAACGGCACGCGGTGTTCCGCAGGTGGTCGATCACCCACCCAAGTACTGACCGCGCCCAATGATGCTTGACTTCGGTGATCTAACGAGAACCGGTATATTCAGCATGGTATGGCCGTTGGCTGAATAGAAGAGTAAAAATACAAAGAGAATAAAAAACAAAATGACCCCATAAGCAAAAATATTAAAAGAAATTAAAGGAATAAGCACTGATGATAAATCCAATAACAAAATGCAACAAAAAGAAATTATTTGTTAATGTTAAGAGCCGTCTTTTGCGATTTCTGGATAGAGTTATCGTCATAGTGGTCTATTTTTAAATCACTTAGAACAGTGTTAGTGGATCGGGAAACGGAGTCATAAAAGTTTTTTGCAAGTTTCTCGACGAATGCGCGGAAACTAGGAATATCAAGAGAGTGCCGAATATCATTATTTCTGAAATACCAGGGTGCATCAGAGATCATACGAATATTTTTATTCTCGAGTCTTTCGAGTACGAGAAAGTTGCTATTGGTCAAGTGATATCTAATAATAAAAGCTGTTTTGCAACTTTCATGTTTTACTAAAATAAACCAATAATTGTAGTATTACATAACTTAAACGATACTTATAATACTAAAACGAATCGAGAAAGATTTATTATAAGTCAAGAAACTATTTTTCTAAAAGCAAGCCTTTTTCTGAAAAGAAATGTACTAGCTCTAGCAAGTACATTTCTAGGGCTAGTAATGATAGCTCTAGAAAATCATTACTAGCTCTAGAATATTTCCATTTGGCTGGTTTAAAACGGTTTGGTGAATAAATGTTATATATAACCGAAATAATTTTGGATTATATTAATTAATATTGAAAACATAAACAACCTCAGAATAATAATAATAAAAAAAATAATTGTCCCGGCCAATTTACCTTAAAATTATCCTTAAAATTTAGAATTTAGAATTTAATGTAAGAACAAGCGTGGCCGAGTGGCTAGCGCTCTGGCACCCGGTACCACGGGTATCGGGTTCAAATCCCCGGCGTTGCCATGGATGTTTGTAGTGGTTCGGAATCCACTTTAAACCGTAGGTCCCGGTCCTAGTAGAGCGTTGCGGGGGCATTGTTCCTCCGCGTCCGTTGCTTACCATCAAGTTACACGCGCCCCATGGGAAATGCAAAGGGAGTGCGTCTGTGCAGCACTTGCCTTAAGGCATCCAAGACGTCCATGTCTGTTTGCCAGCTGCATTAGAAAAAAAAAATTAATTAATTATTCCGTTTCATGCCTAACTATTACTTCTGTTTTAAATTATTGAATCAAAATTTATCACATTCTACTAGACTGGCGCATTTTCTATCAACAACTTTAATAATTTTGGCGGAAATTTTAGTTCATAGTTGAAAACACTTGCTTACATATATAAGATAAAGGGCCTGAATGCCGAGTGGCTAGCGCTCTGTACCACAGGTTTCGGGTTCGAGTCCCGGAGGTGCCATGGATGTTTGGAGTGGTTCGGAATCCACTTTAAACCGTAGGTCCCGGTCCTAGTAGAGCGTTACGGGGGCATTGTTGCTCCGCGTCCGTGGCTTACCATCAAGTTATACGCGCCCCCTGGGTAGTGCAAAGTGAGTAACGTCGGTGCAGCCCTTACGGCATAAGAGATCACGGTCTATTTGCCAGCTGCATTTGAAGAAGAAGATATAAGAACACAATGAATAACAGAAAACGTAAGAAATTTGAAAAATATGGAATTCTGAAGATTTTCTTTTCTTGAAAAATCTTCTTTTTCACTTTGAAATAAATTTATCTCTACTTTCACCAGATGATCTTTCAGAATAATTTTACATTAAATATTATCTCGTGAAAGAAATTTAAATAAATCAATAAGAATAGGCTGTGAAAAAAATTTAATAAAAATAAATATAAAAACCAATGAGAAACATTAAAAGTGGTCAGGGACAAGAAAAACAAAAAATGATCAAGGAAATGAGAAACTGCGCTTTTAAAAACACTAATGCCTATAATTTTATGGGTAAAATAAAACCATGAAGTAGCCTAGTTTTTACAGATGGTGTCAGGTACGGCCAAAAGCAAAATTATTCCCAAACCAGTACCCATGCGAGGGGTTGCTGTATCTAGTTTCGTAAATACGTTGGCTGATACAAATTCATTTACTTTTTTGTTTGCATTATTTGATCGTTACATATACCACAGATCTTATACAAGACAACTTATATATGATGTTGCAATGACACGCTAGGTAATACTAAATGTATAGAGCAGGGGTCTCCAAACTTTCCAGCCTTAGGGCCATACTGTTTACTCCAGTAAGTACCAAAGGCCAAAAGCGTTTTAATTTTCCTGCCATTATCTATAATTTCTAGACTAGTCGCCGAGTACGCTCTCTGAGCGAGCATACGCTTGCTAAATTCGCTGGTTCAATTGCTACAATTACTATTGTGTGCATCGATACGACCGTGACACTTGACGACATCTAGAGATTAAAAGCGGAAATAGATAGGTATAACTAACGAAGGGGACCGCATTTCTTCACAAACATATGTAGATCCAAGCAGATTTGAGCATTTTAAGGAATTATCTAGCAATAAGCTAGAAGCTATTTTTTGAACTCAATTTTAAAATGCACCATGTTTTTGTCTATCCCATATACCACATGAAAAACTTTTGAAACAGACATTAGCCAATGGTTAATGTCTTTGATGGGGCATGAAATAAATAAAGATATAGACAGGGCCTTCAGATGAGTACCTTTTCACATAATGTCTTAATTTTCAATAAATTTAAAAACATCGAATAAAATTTAAATTTTTGCTTTGCTTAATATACTAAAAACGGAATCTGTAGGATGTTTTAATCTTTCATGAGAACCTAAAGGTCTTTCAAAAAAATATCTATCATGTAATTTTTTTAAAGTTGTTGTTGTTTCTTATCCCACTTGGCTGGCCAAGCCCACGAGCCCATATGGACTCATGATTGAAGGGGAAGGAAGCAGCTTCTGTTGTGATGGAGCACCCGTAGATAGAAGCCTGACTTTTGCTCCGTGACGCTCTTACAGTTATAGAAGACCGGGACCTACGGCTTAAAGTGGATTCCGAACCACTACAAGCATCCATGGCACCGCCGGGATTCGAACCCGAAACCTGTGGCATTTTTTTAAAGTAAAACTGACCTATCATAAAATGGGCCTTGGTCTGGCAAACAGTATAGATTTGATTTTTGGATGATACCACTCAAGAGTTTTGGTTATGTAAAATAGATCTTGCTTACTGATAAAATATTGTATCCAAAAGTATTTTTATGTTTTTATAAGGCATCTAAAACATTTCCTTCATTCAAATATTTGCAGATAGACTTTTTCTTTAGAATTTCAATTTTGTCACTTTTTAATTGTTGTTTTCATGCATACTTCGCAACAATAGAATATTTAAAAAGTGTTTCATTTTACTACTTCATAGGTTTGGAATCAGTAGAAGCCCACGATAGCTTAATTTAACATAAAGCAAATAAATTACTTTTTCCGGAACTTATGAAGATTACTAATTTATAAAATGATAATATTTTTTCTCTTTATGATTTTTAAATAAAATATTCATTACAGATTGAGTCGAAAAAGCACTAATTTTACTAAAGTCTGAATGTTAGTGTTTATAAAATGTATTATAGATATTGTAAAACATTTTTTTTAACATAAAAATTGTATTTGCCTAGGTCAATAATGGTGCTGACGCTATTCAGATATCTCTCAAGTTAGCAAATGAAACGAAACATCAATCATTATCTCATGGTGATATAACAGCTTTGGTGGATCTTTCAACAAAAATTCTTGCTCTATGTAATGAACAAAATAGAGAAAAAGCATATGACGAGATTAAAATCCAAGAGAAACCTTTGTCATGCAATTTTACTGATTCTATGATATCATCTATGAGTAACATGCTTAGAGCTGAAATGAAAACAGCATGGGAAGTTCTTCCAGAAGTAAGTTTATAAGTTTGTGCAAATACAATTACATTTTTTATTGACAGCACTGTTTTAATAAGGAATTATTTTCCATTATATGACGCAAAATAATTTAAAGTATTATAAATATTTAATATTATATAAATTCTTCTTTACATCACAGGTCAGTAGTGTACATTTTTTTTTTTTTTTCAGTTTGACTTCTTACGAAAGTTTTTATTCTTATTTTTTATTCTCCATGGAATTTCTTTATAAAGCAAGATACTCTAAAACTAATTGGTGGGTGAGGTTCTTTTAAAAATGGCAATTCTTCACATATTTCATTTTATGTGACCATCTACCTCAATAATACAAGAAAGCAGGCCGCCAAGGGTAAAAGTTGGGAGAACCTCAACATACCGAAGGACTTCCCTATGAGAATCGCTGCTGCCACAGGCGATCTGGTCCAGTTGTCATGCGCGTTGCAGACTAGTGGTTGTAGGTTCGATCCTGACCTGCTCCATTAGTCATCATTTTTTAATAACAAAATCAAATTTCTTTTGCAGTGCTGCTACGTAAAATCGACATATTCAGTTGACTTCAAGTTGCTTCTGGTTATAATTCCTATTATTATTATTGACACCCTCAGTAACAGTTTTGAATATGTGTTGCCTAATTGTACTGAATTTAAGCTTAAATTCTTTTAACTTTAATTTTAATATTTATTTTTTAGTATTTTTTAATTTTTAGAGTACCGAATACATATTTTTTTGAAACTTTATCTTGTATTTGATAGTAACATTTAAGCAGCCAACCGAAATTGTGAATTTATGTATGAATTAAGATGAGGAGGTTAAGGGGTCTGGTAGTCAATGTACCAATGGGTGTACCAATGGTGTACTAATGGATACTTAAGCACCCATTGGTACTCCGTAATCGGTACACTAGTTGCCACGTTCCGAATGGCTACGGGGCACGACTATCTACAAGAGCAGGGGTCACCAAACTTTCCAGCCTTAGGGCCATACTGTTTACTCCAGTAAGTACCAAAAACATTTTAATTCTTCTGCCAATCTGTAATTTCCAGTTAGTTGTTATGATTAACTTAAATTTTTTGCGTATTATGCTTGTCATTAAGCTTTACCTAGCAAATCAATAAAACCGAGATATTATCATTCTGTATTTTTTTATCATTCTGTGTTTAAGATACCAGGGGTCTCCAAACTACGGCCCGCCAGTGTCATCCATCCTGCCCGCGACAACGAATAGCTTATTGTTGCTGTAATAAGTTGGATAAAAAAACACAGAATGATACTAACTCGGTTTTATTGACTTGCTAGGTAAAGCTTAAAGACAAGCATAATACGCAAAAAATTTAACTTAAGCATAACAACTAACAAATAATTGAAATGAATCCCACTAACATTATAAACTAGTGAACATCCCGCGGTAGTTATGTTGGGATAAAGAGTATCACATATGTATGCATATCGATGTTTGGTATGTATATATCCTGAATCAAACATATGATTTTTATCTCGAAAATCACTCAGGAACGGAAAAGCTAAATTAACGCCTATGAAACCGCGCGGTATCCACTTGTAAAAAAATACTAATGAGATTTATGTAATTGTGATTTTTCACTGGCAATAGTTTGTAGTTAGCAAGCGTATGCTCGCTCAGAGCGCGCACTCGGCGACTAGTCTAGAAGTTATAGATAATGGCAGAAAAATTAAAACGGTTTTGGCCCTTTCTACTTATTGGAGTAAACAGTATGGCCCTAAGGCTGGAAAATTTGTAGGCCCCTGGTATAGAGCATAAAAAGATTAATTAATGTAATGTATTTAAAAAAAAATGTTTTATTAAAATGCAATGCATCAATCCATATGCAAGGCATGTCTTGCTGCATTACTGTGTCAAGGCACAATCATGTTCCTCAAAGCCTACAGTTTGGAAATTTTTCATTAATACAGCATGTGCTTATGATGAAACTGAATTTGATTTTTTCCCACCTCTAGGAGCTGCTGCTGCCGTCCTCGCCACTGCTGGCCCTAGAACCACAGCCCGCCTGGCCCATCTAAACTGCCCTATAGTTATACAAAAAGGAAATTAGCACTAAAAATTACTGGTATTTTTTATATGAGGACACATTTTTATTTTCCCAGTTGATTTTGTGAAATGTAAATTTAAAAAATACAGCTTTTTAGAATGCAAATATACACAGTCCAGTCACCTTAATGTGACCACCACCTACTTTCGACGTCAACGTGAATAACCAATCACAAAAGGTAGGGGGCGGCACATTGCAGTGGAGTGTATATAAAGAATTCCACTTAATACCACTTAAATATCACTTAATACCACATTCCACACTCCACTTAAAGCCAGAATATACAAGAGTGATTTATATATAATGTGACTGAGCTATGTATTTTTTGCCAATATTAATATTTTTTTATTTTATCTAACATCTGTGGCAAATTTTATTTCTTAAAATAATTACGAGTCAATTCAATTAAATAATTAATTTTAGTTAATATTCTGTAATTAATTCCGCTATATTTTTTATTGGCCTTTTTTTATTAGAGACACACATAAACAAGTTAATGCATCCTTTTAAGTATTTAGTTGACTCATCTCTTTTTGTTGGAGAAAAGTTAGATATTAGTTAAAAGTAGATTTTCATTGTATCATTAATGTCATAAACTTTTACAATTATGTCATAATTTTTTCTAAAATTGCTTTTACTTTTGAAGTCATACAGTTATTTTTATACGATTTTTTTTAAATTTATTTATCGGAAAAACAATTTTTTTTCCAGCGAAAACACTTCTGTTGGATACGATGAGCTATTATTGTATTTCTAGAACTTTAATATGACTTTAATTACAATCTCAAGACAAAATTATTGATTTCATAAGAAAATAGTCTCAAATATGCTAACATCTCCATAATTATTTAGATCTGTATTAGTCATCCTGTTTAGTATTGTTACAAAAAAAAAGTTTCACTATTTAAAAATAACAAAAGCATTTAAAAATATTGTTAAAATCTTATGTAAATCTTATATGGATAATAAATGTAATATAACAGAAGTATCCAAAAACTTTCTACAAAAGGAAAGTAATAAAAAAAAAAAAATAACGATAAACATATTGCAAAAATAAATTAAATTCACCTTTTTTTTTTTTAATGTTAAATTTCCCCAATTTTATGTTTGTTAAAATATTTATCTAATCTTATAATACTTTAATATAAATTTGTTATCTTTCTGAAATTAAAAAAGAGATTATTGATTTTTAATATTATTTTAGTTAGGCAGTTACACTAAAAAAAATAATAAAATGTGTATGAAGGTCACAATCATTTCATTGTGGCCGTTTATACTGTTTGTTGATCAAGATTTATGAAGAAACGAACTCAGAGATCTATTGACAACTTCATAAAGCTTTTAATGAGTACCTGATGTGCAAACAAGTAGAAAGCATAATAATTTCCAAAATTTCTACAAAAAACAAGTAATATAAATTAAAAAAAAAAACATTTTAAATTAATTCCTACTTTTTTTTCGCTATATTGCAGAAAGTCCTTTATAAATAATTTTCATTCATTTTTTTAAGTTTATCTGGCGTCATCTATTGGTAAATATATGCAGCTTAAATCTAAAAAAAAAACTAAAATTAATGAATTAAATTTAATTACTGAATTAATATTTGAAAAAAACTGTATTAACATCCAGTGTCATCCACTACAAGTTAAAAAAAAAAAAAATGTATTATGAACTTGAGTGGATGAATCAAAAGTATTTTATTAATGATTGAAAATTTGAACAAGATATAGAGATAGGGAGAGTGTGAGCTAATAGAAGGAATTGAACAATGCAGGAAATCCCAGGAGGAGCATGAAACTGACAGCTGAAAGATGCAATTGTAACCAACAAGGTAATGTTTTATTTTTCTGTGGGAATTTTGTAACCTATGCAATATTATATATAAAAGTAAGCAATTTTTGAAAGGAGGAAAATCGAGTTCTTATTTTAAGAAAAGAACATAACTTTATCCCAAATGCAATAAATTCAATGTAAAGGGATATATTTAACTGTTAATAGAAAAAAAAATCAAACACTTGCTCAAAATAAAATATCAATAAATATAAAAAGCTAATAAATAATTATTTTGGAAATTAACAAATTCAATTTACAATATATAAGACTGTGTACACTTTTAAGTAAGGCTTTCTTCTTTTCAAAATACTTTTTTTTCTAATGCAGCTGGCAATGGACCGTGATCTTTTATGCCATAACGGTTGCATCGACGTTACTCACTTTGCATTACCCAGGGAGCGCGTGTAACTTCATAAACTTCTATTTCAAGGTGTCATTAGTGCACACTTTATTTATATGGATGATAATGCCAGGCCAAAACGCTCGTGCTGTTAAAGAATGTGTTGGTATCTCTAGAAAGTAAAGTTACCACTTCAGTGAATTGGCCACTGTATTCTTCCAATTTAAATGTTGTAACACATCACTCAATAAGTCTCTGTTTAGCTAAGGAAAAAAAAAATTTTTTTTTTTGGAAATTCGACTTTATTCGTCAATATACTCTCCTTCATGAGTAATTCATTCATTCCAACTCCCCTGTTTATCTTTTCGATACCTTTTTTGTAGAGCGATTTGTCTTTGCTCTCAAAATAGGCCTCGGTTTCGGCAATCACCTTTTCATTTGAGTCAAATTTCTTGTCTTGGATCATCTTTCTTATGTCTACAAAAAGCTGATAGTTGGGGGCTAGATCTGGAGAGTACTGTGAGTGGGGAAGCAATTCGAAGCGTAATTCATTTATTTTAACCATAGTTTTCATCGATTTATGACACAGGGCATTGTCTTGGTGAAACAGTACTTTACACTCAATCGATCCAATAACACCATGTAATATTCGGTATTGATGGCTTTAACTTTCTCAAAATAGTCATTGAACACAATACCATGTGTGTCCCAAAATGAGAGTTTTTGGTCGCTTTGGACGACTTTCACCGGTTACTGTCCACTCAGCTGACTATTATTTTGATTCAGGTGTGTAGTAGTTATCCATGTGTCATCCATTGTCACATATAAACGTAAGAAATTCTTTTTTTATCTCGCTTGAACAGCGCCCTGAATCATTGACGCATTTTGTTTTCGGTCCCGTGTGAGCAAACCTACACACCCACTTCGAAAGCAACTTAAGCATGCTCAAATTTTCGTATAAAATTGTAAACACGCTACTTTCTGATATCTTTAAGGTGTCAGTTATCTCCCACAACTTCACTTAAAGATCTTTAAAACTATTTTGTGGACTTATTTTATGTTTCAGTTAACAACTGTCTATTTGGAGTGAGCAGAGCTTCCAGTATCATTGGTGTTTGTACGACCGCTTTTAAATTCAGCATATCAGTCAATAATAGTTGATTTCTCTGGTGCGGAGTGTCCATTACTCTTATGAAGCCACTGTTTGGTTTCAACTGCTCTTTTTCCCAACAAAAAACGATGTTTAATCAACATACGAAATTCTTTTTTATCCATGGTTGTTAAAAATTACAAAACTAAAACTACTGTAAACCTGTAAACTAATTATCAGAATGTCATGAAATTTTTATATGCTTCGTTTGAAGGATGCTACTATCCAGAAATCATAGGGGTCTTTCAACGGTGTTGCCATATATGTATCAGACAGGATACTTATTGAGTGTTGTGCTATAACGTGTGGGATGTTTTGGGAAGATGTGTATCCATTGAAAATTTTGATTGTAGAATGGGGATGGGGGCACTTGACTCTCAACAATGGTTAGATAATCTAATGTCGAGTATGGTGGTGCTCCCCGGGAATGTCCTTAAGATGGCTAAGAGGTCCACCATCCCCCTGTGGGGACGCTCGCTTTATGCGGATTCCACGCCACGCTGAATAATGTGTTCGTTGTCCCTTGGGGAATATAGAAAGCCCTGTTGGGGCATCCAGGGGAGGGGGTATTGCATTGTTGTAGTTACCTTATCCTGGTATCAGTTAAAATTAAAATCATATTTATGAATTAAGAAGAGGAGGTTAAGAGGTATATCCCCCTGTTGGTACTCTGTAATCGGTAACGCCAGGTAGCCGATAAGGCGGTGCCTTTCTGGTGC
>BPLQ01011124.1:0-29299 GCA_021605075.1 Caerostris darwini | reverse complement strand
GAAGTGGTATTTAACTGATATTAAGTGGTGGTATTACTCCATGGCAAGGCGGGTTGAAGCTGTGTTGCTCGCCAAAGGTGGGCCAACTCGTTATTGACAGGCGGTCATAATGTTTTGGCTCTTGAGTGTATGTTAGAGGTTATGTTCGTCCGGGATTGTATATCTCCTTTACCATGACCAAAAAAACTTCCGATTTTTGATGTTGTTGTTGTTGTTATTGCTTCTGTTCCTCTTTAACAACTCCTGGGTGTGGGTGGCATAATTGCCAACTGGTCTTTGGTATCACAGGCTTCATGTTGGAATTTTGGATGACATGGATGTTTTTGAGTGGTTAGGAATTCACGTTAAACTGTAGGTCCCGGTCTAATTGGCCCAGATTGTGCAAAAAGTGACCGGAGAACGACAAACCAAACCAAACATGACCGTAGCGATATTTGTTAATGGTTCGGAGTGGGACCTGATGGCCGTGTGTCTAGCGTTCTGGCGCTGGGGGGCTACAGGTTTCGAGTTCGAGTTCCGGCGGTGCCATGGATGTTTGTAGTAGTTCGGAATCCACTTTAAACCGCAGGTCTCGGTCTAATATGACTGTAGAACGTTGGGCGTAGGGCTTACCACCTTACCCCATAAAAGGGAAACCTTTCATGTTTCGCAATCTGCCAGTAAGCAGACAGCCTTGGCCCACTATAGGGCTGTTGTTGTTGCACATCTGATGATGAGGATTGATTAATGTAATTATACTTTTCACTGGTACAGAGGGATTTTTTTCTCATCGTATATAAAATGCCATTTTTATTTGGCACATATATAAATTAGTGGATATATATTATCGTAAATATATTTTTTCGATATCAAGTAAATATTATAATTCAAAAATAAATAAAAATAAAATTTTTTTTAAATAAATTGTTTACGGGAATTTTGTTGCAATATGTCTTAAAGAAAATGCATTATTTTAACTTTAAAATGCATTTATAAATTTCTTAATATTTTTTATCTCTGAGATTTTTTTTGTGTTTAGCTTTATTAATAAAGACCCCTTTAAATCTAATTCTCCTTTTTCCGCTAAAATTTTTTTCGGCAGTCTTCAATTGAAACAAAACGTTTATTTCAATCTTCTACAACAATATTTAAAACTGTTTTTGAAATTTAAATATATTTGCAATACATCTTTACATTTCAAAAAACGTGAAAATATGTAGCAATATAGGTATAGTGTACAAAAAAAAAACATACAAAAATTGTATACTAACATTGTACCAGAATAGCCGTATTTTTTTATTATATAAATATGCTAAAAATAGCTGTATTCTTAACATTGCAATGTTATTCTTAACATTACAATGTTAAGAATACAGCTATACAGCAATGTTATTCTTAACATTACAATGTGTTCTTAACATTGTATCAGAATAGCCGTCTTTTTTATTATATAAATAGCTGTATTCTTAACATTTTAATGTTAAGAATACAGCAATTAAACAGAATAGCCGTCTCTTTTATTATATAAATATACTAAAAATAACTGTGTTCTTAACATTGTACCAGAATAGCCGTCTTTTTTTATTATATAAATATGCTAAAAATAGCTGTATTCTTCACATTACAATGTGAACAATACAGCAATTAAACAGAATAGCCGTCTCTTTTATTATATAAATATGCTAAAAATAACTTAACATTGTAATAGAATAGCCGTCTCTTTTTATATATAAATAAATATTCTAAAAATAACTATTTCCTACATTGTACCAGAATAACAGTCTTTTTTATTATATAAATATGCTAAAAATACCAGGATTCTGTGCATTTTACTCCAAGGCATGTACTCCAATTTTGATAGTTAGGTGGTTTCTCCGCTTTTCATTGCAAAGTAACGTTACCATGGCAACTGAAAAGAAATATTTATAAACATTTATTGTGTGTAAATCGTTTGCCTGTGTAGAAATCGTTTTCTTTTTTCTTTAAATAACATGTTTATTTTAATTGTTAATTTTTTAAGAAGAAAATTGTTTAACATATTTAATTGCTTAATTATTTTGTGAATTAATTATATTGAATATTTAAAAAAAAATGGAATGTTAATTGTTAAACCTGAAAATCATGATTGATTTTTCAGAAGTAAAATGCTCTTTAGCAGAATTCAAATAATTAAAAATTCATGGAAAACATAAAAGTATGTAAATTTTATGAACAAAGTATGCAATATTTTTATAAGCAAATTTTATTGTTGAATATTGGCGCCAATTTTAATACATTAATTCGACAAAGTTAAGTTATAGGAGAGTTAGACCAAATTGCTTAGGTCGAATTCGCGATTATATTATGTTTTATATTATAATATAATGTTAATAATGCTATCGCACGTATTTTTACGTATTTTTTTAAATAATAGAGAGTTTTTGCATATCGTGTTTTGGACGTCCGTTATTTTTTTCTCCCTAGCGCGCATGCTCATAGTAAATTGCGCATGCGTATCTGTAATAATGTTTCCTATGAGCATGCGCGTTAGGGAGAAAAAACTAACGGACGTCCAAAATACGGTAGGCAAAAACTCTCTATTATATTTTTTAAAAACGTTATGTTTTTTTTTAAATTTTGTTACAAATCTTTTTTTAAAAATATTGCTATGTATTTTTTTAAATTTTGTTACAAATCTTTTTTTAAAAATATTGCTATGTATTTTTTTAAATTTTGTTACAAATCTTTTTTTAAAAATATTGCTATGTATTTTTTTAAATTTTGTTACAAATCTTTTTTTAAAAATATTGCTATGTATTTTTTTAAATTTTGTTACAAATCTTTTTTTTAAAATATTGTTATGTATTTTTTAAAAATATTATGTGTTTTTTTAAAAATATTTTTACGTATTTTTTTAAATATTGTTATGTTTTTTTTTAAAATATTGTTATAAATTTTTCTTTAAATAATGTTATGCAGTTTTGAAAAATACTTTTCTAATATAACTTGTTATCAATTTGTTCTTCTAAATATACTGGAAATCTTATGTAGTACTCGTATAATTTTATGAGTCTGATTACGATATTTTATAAAGCTTCATTTTAAATTTATAGAATACAGCAGCATAATAAATCTTGGATGAAACAAACGAAACAAACAATATAAGATAAACTCAAAAGCAATACAAATTATCGCTTTGGCCCTATTTCCCCCAAAACTATTCTTCTCATGTAAATCTAGAGTGTTTCGGAAGACTCTTTGACCTACTATACTTTGACATTTCGCTCTAATTCTTGTCTTTTGAAATTAAGCCAAATACTTTTTTCCCCATTTTTTTTCCTTCTGTTATTAAAGCTTTCGAGACACTTGCACTTTTAAAAACCAAAACTTTTCGCGCTTCCTTCCGTCTGTCCGTATGCAAACAAAGTTTCTTTCTCTCTGGTTGAATTTGACGACGGCACGATCTATTGAAAGAGTCAACATTCGGGAAAGTAGAATTTGTTCTATAAAGAAACTTATTTTGTACTTTGCATTTACTACAGTTTGATTTGTTTCTTCTAGATAAAAGTAGTTTGAAAAACAAATGTATGAATTTATGGCAAAAAATAACCTTAATTTTTTTGAAAAGTGAATTCGTTTGTCTTTTAGTATTGTTTATGTTTATTTTAGACTTCTTACAAATTTAAACTTGGTATGGCTCAGTGGCTGGCGCTCGGTGAAACAGGTTTAGAGTTAGAATTCCGACTGTACTATGGATGTTTGTAGTGGTTCAGAATCCACTTTAAACCGTAGGTCATGGTCTCATATGACAGTCGAGCTTTGGGCGTAGACTACCCTATTCCCAAAGGAACAATCTGATCTGATATACAAACCTACTCTCAAAGCGGCTTGATGGCCAATTGGCTAGCGCTCTGGCCATTGGTATCACAGGCTTCAGGGTCGAATCCTGGCTATGGCATGAATGTTTGTGAGTGGTTCGGATTACACGTTAAACAGTAGATCTCTGTCTACTTAGCCTAAAGTGTGAACAAAATGACCGTAGAATGTCAAACCGAACCTAAACTCAATCTCGAAATCAATTATCGTTTTTACCATCATGGGTGTTAGCTTTATGTTTATGTATACACTGAAGTGACAAAAGTCATGGGATAGCAATATGCAAATTTTCAGATGGCAGTAGCATCGCGTAGAACAGGTATAAATGCGCAGTGCTTTCGCAGAGCTTTCAATTCTGTTCAAGTTATTCATGTGAAGAGGTTTTGACGTAATGATGAGAGCACGACGGGAATTAACAGACTTTGAACGCGGAATGTTAGTTGGAGCTAGACGCATGGGTCATGCCATTTCGGAAATCGTTAGGGAATTCAACATTCCCAGATCCACTGTGTCAAGAGTGTGCCGAGAGTATGAAATTTCAGGCATAACATCCCACCATGGACAGCGCAGTGGTCGACCGCCTGCACTTAACGACCGAGACCGGCGACGTCTGCAAAGAGTCGTAAATTGTAACAGACAAGCAACACTGCGTCAAATAACCGCAGAAATCAATGTGGGACGTACAAGGGACTTGTCTGTTAGAACTGTGTGGAGAAATTTGGCTTTCTTGGGCTATTGCAGCAGAAGACCGACTCGAGTGCCTTTACTGACAGAACGACATCGCTTGCAGCGACTCTCGTGGGCACGTGAGCATATCGGTTGGCTCCTAGATGAATGGAAAACCGTGGCCTGGTCCGATGAGTCACGATTTCAGTTGGTAAGAGCTGATGGTAGGGTTCGAGTGTGGCGCAGACCCCACGAAGCCATGGATCCAAACTGTCAGCAAGGCACTGTTCAAGCTGGTGGTGGCTCCGTAATGGTGTGGGCTGTTTTTTCATGCCATGGACTTGGTCCTCTGGTGCGACTGGACCGAACATTGACTGGAAATGCTTATGTTCAGCTACTTGGAGATCACTTGCAGCCATTCATGGACTTCATGTACCCAAACAACGATGGGATTTTTATGGATGACAATGCGCCATGTCACCGGGCCCACAACTGTTCGCGATTGGTTTGAAGAACATTCTGGACAATTCCAACGAATGATCTGGCCACCTAGATCGCCCGACATGAATCCCATCGAGCATTTATGGGACATCATCGAGAGGTCTGTTCGTGCCCAAAATCCTGCACCATCAACGCTTTCACAATTATGGACGTCTATCGAGACAGCATGGCTCAATATTCCTGCAGAAGACTTCCAACGACTTGTTGAGTCCATGCCACGTCGAGTTGCTGCACTTCGCCGGGCGAAAGGAGGGCCGACACGATATTAAGAGGTATCCCATGACTTTGTCACTTCAGTGTATTTCAGTTATAATTCTTATTTCAAATTTCATTGGTATGAAAAAGAATTGTGCAATGAATTTTTTCTTCTAATTCTGTTAAAATTAAAAATAAAATAATCAGAAGAACCCAAAAAAATATTCTTTTAATATTGTTATGTATTTTTTTAAATTCTGTTGTGATATTCTTTATCAATTTATTCTTCTAAATATCGTTGCTATCTTACGTAGTACATATACTTTTATGATACTTGAGGAAACTTCATTTTAAATTTATGGAATACAGCAGCACAATAAATCTTGAATGAAACGTAACGAAACAAGCAATAAGATAAACTCGAAAGCAATAAAAATTATCGCGTGGCCCTATTTCCTCCAAAACTATTCTTCTCATGTAAACCGAGACTGTTTCAGAAGACTCTTTGACCTACTATCTTTTGACATTTCGCTCTAATTCTCGTCTTTTGAAATTAAGCCAAATACTTTTTCCTTCCATTTTTTTTTCTTTCCGATTATTACACCTTTCGAGACTTGCACTTTTAAAATCCAAAACTTTCCCCGTTTCCTTCCGTCTGTCCGTATGCAAACAAAGTTTTTTTCTCTCACGGATTGAAACGGGTTGAATTTGACGACGGCACGATCTGTTGAAAGAGTCAACATTCGGGAAGTTGGAATTTGTTTTATAAAGAAACTTATTTTGTACTTTACATTTACAGTTGGATTTATTTCTTCATGATAAAAGTATTTTTAAAGTTAAATGTATGAATTTATGGGAAAAAATAACTGTGATATTTTGAATAGCGAATTCAGTTGTCTTTTAATATTGTTTGCAAGTTGATTTTAGACGTCTTATAAAGTTAAATGTGACCTGATGGCCGCTGAGTGGCTGGCGCTGTGGCACTAGGTGCCACAGATTTTAGGCTAGAACACTGATGGTGTCATGGATGTTTGTAATGGTTCGGAATCCATTTTAAACCGTAGATCCCGGTCTAATATGACAGTTGAGATTTGGGAGTAGGGCTGAAAACCCTACTGTGTAAAAAAGTAACAACATTCTGTCACGAAAGTGGCGTCATGGCCAATTGGCTAGCGCTCTGGCCTTTCATAACATAGGCTTCAGGGTCGAAACCTGCTCATGGCGTGGATGTTTTCAAGTGGTTCGAAATACACGTTAAACTGTAGGTCTCTGTCTAGTTACCCTAAAGGTGCACAACATGATCGTAGAACGACAAACCAAACCCAAACTCAATCTCGAAATCTTTCAACATGCATACAGCCTTGTTCCACCATGGTCTGTACTAGAAGGATGTTAGCTTTATGTTTATATATATATATATAAACATAAAGCTAACATATATATATATATATATATATACAGTTGGTTATTTACAAATGTAATGGAATGCATGTAAAATAATTTATTCATTTTCTTTCTTTGTATGTAAGAATCGAAATGCATTTCAATTATAATCCTTATTTCAAATTTCATTGGTATAAAAAAAAAAGATTTGTTAAAATATTTTATATAACGGCATTGTAATTATATGAATTTTTCTTCTAATTCTTTTAAAATTAAAATAATCAGAAGAACCCAAAACAATATTTTTAAAATATTGTAATGTATGTTTAAAAAAAATCTTTTCTGATATAACGTTTTATCAATTTGTTCTGTCGAATATTGTTGAAATCTTACGTAGTACGTATAGTTTTATGATACTTTAGAAAGCTTCATTTTAAATTTATGGAATACAGGAGTATCATAAGTCTTGAATGCAACGAAACGAAACAAACAATACTGAAGATAAACTCGAAAGCAATAAAAATTATCGCTTAGCCCTACTTCCCCAAAACTATTCTTCTCATGTAAATCGAGACTGTTTCAGAAGACTCTTTGACCTACTATCCTTTGACATTTCACTCTAATTCTCGTCTCTTTTGAAATTAAGCCAAATACTTTTTCCTCCCATTTTTTTTTTCTTTTTGATTATTACAGCTTTAGAAACTTGCACTTTTAAAACACGAAACTTTCCTCCGTTTCCTTCCGTCTGTCCGTATGCAAACAAAGTTTCTTTCTCTCTGAATTGAAGTTGGTTGAATTTGACGAAGGCACGATCTATTGTAAGAGTCAACATTCGGGAAGGGGAATTTATTTTAGAAAGAAACTTATTTTGTGCTTAACATTTACCGCAGTTTGATTTATTGTTTGGAGATAAAAGTGTTTTTAAAGTCAAATGCATGATTTTTATGAAAAACGAACTCAGTTGCCTTTTAGTATTGTTTGTAAGTCAATTTTAGACTTTTTATGAAGTTAACCGTGGATTGATGGCCGAGTGACTAACGCTCTGGTGCACGGTGACGTTTTTAATAAAGAAAGATTTAATAAAATTTTTCATCCATTTAAAAAATCTGATTATAATTTAGAGTGGTTTTTACAACCTTAGTAGAAAATCTAGTACAACTACTACATCACAACACATCATTTTGCCTAGAGCTGAGTTGCCCCTATACAGTTCGGTAATGATGTGGGTGAGAAGAAGTTTGATTGGGCTCTGTAATGCTCTACGGTCATATGTGACTGGGACCTACGGCTTAAAGGGGCTTCCGAACCACTACAAACATCCGTGGCACCGCCGGGATTCAAACTCGAAACTTGGGGAACCGAGTGCTAGCCACTCGGCCATCAGGCCCCATAGATAATGTACTGAACAGGAATTGTTTTTAAAATCCTCCAATAGTTGATAATCTACGGGATATTTTAATAATGTAATAATCTAGAAAGGGTCTGACGGATAAATGAATAGCGCTCTGGTGGTCGGTGCCACAGGGTTTGAGCACCAGCTTATAGGGGTTCGAAATATATTTTAAATAAGTCTCGGTGTAATAGGCGTAAGGCTGACAACTCTATTCCGTAAAAATAAAGCACAAAAATTATTGCTTGACCCTATTTTCCCGAAGTAAATCGAGACTGTTTCAGAAGACCCTTTGACCTACTATCCTTTGACATTTCGCTCTAATTCTCATCTTTTGAAATTAAGCCAAATACTTTTTCCTCCCATTTTTTTTTCCTTCTGATTATTAAAGCTTTCGAGACACTTGCACTTTTAAAACACAAAACTTTCCCCGTTTCTGTTCTTCTGTCCGTATGCAAACAAAGTTTCTTTCTCTCACAGATTGAAACTGGTTGAATTTGACGACGGCACGATCTATTGAAAGCGTCAGCATTCGGGAAGTTGGAATTTATTTTAGAAAGAAACTTATTTTGTGCTTAACATTTACCGCAGTTTGATTTATTTATTCAGATAAAAGTGTTTTTAAACACAAATGTTTGAATTTATGGGAAAAAATTACTGGGATTTTATTTGAAAAGCGAATTTAGTTGTCTTTTAGTATTATTTATAAGTTCACTTTAGACTTATAAAGTTAAATGTGACCTGATGGCCGCCGAGTGGCTGGCGCTAGTTGCCACAGGTTTGAGGCTATATCACCGGTGGCGTCATGGAAGTTTGTAGTCGTTCGGAATAAAACCAATAGGTCCCGGTTTAATATGACAGTCGAGATTTGGGCATAGGGCTGACAATTCTATTTTGTAAAAAAGAAACATCCAGTCTCCAAAGCAACCTGATGGCCAACTGGCTAGCGGTCTGGCTTTGGTACCACAGGCTTCAGGTTCGAATCCTGGCTATGACATGTATGTTTGTGAGTAGTTCGGTATCCACGTTAGGCTGTAGGTCCCTGTCTAGTTAGCCTAAAGTGTGCATAAAATGACCGTAGAGCGACGAACCCTTTATTCAGTTCTTTCCTTTTTACATAAGAATCGACATATTTCATTCATAAATTTTATTGATGTACAAAAAGAAGATTCGTTTAAAGGTTTTATATTATAACATTTTAATGATATGCATTTTGTTCTTCTAGTTTTTTTTTTAAATTAAGAATAAAATATTCAGAAAAATCCCAAACAATGTTTGTTAAGTATGCTTTTTTAAATTCTTTTCTGATATAATTTTTATCAATTTATTCTTCTTAATATCGTTGAAATCTTACGTAGCACGTACATTTTTATGAGCCTGATTATGATACTCTAGAAAGCTTCATTTTAAATTTATGGAATACAGTAGCATCATAAATCTTGAATGAAACGAAATGCAACACACAATAAGATAAACTCGAAAGCAATAAAAATTATCGCGTGGCCCTATTTTCCCGAAAACTATTCTTCTCATGTAAATCGAGACTGTTTCAGAAGACCCTTTGACCTACTATCCTTTGACATTTCGCTCTAATTCTCGTCTTTTGAAATTAAGCCAAATACTTTTCCCTACCATTTTTTTTTTTCCTTTCTGATTATTACAGCTTTCGAGACTCGCACTTTTAAAATCCAAAACTTTCCCCGTTTCCTTCCGTCTGTCCGTATGCAAACAAAGTTTCTTCCTCTCACGGATTGAAACTGGTTGAATTTGACGACGGCACGATCTATTGAAAGAGTCAACATTTGGGAAGTTGGAATTTATTTTATAAAGAAACTTATTTTGTACTTTGCATTTACTACAGTTGGATTTGTTTCTTACAGATAAAAGTAGTTTTGAAGTCAAATGTATGAATTTATGGAAAGAAAAACAACTATGATTTTCTTTTTTTTGAAAAGCGAAATTCAATTATCTTTTAGTAGTGTTTGTAAGTTTAAATTAGACTTCTTATGAAAACGGGGCTGGATACTCGAGTGACCGGCGATCTGGCATTTTGGTGCCACAGGTTGTGGGTTCAAGTCAATTGAAACTGTAATATTATATTATTAATAATTAAGACATATTTAATAAAAAGTTTTTAAAATTCATAATAATCAAGAATTTTTTTTACAGATTAGTCGGGGGTTAGGGGGTTAGTCAAATAAGGTTATCAGCCATACAACTTACTGTTCTGTTAGACCGATACCTACAGTTTCAAATGTATTCCGAATCACTACAAACATCCATGCGCCGCTGGGTCTCAAATCTAAACTCTGTGGCACCGAGCGCTGGCCACTCGACCATCAGGCCCCGGAATACTATTATTAAGTCTAAAATTCGAAAAAACTGTAATATATAATGTAAAATGACGAAATAATTTATTAGACGATTATAGAAGCATAATCCAATTTTAGTTGACCTAGTGGCCGAGTGGCTAGCGCTCTGGTTCTCGGTGCTACAATGCTCGTGTGCCGGCGGTGCTATGGCTGTTTATAGTGATTCGGAATACACTTGAAACCGTAGTTACAGATTTAATAGGATCGTAGAGCATTGTTAGGGTAGTGTTACGCAGCCTATCTTCAAGCTACACGTGTCCCCTGGGTAGTGTTAAATGTATTATGGCATACAGATTACTGTCTATGTATTGCCGTATTGCCAGCTGTCTTAGAAAAAAATACCATTTAAAAAGTACGCGGTCAAGTATCTTTAATAAAAGGAATATTTGAAAATGAAATTCTTACAAAATATTCAAATGCTGAGCATTTAAATTAAGTGTGGTTTAGTCTATTATTGACATCAAATTGGACACTTAAAATCAACAATGTATTAATTGATTTTCGTGTAGATCTACAAGAAATGAAGAAATCAAGTAGGCTAAATAAGAAACATTTTTTTTATCATGCTATCTATGTATATATTAAACACTTAACTCACAAGATGTGACAAAATCAAAGATATTTCTGCTCTTGTAGTTACTAATCCCCCTGGTGCAGGAAATCCTACACCGGGGTCCAATAGACCCCGTCACAGGCGACTGGTCCACGGCGAAGGGTAATATTCAGCTTCACTTTAGTGAAGAACTACGAGGGCTAAACTGACTAAACCTGAAGACAATGCTCTACGATCCTGTTAGACCGGGACCTACGGTTTAAAGTAAATTCCGAACCACTACAAATATCCATGGCACTGCCGGAACTCCAACACGAAACCAGCGGCCTGGTGGCCGAGTGACTAGCGCTCTCATTCTTCAGGTTTGAATCCTGGCGGTGGCATGGATGCTTGTGAGTGGTTCGGAATTCACGTTAAACTGTAGGTCCCGGTCTGTTTAGCCTAAAGTGTGCACAAGATGACCGTAGAGCGACAAACCAACACGAAACCAGTGGCATCGAGCACTATACACTCGGCCATCAGGCTCCATTACAGCATTTTTATTTATTATTTGGACATTTATGAAGGAAATAAATTTACTCTTCGAATATTTTTACTTGGCGACCTGAGGACAGAGTGACTAGCGCTCGGTGCCACTGGTTTCGTGCTCGAGTTCCGGCAGTGCCATGGATATTTGTAGTGGTTCGGAATCCACTTTAAACCGTAGGTGCCGGTCTAACAGGATCGTAGAGTGTTGCGGGGTATTGTTATTTCGCGTCCATAGCTTCTTTTCAAGGGCCTGAATGGCCCAGTGGCTAGCGCTCTGGCGCTCGGTACCACAGGTTTCGTGTTTGAGTCCCGGTGGTGCCATGGATGTTGTAGTGGTTCGGAATCCACTTTAAACCGTAGGTCCCGGTCTAATGTGATCGTAGAGCGTTGCGGGGGCATTGTTGCTCAGCGTCCGTGGCTTATCTTCAAGTTACACGCGCCCCCTGGGTAATGCAAAGTGAGTAATGTCTGTGCAGCGCTTGCCTTAAGACATCCAAGACCAAGCTGTCTAAGTGTTTGCCAGCTGCTTTAGAAAGAAAAAAAAGCTTCTTTTCAAGCTACATGCACCTTCTGGGTAGTGCCAAGTCAGTAACGTGTCGGTGCAGAGCTTAAGGCATCCAAGACAACTGTCTAAGTGTTTGCCAGCTGCATTACAACAAAAAGATCTGATATTTTCAACTAAAGACACTCAAAAACAGAAGTAATAAACTGTGGAATAACCTATGTTTAGCATGTTCCAATGCCTTTTTCACAAAGAATTACTTTTTCTTCACTCACTGAATACTTCGCGATCACCATTTCTTTTTTAAAAAGGTTTCAGAATTGTTCATTTTATGAGTAGGCATGGCTATTTTAATCCTTATTTAAACAAATTTAATCTATATTCGACTGATCTTTGCAACTGCGTTGTACGTGGAATGCAGAATATTGATGACATCCTTTTTATCTGCTCCAGGGTTAGACGCCAAATAAAAGTTTCAATGAAAGACACTCAAAAAAATTCAAATGGCGCACAAACTTCGGACAATTTGTTAATAATAAGCCTGCTTTTGCAAACTTTAGTAAAGTTGCAAATTTTAAAGTTTCTTAAATCACTTTTCCCTCCCACTATAATACTGTGTCCAAAATGTAAGACCAATTTTGAAATTAAAATTCCCGGGGCTTATGGAATTTCAATTTGTTTTTTCTTTTTTAGGTTGCTGGCACTGTCCTTGACATCTGTATGAAATGTGACGTCAAAATATTCATTAGTGTTTTTGAGTTACGCTTGGCTTTGTGAGACGCTCAAACTGATTCCAGCGATTTTTGAAATGTCTCTTCAATCGAACGAAACTGTGTCCCCGGAGTGGTATTTTGAGTTTAGGGAATACAGAAGTAGCTCGATGCTAAATCAGGTGAGTACGGGGGTTGTGGAAAGATATGCGTTCCTTTTTTGGCAAAAAAATCACGGATAATCAATGCATTTGACGCGTTTGAGGCCCAAAACTTCTTTTAAAATGGAATTTTGAAGTTACAACATCATCAGCAAGGTCTCTAATTGTAAATCGACGGTTTGCAAGCACCAAATCTTTCATTTTTTTGGACGTTAGCTTCGTCTGTTGAGGTGTATGGTCGACCAGAGGGGCTCTTCGTCTTCAACGCGTTCTCTGCCTTCTTTGAACTGTTTATACCCCTTGTAAACATTTATTTCCGATATAGGAATGCTCACCGAATGCCTTCTGCAACATTCTATACGTTTCTGCAAACACAATGTAATGCAAGTTCTTTGTTCAAATAATTCAGACATTTCAGAAATCGCCGGAATCAGTTTCAGCGTCTCACAACGCCAAACGTAACTCAAAAACACTGATGAATATTTCGACGTCACATTTCATACAGATGTCAAGGACAGTGCCAGCAACCTAAAAAAGAAAATAAAAATTGAATTTGCATAACTCACGGGAATTTTAAATTGAAAACTGTTCTCACTTTTTGGACGCAGTTTCTTACTAGTAGGACAGGATAAAAATCTCTCAAAATAAAATATTTCATAAAGCTAATGGGAATGGAGGGGTGGAGAAATAATTCGCAGATAAAACACTGCTAATGAAGAACCAGCACACTGTCACATCCAGTGAAGTCGGCATTGACCGTGACGTCCCATCATTGTCTAAAGTGAGTGGAACTTTTAACTCCGCCCACTTCCTAATTAATTTTGGCGCTCCGCAGATAAGGCATGTTCCGCACAAAAGTTTTTAATAAAAGATGGACCGACTCCTCGTAATTGTTTGCCCGGCATTTCATTTCCGCGCAATTAAAATAATCTTCCCCAGCGCCCTCAATGGGCCCCAAGAATAAGGATTCATTTTTCGCTTCTAATTAACTGCGGTGTAATTAAAATTACTTCGCTTGTTTCTTTAATGGATTGAGATTTGTTGGATTTATGAAATTTTTTTTCAAAAGATCTAATCTTCCGTAAACGACTGGGGCCTGATGGCCGAGTGACTAGCGCTCTGGTGCTTGGTACCACAGGTTTCGGGTTCGAGTCCCGGCTGTGCCATGGATGTGTATAGTGGTTCGGAATTCGCTTCAAAGGGTAGGTCCCTGTATAATATGACTGTAGAGCGTAGCACTAAATAGGGATAAAGGGATGTTAGACTAGAGCTCTGGTTCTCGGTGCCATAGGTTTCGATTTTGAATCAGTGATGACATGAATGTTTGTTAGTGGTTCGGAATCCACTTTAAATTGTGCAGGTACTGGTCTAATATGACTAGCGTGAAATGGGCTGAATATAGGCGTGGCGCTGACAACCCTGCATTATAAAAAGAAAACTTCTCCTGTCTCAAAATGTGCCAGTTGATAAACGGCCCCCATAGGGCTGTTGCATCAATGAAGGTTTAGTTTGTCGCTCTACGGTCATTTCGTGCACAATTTAGGCTAATTAGACCTGATCCTAAGGATTAACGTGGATTCCGAACCGATAACAAAATTTATGCCACTGCTGAGATTCAAACCCGTAATCTGTGGTAAAAAGGGCCAGAGTGCCAGGAAATTGGTCATCAGGCCGCGCGAAAAGAAAGGAGTAGAAGAACTGGTTTTTTGTTGTTGTTAAATGTAGCATTTATTTGATGTAAATACTTTTTAATCGATTTGTTTGACATTTACATCTGTTTGATTTAATTTACAGTGCACGAGGAATTAAATTGAGAAAAGGCATGTTCCGCATAAAAGTTTTTAATAAAAGATGGACCGACTCATCGTAATTGTTTGCCCGGCATTTCATTTCCGCGCAATTAAAATAATCTTCCCCAGCGCCCTCAGTGGGCCCCAAGAATAAGGATTAATTTTTCGCTTCTAATTAACTGCGGTGTAATTAAAATTACTTCTCTTGTTTCTTCAATGGATTGACGCGGAATGAGATTTGTTGGATTTATGAGCTTTCTCTGAAGATGTAATCTTCCGTTAACGACTGAGCAATCAGTTGTTAATAAGGCTTGTTGAAAAATTAACTGGATTAAATGAGTTTTATTATGTTCAGTAGAGGACCTGAATGGCCGCGTGGATAGCGCTCTGGCACTCAGTACCACATGTTTCGGGTTCGAGTCCCGGCGGTACCATAGATGTTTGTAGTTGTTTGCAATCCACTTTAAACCATTGGTCCCGGTCTAACAGGATCGTAGAGCGATACAGGGTTAGTGTTACTCGTGTCCGTAGTATATCTTCAAGCTACACGCACATTCTGGGTACTGCTAAGTGAGTAACGTCGGTGCAGCGCTTGCCTTAAAGCATCCAAGACAACTGTCGAGTGTTTGCCAGCTGCATTAGAACGAAAATAAAGAAAACGGTTCAATAGTTATATTGGATAAATGTTTTTTTTTTCTAATTTGTTAATCATAAATGACAACAAAACTTTCTATGCGATGTAATTTTATAGACAAAAATAATTCAATTAATATTGATTTAATACCTTGGTTGTTCAATTAATATTGATTTAATACAAAAGATAATCAATTAATATTGATTTAGTACATTGGATTATTCAATTAATATTTATTTAATACATTGGATCGTACAGTTAATATTGATTTAATATATTGGATTATACAATTAACATTGATTTAATATATTGGATTGTACAATTAGTATTGTTTTAGTAAATTGAATGTTTAATTAATATTGAATTAGTACATCGGATATTAATTAAAATGACATTGAGTACAAATATTTTTACAGAAATTGAATTAAAATAGTAGTTGTTATAAATATAGTCGAACTAATCGTTTAATTATTATTATTTTTTAGGTGTAATACTGTTATTAATTTAATAAAAGATGGACCGACTTCTCATAATTGTTTGGCCGGCATTTCATTTCCGCGCAATTAAAATAATCTTCCCCAGCGCCCTGAGTGGGCCCCAAGAATGAGGATTAATTTTTCGCTTCTAATTAACTGCGGTGTAATTAAAATTACTTCGCTTGTTTCTTTAATGGATTGAGATTTGTCGGATTTATGAGCTTTCTCTTAAAGATTTAATCTGCCGTAAACGACTGAGCAATCAGTTGTTAATAAGGCTTATTGAAAAATTAACTGGATTAAATGAGTTTTATTATGCCACAGTAGTTATATCGGGTAAACCATATTTTTTTATAAAATTTGTTAATCCTAAACGGCAACAGAACTTCCTACAGAACGTGACTTTATAGAGAACAAGTTATATATAAAAAAATTTTGTAAGTCAATTCCTACTTTTTTTTCACTTTATTGCAGAAAGTTAATAAATATAAATTTTATAAATAATTTATAAATAATTTTCATTCATTTTTTTAAGTTTATCTGGCGCCATCTATTGGTAGATATATGCAACTTATATCTAAAAAAAACTAAAATTAATTCATTAAATTTAATTACTGAATTAATATTTGAAAAAACTGTATTAACATCAAAGTGTCATCCACTACAAGTTCAAAAGAAATGTATTTGAACTTGAGTGGATGAATAAAAAGTATTTTATGAACGATTAAAAATTTTAACAAGATATATATAGGGAGAGTGTGAACTAGTAGTCGGAATTGAAAAAGAATTCTGAATAAATCAATTATTATTGATTATTAACTAATATTGAGGGCTATTAATATTGCTTAAATCAATTAATATTGATAGCCGAGTGACTAGCACATTGATGTTTAATGAAACAAGTTTCGAGATCGAGTCCCGGTGGTGCCATCGATGTTTATAGTGGTTCGGAATGCACTTTAAACCGTAGGTCCCGGTCTCGTATGACTGTAAGAGCGTTGTCTTGAGGTTTAGTCAGACTTCAGCCCTTCGTGGTCCCTCGCTAAAGTGAAGCTGCATATTACCCTTGGCCATGGACCAGTCGCCTGCGATAGGGCCCTTTTGGACCTGGTGTAGGATTTCCTGAACCTGGGAGATTAGTAACTACAACAACAGAAATATCTTTGATTTTGTCACATCTGGTATATATACTGTTGTAGGGCTGATATCCGAGTGACTAGGGCTCTGGAGTTCGATGCCATGGATGTTTGTAGTAGTTCGGAATCCACTTTAAACCGTATGTCTAATATGTTGTCTAATATGACTGTAGGCTGCAGGGCGGACACTTCTATGCCTCAGAAAAGGGGCATTTCTTGTCTCAAAATCTACTAGTACACAAGGGGCCTTGGTCCACTATGAGGCTGATGCGGCATTGATGATGATGAATATTTTTATTGGCCACTGGCTTTGGGCGGCCGGGTAACTATCGCTCGGTACCACAGGTTTTGTGTTTGAATACCGGTGGCGGAATTGATGTTTGGTAGGGGTTCGGAATCCACTTTAAGCTGTAGGTCCCGGTCCCATATGACCATAGAGATCACATAACCCCTTCTCACCCACATCATTTCCAAATTGTAAACGGGCAACTCAGCTCTAGGCGCAGTGATGTGGTGTCGTGTTGCAGTAGTAATGAATCGAAATCCACTTTAAACTGTCTTTTTAGCCCTCGTGTGCGCAAGATGACTGTAGAGCGACAAACTAAACCTCATCTGGAGGGAACTTTACACTAGGACACGGAATCTTGGCTTGGAAATCCAATACGCCATGAACCAGGTCATCTTAATAGAACTTGACATTATTCAGAAGATTTGTTTGCCTTAGGATTTTCAAATTTATTTTAAGGTGTCATAATGCCATAATACTTCATGGTGCCATCAACAAATTTAAACTTACATAATCCATGCGGTCATATACACATCGACACCAAAATTTCTTTATTTCCATGTCAGGGGCTTGATGGCCAATTGGCTAGCTCTCTGACCTTTGGTGCTTCAGGTTCGAATCCTGGCGAGGGCATGGATGTTTGTGAGTGGTTCTTAATCCACTTGAAACTATATGTCCCAGTCTAATTAGTGTAAAGTATGTAAAAATAACCGTTGTATAACCCAAACCTGAGAGACTTGACAGCCGGATGGCCAATTGGCTACCACAAGCGTCAGATTTGAATCCTGGCAGTGACATGGATATTTGTTAGTGGATCGGAATCCACTTTAAACTATACTCCTATGTCCCGGTCTAATTAGCCTAAAGTGTGCACAACATGATCATAGAGCGACAATCCATTCATTGTTATGTCTACCAAATGGAAATAAGTTCTGTTTTTAATTCTTTCGATGTTCAATAAATTGGGGTCCGATGGCCGAATGGCTGGCGCTCTGGCGCTCGGTACCACAGGTTTCGGGTTCGAGTGCCGCCGGTGCCATGGATGTTTATAGAGATTAGGAATCTACTTTAAACTGCAGGTCCTGGTCTAACAGGATCGTAGATTGTTGCAGGGGCGTTGTTACTCCGCGTCCGACCGCACCTCCTGGGTAGTGCTAAGTGAGTAACGTCGGTGCAGCGCTTGCCTTAAGGCGTCAAAGACAATTGTCTCTGTATTGACTGCTGCATTAGAACAAAAAATGTTCATTAAATTAATACGCGATTTTCAAATCCAAATGTATAAAAAAAATTTCCTGAGCAATTATAACACTGTAAGAAAGCATTTTTTTATGTTTCTGGTATATTAAATAAATCTCCAATTCTTTACAACAGCGCAGAATTACTTACAATTTGTGCATGGAAATTAGCTGATCTAATTATTCTTTGAAGATTTTGGATTTGTACAATACATAACAATCTTGCAATTCTGTTGTAAGTTTTATACTTACAATTTTGGTTCTTTTATTTTTCGAATAAAGATTCGTTCCATCTCATGAGATAGGTTTTTTTTTATTCTTTGGCATCCGAATTCTTAATTTACTACTGATTATATAATGCGTTTTCTAATATCTCATGGTGTAAAAAACGATGGTATCATTAACGATGATATCAGATAGCTGCTTGGAGATTTTTTTAGTACCACAGTTTTCTCTGTGTACAAATTAATAATTAATGTGCGGATTTCTAATAAATATGCTTCCTTCGTCATTAATCATGGAAATGTTCTAATTACACACACAAAAAAATGGTAGATAAAAAGGTTGAATATTATAAGGGAATGATTTTATTTAATGCAGTAAGATGTAATGTAATGTAGCGTAGTTCGAAAAAAATATTTGTAAAATGCTATTAAATATTGGTATAAAGTTGACATTTATATGAGGCTAAATCAAAAGTGAAAACTTTTGTGACATTTTTTTAGCGTTATAAAATATTCTTTTAGAAATGTAAAAAAAAATATATATATATATATATATTTATTTTTAAGAAACAGTATTGCAATATTTCGAATAAACTGAATTTCTTTTCATGTTAGAAAATAAATTCTGTTTATTTCAATTTATTCAGTCATTGAAAATAGTCTAATTCCTCATCCATTCATCGTTTCGCCACCATGGGAGTTTTACGTGCATAGCTATTCAGCTACTTTTATATTTTCACTTACTATATTCAGCTACGCGCAGGATGCGCGAAATATACTTCCTATACGAGTGAGAGTTTGTAGTTCAACTATTACGCAGGGTGGCGTTAAATATATTTCTACTCGGATTAAGAAACTATGAACTAAACGTTTATCAGCAGGAGCGCAGGTTCTTTTTTTGTGAGAGTCTCGAGGCCTATTGACCATTTCTCATAAGTGCCACAGGGGGCGCTTTTGTCAGTGAGTAGGAGAAAGCACGGTTGCATTGTATAATTAATTTGTATAATTAATTTATATGAAAAAAGACTACCAGATTGCTTATTTAAGAAGTTATAAATTCTTTGAAAATTAGTTTTTATTTGGAATAAATTTTGAATAGAGAATACATTGTCATGCAGGAATTTAAACATTTTATTCCATCTTTAAATTATTGTTTACCAGAAAATTGAGAATATTTTATGTTTGATAACTCATGTTTTTGTCTTATTTAGTTAAAATGTGATAATGATCGAAAAACATGAGAATGTTTGAAAATTATTATTTTTTAGTAAAGATCAAGATAATTAACATCTATATAAATAACCAATTTATATATATTCAAGTTTCTTTTAAAGAGAAAAATGTCTGATTAGTATAATAAAAAATTAAAATATAAAGCTTTATACTATATTGAATGTAAAAATTGAAGGGAACAGCAATCTATTTCTAAAAAATAATTAATAGTTTTAAAATATTTTTTATGCCAAAAAATTCTTAATAAAATTTTTATTTTAAAATAAAGACTTGGATTAATTAGTAAAAATAAAAAAAAGTTATTTGATAAAAAATGCATTAATAAATTAACATGTTGCAAAATTGAAAAAGACACGTTTAAAAAAACGCCTTTAAAGATACTTTAATGTAAAAATTCATTTTTTAGTTCAGTTAAAAATGAATTTTTACATTAAGAAGAATTTAGTTTTTTTACAGGCAATACGTATTTCTAATTTTTAAAAAAAGTTATTTTTTATCAATTGATGTTTTTATTAATGTTGATTTGAAAGCTATTTCCAATTATCATCATGAGGTTTCTATTAAAATGGATTTTATATTTTTTTCTAAATTATTTTTCAGCGTCTTTAAAAATACTTTTAGGTCTTAATGAAAAAAAATTTATATGTCATATGTTTTTTATATACGTTTGTTTATCATTGGAATTTTATTCATTTTTCTTATTATTATTTTCATTCTTATTATTTCTTATTATTATTTATAAAAAATTAAAATCTATTTTTTAATTTATAATTAGAAAATAAATATTATTTTTTGGTAAAGTGTATTAGTGTTTTTTATTTCAGAAAAAAAAAATTTAACCCGAATAGTATTAATTCGAAAGGACAATTGTTAAGCTAAATTGCTCTCTTAATTTCTTTTGTTTATATAATTGCTAAAATAAGCTAAAAAAAATTGCCAAATTGTTTTTTGAAGTATTAATCATTTTAGAAATTTAATGAAGTAGTGAAAATTTATTAACTTATTAACGTGTATTTATTTAATTCGTAATTTACAATGATTGCAAATATGAAGCAGTGGTTTATATGGGTGTTAATATATTTTTTTTATTAAGGTAAAATTTCCTATAATTATTATACAATTTATGTTTAGTGGTTGTATAATTTATGTGTGGGTCTGAATGACCGAGTGGGTAGCGCTCTGCCGCTCGGTACCACAGGTTTCGGGTTCGAGTCCCGGCGGTGTCATGGATGTTTATAGTGGTTCGGAATCCACTTTAAACTGTTGATTCCGGTTTGATATGATCGTAGAGCGTTGGGCATAAGGCTGATAACCCTATCCCGTAAAAAGATAACATCTGTCTCGAAATCTGACAGTAGAACTTGGCCCACCATGGGGCTATTGCGCCACTAATTAAGATGATGAGAAAGATTTTACTATTATTATTATTATTACCATAGTTCAGTTAAAATTCACCTGTGTTGGGTTTGTCGTTCTACGATCTATTTTGTGCACGCTTTAGGCTAATTAGACTGATACCTACAGTTTAACAAGGATTCCGAACCTGTAACAAGCATTCATGTCACAGCCAAGATTCGAATCTGAAACCTGTGGTATCCAAAAATACTTCTTAGATAGATAATATTTTGCATTTAAAGAATGAAAAGAAGCCAACGGCCATACCATGCTGAATATACCGGTTCCCGTTAGATCACCGAAGTTAAGCATCATTGGGCGCGGTCAGTACTTGGGTGGGTTCAGTGGTTTGTGGTGCGAACACCGCGTGCCGTTGGCATTCACAAATTTGGGACCTGAATGGCCGACTCTCTAGTGCTCTGGCGCCTCGGTGCCGCAGGTTTTGGGTTCGAATCCCGGCGGTGCCATGGATGTTTGTAGTGGTTCGGAATCCACTTTAAGCCGTAGATCCCGGTCTCCTATGACTGTAAGAGCGTCACGGAGCCAAAGTCAGACTTCTACCTACGGGTGCTCCATCACAACAGAAGCTGCTTCCTTCCCCTTCAATCATGAGTACGTATGGGCTCGTGGGCTTGGCTAGCCAAGTGGGATAAGAAACAACAAACAACAACAAGAATGAAAAGAGCATTCTATTTCAAAAAGGATGTCAACGCATACAAAAATGTACCCCCCAAAAAAAAAGGGATTTGTTGATACAATGCTTGTCTTCTGAAAATGAAGAAACAAATGGCAAATGTCCTATAGTAAGGTGTTTATGTCCCTTGATTGCAATGTTTGCTTGCCACCGTTCTCGATGTCAGATTACCCAACAGTTACTAAGGTATGAATGTCCATTCCTCAGTGAGCATCTGTTTCAGTTGTTGGCAATATAATGGTGCCCCAAAATATGCGTGGTCCTTTGGTCTCCCCAAAGCATTCCACACATATTGTAATTTAAAACAGGGGAACCCTAGCCTATCTATTCTAGCAATGTCTTCACTTTTTAGAAAGTCCTCAATAGTACCAGTTTGATGCGACCTGATGTTAGCATCCATACTAGATAAAAAAAAATACGAATGAACTAAAAAAAAAAAGAAAGCAAATGAAGTCTGCACCTATGACACCTCATAATAATAATAATAATAATAATAGGCTAATAATAGGGATAATTTGCTAGGAATAGAAATTTATAGGAAAAGCTAGTTTATAGTTAACAGCTACAAAACAGTTAATAGTTTAAACGGTTAATATACTTAAACAGTTTAATAGTTTTCGGTGTAAAGAATAAACATAAGAAATTCTAAAGAATAATAATGTTGAGAGTGTTCGAAATAGCTACAAAACAGTTAATAGTCTAAAAAGTTAATTCTAAACAATTTAATAGTAATTATTAACAATTTAATAAAAATTATCTTTATTCTTTACTATTAATAGTAATTTAATAGTAAAGAATAACAATAATTTTTTTATTAATTTTGTTTCATTTATTCTAAAATAAATCAATAAATATTAATTTTTGTATATTTATTAATAGAACATTTTACTTTCATATATAAGTCACTGAGCTAAAGATTACGTATGTCTATTTAGGAGAACTTATCTTAAACTGTTATCATTTTTGACATAAAGCTTATCAAAGTAAAATATAATATCCCACTGATTATAGTGGAGTACCAATTTTAAAATGCTGAGATTCCTCGTTATTTAAGTACAGGAATAAATACCAAAAAATGTCTGGTTGCAACGTATTTTAATAATAGTCCTTTCATTTTCAAAATTTTGCTGGATTTACACAAAAAAGTCAAATTGTTTAAATTAGAGAGAATTCCTTAGAAATGCAGGAATGGTCAAACACATTTGTCAGACAGAAATTGGAAAGTATTTTGTAAATTTCCCTCATTTTGACTCAACGAAAGTGCATGAAAAGCATAATCGTTAAATCATTATTTTTTTTTTTCTCTTTTTAAAAAGAGAATAAAACCATTAAAATAATTTTTCTCTCATTCTAAGTTTTTTCCTTCGAATTTCCGATAACTATGTCTTTTCACTTTCATATTATTAAAATATTTTTCATATTCTGATGAAAAGAAAAGACATTAGGTACAGTTCAAATGAAAACTGAATGCTTAATAGTAAAATTAATGTATGTCTCGGTTATAAAATAAATATTCAATTTTAGAATAAATTCGTATTTTTCATCAAAAACGCAATCAACTGCAAAATTCTCTATTTGATTAATGTTATGTTAAAGTATTGTTTTAAGTTTCATTTTTTATTGTAATATTATTTCTCTTCTTGTGTTGTTGTTGTTGTTTCTTATCCCCCTTGGCTGGCCAAGCCCACGAGCCCATATGGACTCATGATTGAAGGGGAAGGAAGCAGCTTCTGTTGTGATGGAGCACCCGTAGGTAGAAGCCTGACTTTTGCTCCGTGACGCTCTCACAGTCATAGAAGACCGGGACCTACGGCTTAAAGTGGATTCCGAACCACTACAAACATATCCATGGCACCGCCGGGATTCGAACCCGAAACCTGTGGCACCGAGCGCCAGAGCGCTAAACACTCGGCCATTCAGGTCCCAAATTTGCCAACGGCACGCAGTGTTCCCAGGTGGTCACCCACCCAAGTACTGACCGCGCCCAATGATGCTTAACTTCGGTGATCTAACGAGAACCGGTATATTCAGCATGGTACGGCCGTTGGCCTTCTCTTCTTGTAACTAATATATCTAGTAATATCTTTTCTATAAGTAAAGTATTAGAAAATTATATCTCTTATTTTATACTCTCTTCTTCTATTCTTCACTTTAAAATATCTTAATATGTATGATTTTTTTTTTTTTGCATGTAATAATGAAATCTTAAAAAAATTAAATGAAATTATTTTAAAAAAAACGTAAAAAACCAATTATTTTAAGAATTTTTTTATTAAAAATAATTGTATACACAAAATAATATACATAGCTATTTAAAACAAATTAAATGAAATTGCATTTTACGTCATATTAAATAAACAGAATGAGTTTCCGTCTTGTTAAATTACAATTATATTTATATTTAATAAATTTGAATATTATAAAATAGTAATTGAAGTTAATATAAATGCATAAATGAGCTTTTTTGTATGTTTTAACATAAAAAATCTAGTTAAATTAATATTTGACTGAAATTAACTTTGACATGTAATATAAAATCTAGTGCTGCAGGAATTCTTCACCAGAGTTCCATGGAAACAGAAGAAGTTCCGAAAAGATTATTATTATGATTATAAATCATTGTCTTTAATTTCACTAATACCAAATTAAACCTAAAATATCTGAAAAGAAAGTGTACAATAAATTATAATATTAATATCTGTGATTGGATTGTGGACTGGATCTAAATGGATTGGGTTTTTTAAAATAACACATAACAATTTCGCTGTAGGTAAACAACAAAAGCATTTGAATTTGTAAATTTTTAATATTAAAATCGTGAACATAATGTACTTTATAATGCATTTTATTATTAATTAACATAATTAATATCTGTGATTGGATTGTGGACTGGATCTAAACGGATTAAGATTGTGGGCTGGATCTAAACGGATTGAGATTGTGGGCTGGATCTAAACAGATTGAGATTGTGGACTGGATCTAAAAGGATTGAGATTGTGCACTGGATGTAAATGGATAGAGATTGTGGACTGGATCTAAACGGATTGAGATTGTGGGCTGGATCTAAACGGATTGAGATTGTGCACTGGATGTAAATGGATAGAGATTGTGGACTGGATCTAAACGGATTGAGATTGTGGACTGGATCTAAACGGATTGAGATTGTGGGCTGGATCTAAACAGATTGAGATTGTGGACTGGATCTAAAAGGATTGAGATTGTGCACTGGATGTAAATGGATAGAGATTGTGGACTGGATCTAAACGGATTGAGATTGTGGGCTGGATCTAAACGGATTGAGATTGTGCACTGGATGTAAATGGATAGAGATTGTGGACTGGATCTAAACGGATTGAGATTGTGGACTGGATCTAAACGGATTGAGATTGTGGGCTGGATCTAAACAGATTGAGATTGTGGACTGGATCTAAAAGGATTGAGATTGTGCACTGGATGTAAATGGATAGAGATTGTGGACTGGATCTAAACGGATTGAGATTGTGGGCTGGATCTAAACGGATTGAGATTGTGGGCTGGATCTAAAAGGATTGAGATTGTGCACTGGATGTAAATGGATAGAGATTGTGGACTGGATCTAAACGGATTGAGATTGTGCACTGGATGTAAATGGATAGAGATTGTGGACTGGATCTAAACGGATTGAGATTGTGGGCTGGATCTAAACGGATTGAGATTGTGCACTGATGTAAATGGATAGAGATTGTGGACTGGATCTAAACGGATTGAGATTGTGGACTGGATCTAAACGGATTGAGATTGTGGGCTGGATCTAAACAGATTGAGATTGTGGACTGGATCTAAAAGGATTGAGATTGTGCACTGATGTAAATGGATAGAGATTGTGGACTGGATCTAAACGGATTGAGATTGTGGACTGGATCTAAACGGATTGAGATTGTGCACTGATGTAAATGGATAGAGATTGTGGACTGGATCTAAACGGATTGAGATTGTGGACTGGATCTAAACGGATTGAGATTGTGCACTGGATGTAAATGGATAGAGATTGTGGACTGGATCTAAACGGATTGAGATTGTGGACTGGATCTAAACGGATTGAGATTGTGGGCTGGATCTAAACAGATTGAGATTGTGGACTGGATCTAAAAGGATTGAGATTGTGCACTGGATGTAAATGGATAGAGATTGTGGACTGGATCTAAACGGATTGAGATTGTGGGCTGGATCTAAACGGATTGAGATTGTGCACTGGATGTAAATGGATAGAGATTGTGGACTGGATCTAAACGGATTGAGATTGTGGACTGGATCTAAACGGATTGAGATTGTGGGCTGGATCTAAACAGATTGAGATTGTGGACTGGATCTAAAAGGATTGAGATTGTGCACTGGATGTAAATGGATAGAGATTGTGGACTGGATCTAAACGGATTGAGATTGTGGGCTGGATCTAAACGGATTGAGATTGTGCACTGGATGTAAATGGATAGAGATTGTGGACTGGATCTAAACGGATTGAGATTGTGGACTGGATCTAAACGGATTGAGATTGTGGGCTGGATCTAAACAGATTGAGATTGTGGACTGGATCTAAAAGGATTGAGATTGTGCACTGGATGTAAATGGATAGAGATTGTGGACTGGATCTAAACGGATTGAGATTGTGGGCTGGATCTAAACGGATTGAGATTGTGGGCTGGATCTAAAAGGATTGAGATTGTGCACTGGATGTAAATGGATAGAGATTGTGGACTGGATCTAAACGGATTGAGATTGTGGGCTGGATCTAAACGGATTGAGATTGTGCACTGGATGTAAATGGATAGAGATTGTGGACTGGATCTAAACGGATTAAGATTGTGGGCTGGATCTAAACGGATTGAGATTGTGGGCTGGATCTAAACAGATTGAGATTGTGGACTGGATCTAAAAGGATTGAGATTGTGCACTGGATGTAAATGGATAGAGATTGTGGACTGGATCTAAACGGATTGAGATTGTGGGCTGGATCTAAACGGATTGAGATTGTGCACTGGATGTAAATGGATAGAGATTGTGGACTGGATCTAAACGGATTGAGATTGTGGACTGGATCTAAACGGATTGAGATTGTGGGCTGGATCTAAACAGATTGAGATTGTGGACTGGATCTAAAAGGATTGAGATTGTGCACTGGATGTAAATGGATAGAGATTGTGGACTGATCTAAACGGATTGAGATTGTGGGCTGGATCTAAACGGATTGAGATTGTGCACTGGATGTAAATGGATAGAGATTGTGGACTGGATCTAAACGGATTGAGATTGTGGACTGGATCTAAACGGATTGAGATTGTGGGCTGGATCTAAACAGATTGAGATTGTGGACTGGATCTAAAAGGATTGAGATTGTGCACTGGATGTAAATGGATAGAGATTGTGGACTGGATCTAAACGGATTGAGATTGTGGGCTGGATCTAAACGGATTGAGATTGTGCACTGGATGTAAATGGATAGAGATTGTGGACTGGATCTAAACGGATTGAGAGATTGTGGACTGGATCTAAACGGATTGAGATTGTGGGCTGGATCTAAACAGATTGAGATTGTGGACTGGATCTAAAAGGATTGGAGATTGTGCACTGATGTAAATGGATAGAGATTGTGGACTGGATCTAAACGGATTGAGATTGTGGGCTGGATCTAAACGGATTGAGATTGTGGGCTGGATCTAAACAGATTGAGATTGTGGACTGGATCTAAAAGGATTGAGATTGTGCACTGGATGTAAATGGATAGAGATTGTGGACTGGATCTAAACGGATTGAGATTGTGGGCTGGATCTAAACGGATTGAGATTGTGCACTGGATGTAAATGGATAGAGATTGTGGACTGGATCTAAACGGATTGAGATTGTGGACTGGATCTAAACGGATTGAGATTGTGGGCTGGATCTAAACAGATTGAGATTGTGGACTGGATCTAAAAGGATTGAGATTGTGCACTGGATGTAAATGGATAGAGATTGTGGACTGGATCTAAACGGATTGAGATTGTGGGCTGGATCTAAACGGATTGAGATTGTGGGCTGGATCTAAACAGATTGAGATTGTGGACTGGATCTAAAAGGATTGAGATTGTGCACTGGATGTAAATGGATAGAGATTGTGGACTGGATCTAAACGGATTGAGATTGTGGGCTGGATCTAAACGGATTGAGATTGTGCACTGGATGTAAATGGATAGAGATTGTGGACTGGATCTAAACGGATTGAGATTGTGGACTGGATCTAAACGGATTGAGATTGTGGGCTGGATCTAAACAGATTGAGATTGTGGACTGGATCTAAAAGGATTGAGATTGTGCACTGGATGTAAATGGATAGAGATTGTGGACTGGATCTAAACGGATTGAGATTGTGGGCTGGATCTAAACGGATTGAGATTGTGGGCTGGATCTAAACAGATTGAGATTGTGGACTGGATCTAAAAGGATTGAGATTGTGCACTGGATGTAAATGGATAGAGATTGTGGACTGGATCTAAACGGATTGAGATTGTGGACTGGATCTAAACGGATTGAGATTGTGGGCTGGATCTAAACAGATTGAGATTGTGGACTGGATCTAAAAGGATTGAGATTGTGCACTGGATGTAAATGGATAGAGATTGTGGACTGGATCTAAACGGATTGAGATTGTGGGCTGGATCTAAACGGATTGAGATTGTGGACTGGATCTAAACGGATTGAGATTGTGGGCTGGATCTAAACAGATTGAGATTGTGGACTGGATCTAAAAGGATTGAGATTGTGCACTGGATGTAAATGGATAGAGATTGTGGACTGGATCTAAACGGATTGAGATTGTGGACTGGATCTAAACGGATTGAGATTGTGGGCTGGATCTAAACAGATTGAGATTGTGGACTGGATCTAAAAGGATTGAGATTGTGCACTGGATGTAAATGGATAGAGATTGTGGACTGGATCTAAACGGATTGAGATTGTGGACTGGATCTAAACGGATTGAGATTGTGGACTGGATCTAAACGGATTGAGATTGTGGGCTGGATCTAAACAGATTGAGATTGTGGACTGGATCTAAAAGGATTGAGATTGTGCACTGGATGTAAATGGATAGAGATTGTGGACTGGATCTAAACGGATTGAGATTGTGGGCTGGATCTAAACGGATTGAGATTGTGGGCTGGATCTAAACAGATTGAGATTGTGGACTGGATCTAAAAGGATTGAGATTGTGCACTGATGTAAATGGATAGAGATTGTGGACTGGATCTAAACGGATTGAGATTGTGGGCTGGATCTAAACGGATTGAGATTGTGGGCTGGATCTAAACAGATTGAGATTGTGGACTGGATCTAAAAGGATTGAGATTGTGCACTGGATGTAAATGGATAGAGATTGTGGACTGGATC
>BPLQ01011123.1:167480-200768 GCA_021605075.1 Caerostris darwini | reverse complement strand
TGCTTTATAACATTTAAAAACTTTTCATCAATAGAATACCTTTTTACTTAAAATATTTTTAATTATTTAAAATAATTGAACATTTTTAAGGAGCCTAGAACCTTTTAAAATACATTGAATAAATAGGGATTGTAATAAATGTATAGTTAAAGATAATAAGACTGTTGTTGTTGTTGTTACTTACGGCTTAATTGGAACTCAATCCATGCAAATTTGGCCACTTACCGTAGAAGCAAAAAGAACATATAAACAAACCAAAATTACAAAGGGAAAAGAAAAGACATTCTTAGCAAAAACGATCATAAGGCTTTAAAAACAGTTAAAAACAAGTTAAATGTTTTCTAAGGATAAAAATTTCAAAAAATAGAAGCACCTTAATAAAAGTCCGTAAGATCAGAAAATGTTTTCTCTAGCCTTCCAGTAAAGAGTACACAAATCACCATTTTGTTGTAATTTAGTCCAAGTAGATGGGCCTTATTCGTTTTCTCTGTCTTACATAAAACACATATATCATTATCCTTATTTTCCCAGGCAGTCGCGTCCAGTTCTTAGTTTCTTCCTATTTGCGAGTTTTTCCCAACTAAATTTTTTCCGGTCATCCCCTACTGTCTCCCAGAATTTTTCCTTGGTGTTAGATAATAATTAACTAATATACGACGACTTAATTTTATTAATATGTTATGATTCACTAATATACGAGGATTAATTCATTCATTCGTATGCTATGACTTGATCCATATAGTTCTCCTAAAAGAGTCAAAAGTGATAGGACACTATTCTGGAAATTCTTCAAGATAATAAGACTTCTAACTATGCTTTTGCAATAAAAATAATCTTCTGAAAATGGTTAGATATTGTTAATTGTTCTATATGAATTACGAAATAATACTTTTAATATTTAGATTATTATTATTTATTGCATTAATACACTCATGTCCATAAATTAAGGATAACGAAGTTCAGGCAAAGAAAGAGACAGAAGCAAAACAAATTTGACTTATTTGTAAAGTCTATTTATAAAACAAAAGGTAAAGAGCAAAAAAGATGCTATATGTTTGACATAATTAATAAAAACTGCGATTTTTACTCCCTGGAGCAATTTCAAAAAAGAACCTATTTACAAAAAACAGTATAACATGGTTAGTATGACGGTTAATATGAAGTATGTCTCCCGGACGATGCAATACAAGTCTTACAACGCCTAGGCATGCTGAGTATCAAATTATCAATCTGATCTTGGGGAATATTACACCACTCATCAAGCAATGCCCTCCGAAATTCCGGTTGACAGGTGGGAGGGGATTGACGGGCTGCAATTCGTCGGCCAAGCATATCCCACACATGCTCTATTGGATTCAAGTCCGGTGAGTATGCTGGCCAATCCATACGGGTGATATCCTCCAATTGAAGGTATTCGTCTACAATGTTTGCACGGTGAGGACGGGCGTTGTCATCCATAAACAGAAATTCAGCACCCATGGCACCCCGAAACAAACGTACATGTTGTTCCAGAATGACATCCCGATAGATGTGGCCTGTCATCGTTACAGTCTGAACATGCAGATCAGTTCTGGAACCAACAATAATTCCTCCCCAAACGAGCCATCCTGCACCACCGTAACGGTGTCGTTCAATGGTGTTCTCTTGGTGGTAACAGGTGCCTGGCGCTCTGCATATGAAAGTCCGGCGAGAATCAGACTGCAAACTAAACCTGGACTCGTCGGAAAACATCACACCAGACCACTGTTGCGGTATCCACAATACATGCTCTCTACTCCAGGTTAATCGCAGGCGACATTAAGTTGCTTTAAGTGGAACACATCTGACAGGCCTACGAGCATATAGACCAATGTGCCCTAAGGGTCTGTACACGGTCTGCCTTGAAACTGTCGTACCGGTAGCTGAAGAGAGCTGACGAGACAGGTCTGATGCTGTGCTCCGTCTGTTTCTTTTGGCAGTAACTGCTGAATACCGGTCCTCAGTCGGCGTTGTAACTCGGGGGGTGACCTGTGCTGTAACATCTACTCACGTTACCATCATCTTGGAATCGTTGCCAAAGCTTGGAGATGACACTCTTGGCGATTCCAAGTTCCTCGGATACTTCCAGCTGGGTACGTCCACATTCCAGTCGTCCGATAATTCTACCACGTAAAAAATCATCCAAATGCTTCCTTTGTGCCATAACTATGCGGTTATTGCACTGAAAGGCTTTTAAATCGCTTGTGAACAATTTTACTTCTTTGCCACCATTCCTTATATACCCCTCTGTAACACTCTCGTCATTGTGACGTACTATCCGCGCCATCTGGTGGTTTCCTGTAATTTGCATATTCTTCTTCAAGATTTGTGTGATAATTCTACAGGTGAAATTTTTATTTTAGAGTTCAATTTCTGTGTGATTCTGAATTATCCTTAATTTATGGACATGAGTGTAATTCAATAGCATTTGTGTTAAAATGGCATTAAATATAACAAAAGACGAAATAAATAAAATACAATAAATAACAAGTAGTTACCAAGCCTCCAACATGTAAAGAAACGTGACTTATTAGCATTTCGTTACATCTTAGCTGAAATGAGACTGATCTGATCTTGAACTGAGTCTGATCTGATAACGTAAACCAATTTTCAAATATTGGATTTCATAATATTAACATCGTTTGAAAATTAATTTGCAGAATTCTCTCTAGGACATTAGATCTAATTAAATTCAGCTTCCAAACTTGGCGCTGACTAAAATCAAACAGATCTGTCAAATCTATCATTCAGCAGAAGCCAACATTCCAATTTCATTTGCCTCTCCCGTCAAACAAATACGATCGAATCTCTGTCGAAATTAATCAATTCAAAATAGATTAGACGCTTCGCTTACAATTGGGCCCCCCTGTTGGTAAATGTTTATTAAATGGCCGTCGCACGAAGTTTGTGTAGGAACTGGTGCTTGCTTGTTGAAGAATTATCGCTCTCCAAACACTGATTAATGCATGGGTGCAGGGAAATGATCCTTTTCCGCATTACCTTTAGATGATGGATGAGTTAGAGTTTAATGATGGATTGCGGATCGAAATTGTATCTTGGAGAACGTAGAAAGATCAGGACACCCCTACATCTTCTTCGTATTCGAGGGTGATTTTTTAATTTACCATTCTTGGAGGGAAATCGGTCATCTGTGATTTATGTTTCGGACTCAATTCGGAATGTGAGTTATTATTTTTAGGGGAGGGGGTGAGAATTTTTACATAGATATAGATTTTTTAAGTCTCCTTTCCCTTGTATTGCATGAAATCTTTAAATTTAACGATATGAGAGGTTTTATGACTGCATATTGTACGGTACGGTACGGAAAAATTTAAGGTATTCAATGTCATATTGATAGATCTTACTTTAGTTTGGGAGCTTAAAATGTTAATATTTACATTTAAGGATCTGAAGAGATTTATATAAACTTATTATTTATTTAATTAAAAAAATTATTATCCTTTATAAAGTTAATGCACCCATAGATTTGTATAAGCCTATTTTTTTTCTTTTTCCGTTATTATTAATTTTTAAATGTTTGTATAGATTCAAATATCCTTAATAAGGAAAATAAATACTAAATAACAAGGATATGGGAAAGCGAATTGTAATCTTTGACACAGGTATTGGTTTTTAATAACTTCGCTAATAAATTTCATTTAAATATTCTTTGCATATTTATAACATTTGTGACAAGAAATTTATCGTGATTTTATTTGTGTAACTTCTTTAAAACAGCAGCAGTTGCAGTAGCAGGGATTTTTTTTCAGCTATAGTTATCTTTCAAAACGTTTTTTTTTTACTAAAACGAGAATATTAATTTTAGAATTAAGGACAATAAGTTGTTATCGTTTTTTACAATCTCATTAATGAAAGAGTACATCCATCCACAAGTTTACAATAAGAAAATCGAGGATGGAAAATAAAACAAAGGTCATTCGTTGAAGGATAATAGCCAACTTAATAATAACCAGTTCGTGCAAAGAAGTCCTGTAATTCTATTCCCACAAATACGAAACATATTGCCATCCTCAAAATAGAACGAATTGCATTTCATTATTTGTCACAATTAAATAATTACAATGCATTTAAAGCAATATGCCTCAGTTCCATTTCTCTTCAAAAATCGTCTATGAACTAGAGGAGTCAGTTCATACAGTTTTTAGTTATGGATGTATTAGTTTATTTATAGTCTAAACTTGTTTACTTTCACGTGCAGGGCTTTAAAAAAAACCATACTCACTAAAATGTATTAGGTCCACTTCTATGGAAGCTTTCACGATCATCTATACAATATAGCATTGACAATACAGTGCAAATATATAACTGTATATCATAAAATATTTTTTTTAAAGGAAACTTACCCATTACTTAATAAAAGCTTGCCTGCAATATATTTTCTTTCACATAATATCAATAGCAAATTTTCAGACAGTCCTTTTTACTAAAATAATACATTATAAGTTGTTTTTAAGATTAATCTTGGATTAAAGACGTTTTAATAATTATATTGAAGAGAACTGCAAAATGTTTCAAAATAATAATAATAATCTCCGTGCGAGTATTTGCATACAAAACACTGATTATATTTTAATGTCAAGGCAAATATAAAAACCAAAACTAAAAATTAATTTGCATATTGCCGTATCCCTTATTATTTAATTGGCTTTATGGCCTTACTTCGAAGAAAAAATAAAAAAAATAAATAAAAAAACATTATAAAAAGGCTTAGATGGATTTTTCCTCAATTTAAAATCCATTTTTTTAGTACTTCTTGATTTTCAAATAAATTAATCCCCCCAGTTGTTTTAAAGATACGAAACTGGAGCTTTTCGCAAGATTCTAATTTATACTCCGAAATCCTCAATAATTTCTTGAGGAAAATATTTTTTGTTTCGTTTTTGCAGGATTAATTTAACATGATATACAGGAAAACATTATTCGTTTTAAGTACATTAGAAAAATAACTTAACAAACAGGGAGCAAGAATGTTTATATTCTTTTACGAAGTGATCATAAATCTTAAAACAAAAACATGATTCTTTCTGTGTGTTGCAATTAAAGCTATTTTTGTGCGTTGTGTGTCATATTTAAAATTCAAAATTATAATTTCAATGTTCTTAAATTTCAAATAAAACTCAGCCAGGCCTTAGTATACATTTATCCGGTTCCTATTGTATTCTTTAATGTTTACTTTTGTACCTAATTAACTTATAAAATTTCTATTTTTAAATAACAGCAATAGTGATTTGTTTAAAATAAACTAAATATTTTTTAGAGGATGAAATATTATCTGTTTAATATTTTTAACTTTTCAATTAAAAACGATTAAACACTTTTACTACAAACAATAGATTTTGCTGCCTTAAGCTGCTAGATTATTCTCATTAAGTATTTTTCATTTATGTAATGTATATTCTTTATTGTGACCTGATGACCGAGTGATTTGCGCTCTGTGACACAGGTTTCGGATTCGAGTTCCGGTGGTGTCATAAATGTTTGTAGCGAGTTTGGAATCCACTTTAAACAGTAGATTACTGTCTAATACGACAGTTGGGCCTGCCGCATAAAAACAACCGGTCTCACAACCCTGCCGCATAAAAAGAAACATCTATTTCGGAATCTGCCAGTAGGCAGATAGTCAAAGTCCAATAAGGGATGACGTGCCAGGGAGGGAGCTAGTTATACTCTTTATTAACTTAACTTATATAACACATTATTTTATTAAGCAGAAAAACATTTTAATTAGCATATACTTTTGATTAATTTGTAAAGTTCACGATTGACAAAAAACAAGGATTTTTTTTTTATCACTTACTCAAATTAGCATCACTCCTATTTCTAACAAATTATTAAATTCAACCCTTTTTTAAGGTTAGAAACATAAAAATACAATGGGTATAATATAGAAAGATACGCGTAAAAAGCTTAGAACGCACAAACTATTTAAAGATTATCGTAATTTAGTTTTGATCATTTTTGCTTCTTCTCGTCAGCCATTAAGTCCCTAATTTAGAGAACTGCAAGATGTAGGAATATTCCAATAAGCAATTAAAACAATTGTGGTTGGATGTTTGTGAGAATGAGCTGAGCTGAGCTGATTGGAACACAAGTTACTGGATTCGAGTCTCTGCTGTGCTATGATGTTTGTAGTTGTTCAGAATCCACTTTACACCGTAGGATTTAGTTTAATGTAACTGCTGAAAGTAGGGCTAACAACTCTATTCCACCCCGTAAAAAGAAAACATCTCATATTTCGGAATTCAACAGTAGATAGAGGGCCTGAGGATGTTGCGCCGTTGAAGAAGAAAAAGAAGAATATGTGCTAAATAATGAGTAAAGAAACTTTAGTAAACTATTTACAAACTAAATTTAAATACTATCAAAAAATAAAATGCTGCCAGTATGCAGGTAACCTACCTTAATGCCACAAAAATCTAGTGGGTAGCACATTGGATTTCCGAAATAAAAAGTTTTGTTCCAGTTTTCAAAAGTGAAACCACGCCGAAAGCTCGGATGTGCTGGTTGGGTATGACCATTATAGATAAGTTAGTTGTTGGGCTTGAGATCGGAGGAGGAGAAGAACGTGCCAACTCATTTTTGTACCAAATTTCAACCCCCAAAAAATGGATGCATCTGCACAACTTTGGTCATATTGAATCTGCTTCATATTTATCATTCTATTTCTGAATGATTCCGCATGAAATACCCCAATGGCAAAAATTATTTTGTTTATTTTGTATCTCGTTTTAATGCAAAATCTTAAAATAAGTTATATAAAAGATCTCTTTTCTATAATAGTAATAATAGTAAATGAAATTTCAAATCTAATAGGTTTTCTAATCCATTTATAACTGCGGCATAAAACATCCATGAGATGTAAGTATCGAATTTAATATGCATGTGAATAATTATGCAGAAGTTTGAATTCAAACCCAACAAAGAAGAAACCAGACATACAAGAGCTGTCCAAATCTTCAGTTCTTCGCTCCCTTTGATGGGTCTGAAGGCCTTTTGTGTGATGAATAGTTTCTTCTGCTAATGGCGCCTGAAAATCTTCGTCATGCGTCACTGCTTTGATAACGGTTTATCGTGATAGATGGGAAATATTTGCATTAATTTTACAACTTTTCAATTTGGGATCTGTGGAACTCATTTGAAAACTACATACTCTTCTTATAGAAATTAGAATTAATGAATAACTTTTTTTGCAGTGCATTTAGTTAAGCAGTTGTTGGAAGTTTTATAATTCATGACAGAGTAATCAATATCGGAATGTCACTTTATACATCAGTAAAGAAGAAAAAAAAGAGCACATTATCAATAAAATGGCAAAGTAAGAAAAGTGGGAGAGCCTAATAAATTAGAAAATTAAACATTCACGTTTCAGAGAAATAACTTGAGTTGTTTTTTAAATTGATTATTCATATACGGTTTTAATACATTAATTAACATTTTTAAAAACTGGTGATATGTACGGATTTATAAGCTGCTATTGCTTATGGATTCATAAGCTGGCACATTTTAAAGCTTCAAACGTTGGTATATTTTACGGATACGGAAATAATGGACATATACGTTCTCATCGAGAGCGGATCGCTACAATATTCGACCTTGTATTACCAAAAAACATGTAAAGAAAGAAAATAAAAGGAAAATATTGCATGGACCCCTGGGGATCTATGTAAAGTTGGATGATAAAGAAATCATTTTCTAATTAATCATTGAAACCTCTTCACTTTCTTGGTCTTATAGACGTAGCATTCTTACTATGAGAATATTCAATAAACGAAACACGATGGAAAGTTTCTAGTAATAAAGTTTCAATAAATCCAGAATTTAGCAGAATATTTTATTATTATTTAATGCGTTTAGGGAAAAGTGTTATTACTATTACAGTATCATATTTTTCGTTAATAGTATTTAATGTAACAAAATTAATTTAATCTAGTTACTTTAAAAAATTAAAAGCATTATTTTGATAATTCACATAGCGCTCCATTTTACTGATAAGAAATGTCTCCTTACTGAAATAAAATCAGAATATAGTGCACCTAACAAAATACTTAGGATTCCTTTGTTCTAAACCAGAGTTCCTTAGCACTCTAATTCTCTGAAGACGCACATAAACCACCACCCACACTTAAGCCAACGTCGTGTTCAAAGTATTCTTTACAGATTTATGGATTTGGTTTGTTTAAACCGTATCAGTTACATTTATAACTAGAATATATAACCCGGCGTTTCCCGGTTTCCGAGAATAAAATTTATTAATTCTTTTATAACAAAGAGATTATTTGATACGTTTTGTATCCAAAGAGATTAGCGCCTCTTTTCATTACTAGCATGGATGTCAGTAAAATTTATTTTAATGAGAGTACTGAATTAGTAAGTTGTTTATTTTGTATAAATATTAAGTATTAAGATATATATACATATATATATATATATATATATATATTCAAAAATATTTATCTTCGAGATTTAATTTTAGTTATTTTACTACTATTATTGACATCATTTTAATTAGAAAAAGTTACATAATTATCCTGTAAGTTATATTTATTTATGAGTTATAGGGCCTATTAGAGAACAGCATTTTTCCCGTCGTTTGCAAGCAACTTCCATTCCACAATAGACATCGCCACACATAACTGAGCATGGCTATAACAGTCCGATCTCAAATCAATCTCAGCAGTAATTGACAATAATTGTCTTGACATCAACAACTACCGGTGTGACGGACGTATTGCTTCTTCCAGGTGGAAATCCTAATTTCTCAGTCTCTACAAATCTTGCAATTATGTCCCAGACACTTATAGCCGACATTAGTCCAGCCGTAGTTTCTTTATGCAACGTAATTCATGAACCTCAGTAGAAGCATTCCTCTTCGTTCAAGCACGTTCTGCGAAAGATATCATCATCGTGACTGCCGGAAACAGAGAAATTAACCATGGCAACTTCTGTACATGTTTTATATCCAAACCTGAGTTTCATAACGCTTCTTCGTATGCTAACGTATGCATATCCTGCAATTTTTTTTCATTTGAACAGATGGTTTTTCTAAGTTTTACATTTTATTACTTATAAATAATGTTCTGAATTGTTCAAATTTTTTATGTATTCTGTTTGGTGGTTTATTTCGTTAAATTAGATGTCTTTCCGTATAAAGCTCCAGCTAGTGGACATTGTTGAGATAATTTTCTTTTCTTTGTGAGCATCTTGTGTATAGTCTATATAGAGAAATGTAGTCATAATCTGTTCCCTAATTTTTGTTGTCAGTATATATATATATATATATATATATATATATATCTTCTAATTTTCTAAGCTTTCGTTAACCATGACGTTGTAATTGTTTTATGATTATGACGATTTTTTAAAAAGTCTTCTAATCTTCTTATTTAGGTATTCGGCGCACTCTACAGAGGTAGATTTTGGCTGTAAAATTTATGTAAAGTGTCATTACAAAAATTCATTACAGATTTGCAATTTCTTCGATATTACAAAATCAATTAAAGTTTTATTGAACAATATTTAGATTTTAAAAGAAGTATTAGAATATATTTAAATCTATGACAATATTTCATTTTTATATTTGTTGAAAAAAAAATTTAAAACATAATAAATTTTGTTTCTTGTGTCTCACTTATCCGTAAGAGATGCAGTCCACTGATGGGTGATGAAGGAGAGGGATTGGGGCAGATGTTTCCTTCCGAAAGGACTTTTAGTGGTAGGTGCCATGTATTTACGAATGACATGAGAAAAAAAATCGAAATGCTCCCATAAGGCAACCTAACGATCAGCACTAACACTTGTACAAGTTGTTTTCCCGATCTGTTGTGGTTTCTTATCCCACTTGGTCGATAGCAACATCTAGACCAAATCCATGAATCCGTATGTACTTAGACCGACAAGTTATAATAAAGGGTAAAAATTACAGCTTATTTTCGACCTTAACCTTGTGGCATAAGGACATGGGCACCCTAAGGAAAAAGTTTGATTTTACCCTATCGGGTATACCCCTAGGCACTTTGAACCCATTTTAGTCGCCTTTTACGACATGCACGTGCTACAGTGTGGCTGTTCTAAGCCGAATCCACACTGGGATTTCTCGTTTCTGCAAACAGTGGCGCCAATGGATGCTACAAAATGTTTTGTCCCTAAGTACCCTTGAGGTTGTGAGAATTTATAACACCATTTTTCACAAATTGTTGTGATTTTCTTTCTCATTTGCGTTTTTATTCATGTGTCTAACAACTTATTGAAAAAACAAATACTTTACATGTACAACACTAAAAAAAAAAAAAAAAAAAAAAAAAAAAAAAAAAAGTTTTTAAAAATGCTAAACATAGTGTTTGAGAAATGCTATGTTCTTATTTAAAAAAAAAAAAAAGGCATACAAGTTTCAAACAAAACAAGAAGTACGCAACAAATCAGAAAAACAATAGAGACATTTTCTAAAAATTAAAGCTTTATAGTCTAAAATAATATGTTAATGTGATGTATTTCTGTAAAAGTGAAAAAAGAAACGGGAAAAATATTTTTTTATCAATTTTCATTTATCTTTTTTCAAAACGAAATAAAAAAAAAATATTTGTTAGAATTCTGATGTTGAAAATTTAAAATTGTTTTTCTCTTTTGTTTTAAAAGAAATGTTTATTGAAGAGAGTAAGGGAAAATATTATTATTCGCGTTACAATATATAAATATTATTGCCTCAATTTTTCGACAAGAAGGGATCGTTCATTTCAACACCAAATTTCAAAAAAGTCCGTTTTTTTTTCTTGTCTGATTTGTCTGGAAATCTTCCTATCACATGATCCGAATAGATTGTTCCTTTTAATGCTATCCTGGAAAATTACATTCTGTTGAATGCCTTAGGTGGTTTTTTTTTTTAACCTCATTAATATGGTAGTTCATTTTGATGTGAGGCAACATATGTTTGTCTCAAAATATCGAAGTTAATCTAAACTTTAACGCCGCCTTATTTAGAACGCTATCTTTGAATAAGTTTAAATTTTTGTTTAAACTAAAAAGTAAAAAAAAAAAAAAAAAAAAAAAATTCTAAACAGGTAGATAAATAGGAATATTAAAATTAAACTTGATTTTGAATTATTTCTATGCTTATTTTCCATTATATACAAATTACAGTATTTTTTTTTTTTTCATATTCATTTTAAAAAACAAAAGTTAATATTTTATTAATTTTTTACCAAAAGCAAGCAGCACCAAGTTATATTTATTAACGAAAATAATAGAATTTTAAAAAGTTGTATTATTTTTAAATAATTTAAAGAAATAATAGCGTGATTTGCTTATTAATACCAATCAATATTAAAATTTTCTCATGAAGATTTCAATGAAATTTCTTGAAGTAGATCTGTTTTTTCTTCAAAAGTTAATGAAATGATTGAAAAAAAAATAAATCTAAATAAATTATTATATTATAAGAGAATAATATAACATATTTAAAAATTTCATTCCTTTAAAATGGAATTTTGTAATTTTTTTAAATCTTAAAATAGAACTATATTAAAATAAATAAATAAAATAATTATACTGTTAAAAATAATTAACAATTGTTTATTTAAATCCATAACAAGTCGTACAATAATTTGGACTTTTTAAATATACTTTCAAAGAATAAATTGAATGTAAACTACAAGCAACAGAAAATGCTTTTAATACTTAAATAACTAAACCCAGAAAGGTTAGTAACTAACCAGAAAGTTTCCATTAACATACTTGATCGCTTTATTAGTTAGTTATTTTTCTAATCAGATTAAACCGAATAATAAAGTACTCATGTTCAATGTTTAATAATCCTTTAAAAATGAAAAAATAAAAATTCTTGAAGAAATTTTCAAGGATTTCGGCTTATAAATCCAAATCTTGCTAGAAGTATCAACTTACTCCAGTTTTAAAACAACTGAAAAAAATTTGTTGTATTAATTTACAATAAAATTAAAAAGGCCCACGAAATTATTATTAATTAAGTGAAAATCCATCTAAGCTTTATGTTCCTGTTTTTTTCTCACCAATCAATAAAACCAATCAATATTTAAATTCTCTCATGAAGATTTCAACAACATTTTTTGAAGTTGATCTTTTTTTCGAAAGTTAATGGAATGTTTGAAAACATAAAAAATGGATGGATAAAAAACAGCTGAAGAGAATAATATGCTTAAAAATTTCATTCCTTTGAAAAGGAATTTTGTGATTTTTTTTTTTATTTTAAAACTGAACTATATTAAAATAAATAAAGGCGAAAATTATATTGTTAAAAATAATTAACAATTATTTATTTAAATCAAGATTTGTCATACAAAAATCTCGATTTTTTTAATATACGTTCAGTGAATGAATTTAAAATTACAAAATATAGAAAATGCTTTTAATACATAAATAACTAAACTCAGAAAGGTTAGTAACTAACCAGAAAGTTTCCATTAACATACTTAATTACTTTTTCAGTTACTTTTTTTTATAATGAGATTAAACCTAATAATGAAGTTCTCCTATTCAAAGTTTAATAATCCTTAAAAAAAAAAAAATCTTGACGAAATTTTCGAGGATTTCGGCTTATAAATCCAAATCTTGATAGAAGCTTCAATTTACTCGAGTTTTAAAACAATTGAAGAAAAAATGTGCGGTGTTATTTTACGAGATAATTAAAAATACCACGAAATTATTATTAATTAAGTGAAAATCCATCTAAGCTATATGTTCATGGTTTTTTTTTTACCTCTTGTGTTTTTAAAATTTTTGCTTTGAAGTAAGGTTTGAAAGCCAATTAAGTAATGTCGGCGTCTGTTCTTTACGGTCTTCGAAGAATGCAAACTTTCTTTTTAGTTTTATTGTACTTTGCATAAGATTAAAATATAATGAGCACTTTATTTTTAGCTACTACATTCGAATTATGTTTTTCTAAGAAAAATGCTTCTGCGAATATCTGTTTCTTAAAATGCACATTTAAGAATCTTTAATCAGATCTTCTTATTTGTCTTCCTTTGATATCGATTCGTCTGAGAAATATGTTACTGATTTCATGTTAGGAAAGAAAATGCTTATTATTGCAAAATTTCCTTGTGAAAGATTATCTTCAATTCAAAGGGTTCAAGTTTAGATGTTGCCATGGATGCTTGTAGTGATTTGAAATACAGTATAAGGCCGCTCTAATATGTCTGTAGATCGTAGGATTGACAACCTACGATCTACAGACATCTCAGCTTTCTTAATCTGCTATCAGGCAGACGACCTTGGATCACTATAGGGCAGTTGCGACAACGAATAAGAATTCTTATTTAAATAGGAACACTATGTATGGTTTATTAACTTATGTATTAATGCAAAATATTATAAAGTATCTCTGTGCTGCATTGTGCCTGATTATATCGCTAATTCGTATATTTCTCTGGTGCATTAAAAAAATGACAAAATCTCTAGAAAATTATCCTTTATATCAAAGCGATATGTTATATATATCGCCAATCACGAACGGCTAATAATACGGTAATAGTATCTCATATCTAATAGTTATAGTATATCTATTTAGCAATGGAAATGATAGATTGTTTTCTATCATAAAAAAATATTATTCGGTAGGATTCGTGAAGCCATAGAGGTAGTTTTTTTTCTTAGTTTAGTACAAGGTTATCCATTAAGCAACCAGTCACGCATCATATTATAAGAATTCGCTACAGAATTAGAGACATACCTAAGAATGTCTGGAACAAATAATTAATTCATAATTACTCAATTCTATTAAATCGTATGAATATCTCATTCGCTTACAGAGGTCTGATGGGCTAATTTGGCTAGCGCTCTGGCCTTGGTGCTATAGGCTTCATGTACGAATCCTGGCGGTGGCATGGAAGTTTGTTAATGATTCGGAATTCATGTTAAACTGCAGGTCCCGGTCTAATTAAACTAAAGTTTGCACAAAATTACCGTAGAGCGACAAATCGAACCATTCACTTACAAAGTATTAAGGTTTTGCAACATAATTTCAACTTTTCTTTAATTTTTCTTTAATCATCGTTAAGATTTTTATTTATCAAATTATAATAGTTTTATTAAATTTTATTTTTATCGTATTATTAAATTGTTTTATGTACAATAAAAAGACCTGACTTGACTATTTACATAAAGTCATAACCTTACAGACTTAGTTTCATTACAAACAAATGTTAAGACAAAAAAAAAATCCTAAGTTATACACTAAAAGTACAAGGGAAGGTAAAATAAATTTCATAACTTCAAAAATTTTATATTAAAAAACAACGAAATGTTGTTTAAAAAAAGATCGATAACTTAAAATAACTCGCTACTTTTTATTTCAGTAACACCTTAGCAATCTTTACGTCTAGCTATAAAAAAAAAGTTCTATGCATTATAGTCCACATAATTCATGTTCAAGGAAAAATGCTTAAATGAAATAAATAGCAAAAATCTTCAACCGCAGTAATGAACGAAACCATAAAACCACCTCCAAATAAACCATGTTAGCGAAAATAACCTCTTATCTTTATGCTAATATCATGTACTATTCTAGAATGGGCAAGAGAAAATAGCAAGAAAAAAGGTTCTCTGAACCTTACTTTCATTCAATCTTTCCAGCAAAATCAAAAGCAGATCGGCAGCTGAAAATTTAAAATTGTATTTCTCTTCTTTTGTTTAAAGAAGATTCCATTGAAGAGGTCCATGAAAGAAAAAAAAAACCGAGTTCCTTTTATTTTTCGCCAAGGAGGCATCATTCCATTTCAACACCAAATTTTCAAAACTTCTTTTTCTTTTTGTTGTTTTGTCTGAAATTCCTTGTAATCACATTATCAAGGTAGTTCTCTCCTTTACTGCTGTCTTGGAAAATTACATTCTGTTTGATGCGCTGAGATTTTTTCCTTTATTTTCAAATTAACCTCAGACATGCTACTTCGTTTAAATGTAAGATATGCCTTTCTACGAATATAAAAGTTGTTTCTTCATCTTGCTTTGACCTCGCCTTTTTTAAAAAGAATGTTTTGAATATGTTCAAAGAGAAACGTAAAGAGAAAGATTTTTTTGCAACCAGAAGCAATGCTTGAGAATCGGGATTAGAATTATTTTCCAAGTTCTTATTTTTCATTTTACTAAAAATGTATACAACATATGAAATAAATATCAACTCTTTTGTCACTAATTTTTTTAATTTTTTATTAAGCAATTCAAATAGGAAAAAGATTTAATTGCTCGAAAAACTGTGGCAGCCATTTTGTATCCTTGGCGATTTGGAGATCAATTTGGCACAAACGATGAATGATTCTAGACTATATTCTTCAAATAATTAAAATATATTGATATACAATAATTAATCGCTTTATTTCTAAATAGAATTAATGGATATTTTTAAACAACATGAATTTCGTTGCATTGCTTATTTGCAGAAATGCAATTGGCAAAAATTATATATCACTTTTTAAGAAAAAATTATCTTTCGATTTCATTACTGTTTATCAAAAATGTTTTTATATTTTTATTTTTAAACAAAAAAATATTTTTAAAAACATTTTAACTTTTAAAATAATTGTTTTGATATTTAATCAATTATTTGAATTCTTAAAATTTATAAAAGAATGCATTATAATGTTTTAAATGTATATTTAAAGTAATTTAAATACATTAAAAGGCCTCATAACATTTTATTCTGTATTATAATATTTTAAAAGTTATCAATAGAATTATTTCCTAAAAATATTTTAAATTACTTAAAATAATTTAGCATAAGGATATTTAATTCTAAAGAGCATGGAAACTTTTAAAATGCAATGAATTATTAAATATTGTAATAATTGTACAATTAAAGATGATCAGACTGTTATTGTTGCTACCTATGGCTTTATTGGAACTTAATTCATACATATTTGGCCACTTAAAATAGAAAAAAAATACCTATAAACAAACCAAAATTAAAAGTGGAAAAAATCAGACATTCTTAACAAAAACGACAAAAAAGTAACAAACAATTGAAAACAAGTTGCATGTTCTAAGGATAAAAATTTAAACAATAAAAGCACCATTACAAAAGTCCGTGTGGTCAGGACATGTTTTCTCTGGCCCTCCAGTAAAGAGTGCACAAATCATCATTTTGTTGAAAGCTAGAATCCAGTCCCAATCGAGCAAGTAGATGGGCCTTGTTCATTCTCTCTGTCTTTCATAAAACACATATATCAGAGTTCACAATCCTATTGTAGCCAGATGTTCGTCCAAGCAATTGTGTCTAGTTCTTAATCTAAAATTGGCAACAGCCTCTTTGAGAGTTTTTTTCCACTGACTTTTTTCCAGTCATCCCCGATTGTCACCCAGACTTTTGCTTTGGTGTTCTACAATAATTCATTGATATACGATGACTGAATTTTGTCCCGCACAGTTCTCGTAAAAGAGTCAAGTGGGATAGGACACTGTTCAGGAACTTCTCCAAGACAGTAAGACTTTTAACAGTGTTTTTGCTTCAATAAAAATAATCATCTGAAAATAGGTAGACATTGTTAATACTTCTACATAAATTATAAAATAATATTTTTATATTTAGATCATTATTACTTTTAGCATTTCTATTTCATTAGCTTTGCGTTAAAATGGCATTAAATATAAAAAAAGACGAAATAAATAAAATCCAATTAAACAATAAAAAGCAGTTAAAATGTCGCCAACTTGTAGAGGAACGGGGCTTATTAGCATTTTGTTATATGCGTTGCTTATTAACTTGAACTGAATCTGATCTGATAATCTGAAGCAATTTTCAAATATCGAATTTCATAATATTAACATCATTTAAAAATTAATTTGCAGGATTCTCTCTAGGACATTAGATCTAATTAAATTCACCTTTCCGAACTTGGCGCTGACTTAAAATCAAACGGATCTGTCGAATCTATCCTTCAGCAGAAGCCAGCATTCCAATTTCATTTGCGTCCCCCGTCAAACAAATGCGATCGAATCTCTGTCGAAATTAATCAATTCAAAATAGATTAGACGCTTCGCTTACAATTGGGCCCACTGTTGGCAAATGTTTATTAAATGGCCGTCGCACGAAGTTTCTGTAGGAAGTGGTGCTTGCTTGCTTGCTGAAGAATTATCGCTCTCCAAACATTGATTAATGCATGGGTACAGGGAAATGATCCTTTTCCGCATTACCTTTGGATGATGGATGAGTCGGAGTTTAAAGATGGATTGCGGATCGAAATCGTATCTTGGAGAACGTAGAAAGTTCAGGAGACAACCCTCCCCCCCCTACCCTCGTCTTCCTCGTATTCGAGGGTGTTTTTTCAATTTAACGTTCTCAGAGAAGTAGCTGGTCATCTGTGATTTATTTTTCGGACTCAATTCGAAATGTGAGTTATTTTTTAAGGGGTGGGAGGGCGTTTTGCGTAGATGTAGATTTTTTTATAAGTTTCCTCTTCTCTTATATTGCATGGAATCTTTAAATATAATGATAGGAGACGTTTCATGATAGGATATTGCACTAGTTCATAGTTGCAAATTTAAGGTATTCAGTTTCATTTGATGGATCTTTACTTCAGTTTAGATGTTGAAATGTTAATATTTGTATTTAATAATCTGAAAAGATAAGCATATTTTTTTAAAGAAAAGATAAGCAAAAGTAAGCATATTTTTTCCGTTTCTGTTAACATTTTTGGTAAGAAATTTGTTGTAGTTTTTTGTGTGTGTGTAACTTCTTCAAACTCTTAATGCAACAGTTTTTTTTTCAGATGCAGTTTTATTTCAAATTATTTTTTTTTTTTACTAAAATCGAAAATATTAATTATTAGAATTAAGACCAATAAGTTTTTATCTTTTTTTATTAATATTTATTACAGAAATGTAAGTATAAATTCAGCGATTTAAATTGAAATCGAACTTGGATTAAGATAAGAACTATCCTCTAATTTTTCTCCTGAGCATTCGAGATCATACTAACATACACCACTGTTATTATTATTAAAAAAAATTTCACGTTTACTCATTCAAAAAAAAAAAATGACGAAAAGTAAAAGCAAGCTGGCCATGAGCAATAAATAGCACACAGCCTTTCACCAATCTTATGGGTTCTGAAGGATATCGAGCCGAATGTCTGTAAAACAACAAAAAATCACGTTAGAACGACATCGCAATATCACGAAAAGTACAAGCCAGCTGGCCATAAGTAATGAATAGCACACAGTTTCTCGCCAATTGGCCAACTTGTGGACTGTCATGAAGATATAAATATGAGAAGAGTATACTCAAGTGATTAATGATAGTTTAACGTTTGTATATATTCTGATTCTTCTCACAAGGCAGCTAAAGTAGAAAGATATGATACGGAATTACAAAGCTTTGGCGCAATTTTTATTTTTTAATTATTTATTAAAAAATAGTCTTTTCTAAACAAATATTACATTTATTAAATTTTTGAAAAAAAAATTTAGTTTTGTTTATTCTTAATATATAAACAGAAAAATGTTATGACTGCAAGGTGAGACAAAAATTTCATTGATTCATTAGTAGATGAGTGTGTCAAATTTGTGAACTGCAGAGGAGTTCTAATATATTCGGGCGAAAAAAAACACATTTGTTTTGTGTTCTTTCCAAATTTGACTGATATTCAACAGACTGAGGAATCAAAGTTGATCTGCTCAAATAGAAAGAAACAACAAACTTTAAAAAGTAGGCCTGATGTCCGAGTGACCAGGCGCTCGGAGCCACAGGCTTCGGATTCAACTCCCGGTGGAGTATGATGTTTGTATTGGATACGGATGCACTTTAAACAGCAGAGAACGGCCTAATATGACTGTTGGGCGTAGGGCTAACAAAAGAAAATATCTCTGTGTTTCGGAATCTGCCAGTAGACAGACGACCATGGCCCAACATGGACTGTATTGCTGGAGAGTTACATAAGTTAAGTTAATAAAGAATATATTTAACTTATTAAGTTTAATAATTTATTATTTTATATAAATTATAATTAATATAATTAATTTATTATTTTATTAAGTTTAAAAACGTTTTTCAAGATTTCATCGATTCATGACTGACGAGAAGAGGTTTGGTTTGTCACTCTATTGTCACTTTTGGCTAATTAGACAGGGACCTACAGTTTAACGTGGATTCCGAACCACTAACAAACATGGATGCCTGGATTCGGATCGAAGTCTGTGATACCAAAGGCCAGAGTGCTAGCCAATTGGCCATCAGGCCGCCTAACCAGACGAAGCCAAAATTGACCTTCATGCTTAAAAAATGCTCAAAATTAAATTACGATCATTTTTAAGTAACATGTACCTACTATGTTTCTTATGCGTATCTTTCTATATAATACCCATTGTATTTTTATGCGAGTTCCAACTTTTAAAAAACAACTTGTTTTTAATAATGCGTATTGGGGTGATACCAATTTCACCGAGGGATGAAAGAAGTCATTTTTTTTTATCAATCGTGAACTTTGCAAATTAATTAAAAGCATATGTTAATAAAAGTGTTTTTAAACTTAATAAAATAATAAATTAATTATATTAATAATAATCTATATAAAATAATAAATTATTAAACTTAATAAGTTAAATATATTGTTTATTATCTTAACATATGTAATTCCCCAGCAATACAGTCCATGTTGGGCCATGGTCGTCTGTCTATTGGCAGATTCCGAAACACAGAGATGTTTTCTTTTGTCAGCCCTACACCCAACAGTCATATTAGGCTCTACTGTTTAAAGTACATTCCGAATCCAATAAAAATATCATACACCACCGGGAGTTGAATCCGAAGCCTATGGCTCCGAGCGTCTAGTCACTCGGACATCAGACCCCAATAAAGAAAATACTTTACACAAATTAAAAATAATTAATGAGAAGATTTCGTGATTTCGCTAATAAAATCTATAGTAAAAGTGTTTAATCACTTTTAATTGAAAAGTATTAAACAGAAAATATTTCATTCTCTAAAAAAAAAATATTTAATTTATTTTAAAGAAACCATTATTGCTATTATTTTAAAATAAAAATTTCATGAGTTAATTAGGCATAAAAGTAAACAAAGAATAAAAAAGGAACAGGGATAAATACATACTAAGGCATGGCTGAGTTTTTTTTGAAATAGAAGAACTTTGAAATGATAATTTTAATTGCAAAACAGAGAATGAATCATGTTTTTGTTTTAAATATTTTTAATCCTTTTAAATGAATATAATTATTTAATCGAAATTTTCGAAGTAGTGATATATCAAAGTTCTTGCTTTTTTTTTTTAGTTATTTTATTAATGAGATAAAACGAATGTTGTTTTCTTGTACCTTGTTAAATTAATCCTGCAAAAACGAAACAAAAAATATTTTCCTCAAGAAATTACTGAGGATTTCGGCGTATAAATTAAAATCTTGCGAAAAGCTCAAATTTTCTCAACTTTTAAACAACTGGAAAAAAGATATTAATCCATTACAAAATTAAAAAGTATTAAAAAAATTTATTTTATACTGATAAAAAAATCCATCTAAGCTTTATTTGCTTTTCTAAAAATTTTACTTCGATGCAAGGCCGTAAAGTCAGTTAAATAATAGTGATCTCTCTATAAGGAGTCGACAGTTTTTATATTTGCCTTGATATTAAAATATAATCAGTGCTTTGTATTCAAATATTCATTCGTTATTGTTATTATTACTTTGAAAACTTTTGTTGTTCTATTCAATATAGTTCTTCAAATGCACATTTAAGAAGCTTTAATCAAAGAATAATTTTAGAACAAATTTTAATTTATTATTTTGATATTGTTCTGTCTGAAAATTTATTATTGATTTTATGTGAAAGAAAATGTATATTGCAGGAAAATTTTTATTACGTAATAGCTAAGTTTAAAATAAAAATATTTTATGATATTCAATTAGTATTGACAAGACAGTGCAAATGTATGTATGTTACATAGATGATCACGAAAGTTTCGATAGAAGTGGACCTAAAACCTTTTTGTGAATATGATTTTTTGAAGCAGTACACGTGAAAATAAACATTAAAAAGCAAAAGTACGTGAAAATAAAGCATGTTATTGTTGTTTCGTATCTCACATGGTTGGTAGCATCCAGATCAAGTCCAAGAATCTTTGTACATGTCATAATAAAGGGTAAAAAAATGAAGCTTCTTTTTTTGTCCTTGACCTTGCGGCACAAGATATGGGAGGGGGGGCGGGAGTCTGACTTTACCGCCCAGTTATATCCCTGGGCACTGGGTACCAATTTTAGTCGCAATTAAGGCATACATGGGGACCCTTTAACCCGGAACCACACAAAGAAGTTTAGGATATAAATAAACTAATACATTAATAATAAAGAAATTGTTAAACTAAAGTCTGCAGTTCACGGGCGATTTTTGAAGCGAAACGAAAATGAAGCATATTGCTTTCAATGCACTGGTAATTATTTAGTTGTGGAAAATAGGCAAATGCAATCCGTTCTATTTTGACGATGACAATGTGTTTCGCGTTCCTGGGAACAAAATTCACATGACTTCTTTTCAATCGCTGGGGATTATTCAGTCAATTATTTTCCTTCAATATGACTCTATCTCTATTTTCTTATTGTAAAATTAATAGACATCATACCTGATGGACACATAATTATTTTAATAATCAGATTGATTAAAAAAACCCATCTCACTACTTAGAAGCCTACTACAAAATAACTTTCTTGCCATAAAAATATCGTGTGGATAGCACGTTGGATTTCCGAACGAAAAAGTTTTGTTCAAAATTTCAAACGCGAAACCCAACCAAAAGCTCGGGTATGCCCACTATAATTAAATAAATTTTTGGGCTCGAGACCGGAGGAGGAGAAGAACAACGTGCCAACTCAAGTTTGTATCAAATTATAGTCCACACATCTTTGATCACTCTGAATCTACTTAATATGTATCATTCTAGTTCCAAATGATTCCGCATAAATTACTCGGATATCAATAGTGGCTTTGATTATTTTTAATCTAAAAATAAGTTATAGAAAATATCTCCTTTCTACAAGAATAAGTTAAATTTCAAATCTAATAGATTTTCTAATCCATTTATAACTTCAGTATAAAACAGGCATAGGATGCAAGTATCTTAATATGCGTGTGAATAATTATGCAGAAGTTTGAATTCAAACGGCACAAAGAAGAAACCCGGCGTACAAGAGCCGTCCAAACGTTCAGTTCGCTGCTCCTTTTGATGTGTCTGAAGGCCTTTTGTGTGATGAATAGTTTCTTCTGCTAATGGCGCCTAAAATTCTTCGTTATGCGTCACTGCTTTGATAACGGTTTATCGTGATAAATGGGAAATATTTGCATTAATATTACAACTTTTCAATTTGAAATTTGTGGAACTCATTCGAAAACTACATACTCTTCTGATATAAATTGGAATTGATAAATAACTTTTTTTTGCAGTGCATTTAGTTAAGCAGTTGTTGGAAGTTTTATAATTTATGACAGAGTCATCAATATCGGAATGTCATTTTATACAACAGTAAAGGAAAAAAATCGCACATTATCAATAAAATGGTAAAGTAAGAAAAGTGAGAGAGCCTAATAAATTAGAAAATTAAACATTCCCGTTTCAGAGAAGTAACTTGAATTGTTTTTGTTTTTTAAATTTATTACTAATATTATGTTATAAAGTATTAATTAACCATTTTTAGATACTGATGCTATTGAAGAATTCAAAAGCAGCTACTGTTTGCGGTTTCAGACACTGCTTCCGTTTACTGATTCAGAACTTTCTGCTATGTACGGATTCAGACACTGCTAAGGTTTACGGATTCAGAAGCTGCTATTGTTTACGGATTCATAAGCTAGCACTTTTTAAAGATTCAAACGTCGGTACATTTTACGGATTCGGAATTAATGGACATATACGTTCTCATCGAGAGCGAATCGCTGTAACATTTGACCTCGTCTTATCAAAAAATATGTAAAGAAAGAAAAGGAAAGTATTGAGTGGATCCCTTTCATAGGAAGGTAGCATTCTTCCTATGAAAATATTCCATACACGAAATAGTATTGGCTGTATCCATGGTTATCAATTGAAATTTCTTGATCAAATACCATTATCCTTCAGCATTCACGATAGCAAGTTTCTATTAATAAAATTTCAATTAATCCACAATTTAGCAGTATATCGTATTATTATTTAATGCGCTTAGGGAAAAGTTTTATTACTATTGCTGTATCATATTTTTCGTTAATAGTATTTAATGTAACAAAATTACTTTAATCTACTTAAAAAAATTAAAAGCATTATTTTGATAATTCACATAGCGCTCCATTTTACTGATAAGAAATGTCTCCTTACTGAAATAAAATAAAAATATAGTGCACCTAATAAAAATGTTTAAGATTCCTTTGATCTAAACCAGAGTTCCTTAGTATTTTAATTCTCTGAAGATACACATAAAACACCGCCCACACTTAAACCAGCGTCGTGCTACAAGTATTCTTTACAGATTTATGGAGTTGGTTTGTTTAAACCGTGTCAGTTATATTTATAACTAGCATATATAACCCGGCTTTCGAGAATAAAATTTATTAATTCTTTTATAACAAACAGATTATTTGGTACGTTTTGTATCAAAGATATTAGCGCCCGTTTTCATTACCAGCATTGATGCCAGTAAAATATATTTTAATGTGGGTACTGAATTAATAAGTTGTTTATTTAATATTGTATAAATATTAAAAGATACAAAATACATTTTAAAAATTTTGCATTCAATATACAATTTTAGTTATTTTATTTTATTTGCATTCTTTTAATTAGAAAACATTGCATAATTTATATTTATTTATCAGTTAGAGCCTGCTAATGAACAGCATTTTTTCGGTCGTTTTCAAGCACCTTTCATTCCCAAAAAATAGACACTCATACTTGATCATGGCTAAGAGATCGATCTGAAATCAATCCTATCAGTTTTAAGCAATTGACAATTGCTATCTTGATATCAGCAACTTAGCGATGTGACAGTTTTATAGCTCCTTCCAGGTAGACATCCTAATTTCTTAGTCTCTATAAATCTGGCAATCATGTCCCGAACAATTTTAGTAGATATTAGTACACCCAGTAGTCTCTTTATGCGACGAAATTCACGAAACACAGTAGAAGACTTCTTCTTTGTTTATTTCAATAAATTTAATGTTTATCAATGAAAACCTCCATCTAGCGGATATTTTTGAGCTATTATATTTTTACCTTGAGCGCATCTTGTCTAAAAATCTATATAGACTGTAGACAAATGTGGTTACAATCTTCACTCGTTTTAGCTGTCGGATGCAGTTTATAAGGGAAGTTTACTTACAATCTCTCTCTCTTTATATATATATATATATATATGTATATTTATATATGCACATATATATACATAAAATATTCTTAAATTCATCTAATTTTCTAAGCCTTTGGTAACCACAAGTTTGTAATTGTTTGATGATTACAAGCATTTTTAAAAAAAGTCTTACAACTGTGCTATTTAGTTATTCGGCGCAATGTATATTGGCTGTAAAATTTATGTAAAATGGCATTACAAAAATCCCATACAGATGCATGGTTTCGCCGATATTACATAATACAAAATCAGTTGAAAATTTTTATTTAAAAAATATTTAGGTTAAAAAATGAAGTATTAAAATATATTTAAATATACAACAGTTTATTTTTTAAAATTTGTTATAAAAGTTTGAAAGCATAATAATTTTTTTGTTCTGTGTTTCACTTATCAGTAAGAGGTACTGTCCACTGATGGGTGATGAAGGGTAGTCAGGGGAGGCTGAAATATAATTCCTAGAGTACTTTCAGGGGTAGGTGCCACGTATTTATGAATAGCATGGGGAAAACAACTAGTAATGCTCCCACAAGACAACCTAACGATCGGTAACAATTACACTTACACATGCTATTTTCTCGTTTTTGTTGTTTCTTGTTGCACTTGGTCGTCAGCAACATCTAGTAAAAGTTAATGAACCCGTTGTACGTAGACCAACAAGTCATAATAAAGGGTGAAAATTGCAGCTTCTTTTTGTCCTTGACCTTGCGTCACAAGGACATGGGGCATCCTAAATGAGAAGTCTGATTTTGCCCCACCGGTTATACCTCCGGGCACTTTGTACCCATTTTAGTCGCCTTTTACGACACAGGCATAGGTTATGTTTTTAAAAGTACCTAGAGAAAAATATATCTGCACCTCTATTTACAGAATTAAAGAATTACGACACGCATGTGCTACGGTGTAGCTATTCTTACCCGGACCCACACTGGAATTTTTTGTTTCTGTAAACAGTGACGCCAAATGGAAGCCACAAAATGATTTGCACCTAAGCCCCCTTGACGTTGTGAGGATTTATAGCACCATTTTTGCAAATATTGTCGTTATTTTTTTTATTTGCTGTTTCATTCGTGTTTGTAACAAATTATTAAAAAAATAAATACTTTTTATGTACAACACTAAAAAAAAATGTGTCTAAAAATGCTAACCATAATGTTTCAGAAATGTTACATTCTTATTTTAAGAAGGAAAAAAACAGCCTATATATTTCAAATAAAACAAGAAGAAAGCAACAAATAAGAAAAATAATACACACATTTTTTTTTTTTATAATTAAAATTTTATGTTCGAAAGACAAACGCATTTGGGAAATGATCGATACTTTAAAAGAATACATAGAAATACAATTAAATAGTGGAAGAATATAAGCTCCAAAAATACTTAAAACATTGAAAAGTTTTTTGTTCATTGAAATACCAAAAAATCAATCCACGTACAAACCATGTTAATTACAATAACCTCTTATCTTTTGCTAATATGATGATTTCTGTACAAGTGAAAAAAATATTTTTTAACAACTTTTATTTATTCTTTTCCACGACAAAATAAAAAAAAAGTTAGTTAGAATTCTGAAGGTGAAAATTTAAAATTGTTTTTCTCCTTTTGTTTCAAAAGAAATTGTTGTTGAAGAGGCCAAGAAAAAATATAATAATATTACCTCAATCTTTGGACAAGACGGCATCGTTCCATTTCAACACCAAATTTCAAAATGTGCAGTTTTTTTTTTCCTGTATGTTTTGTCTGGAAATCTTCCAATCACATTATCCGAATAGCTTGTTTCTTTTAATGCTATCCTGGAAAATTACATTCTGTTGGATGCCTTAGGTGCTTTTTTTTTCAAATTAATCTCGTTAATATGGTACTTCGTTTTGATGTGAGGTATGCGTTTCTCAAATTATAAAATTTAATCTAACTTTAACGCTGCCTTATTTAGAAGCTATCTTTGAGTAATTTTAAATTTTTGTTTAAACTAAAAAAATTCCAAACAGAAAAAGAGTAATAGTAGAATTAAACTTAATTTTGAATTATTTCTATGCTATTTCTATTTGCGTATTTTATATTTTATAAATTACTGTTTTATTTATTTTTTTATATATTCATTCTAAAAGGATTTCAGCATATGTAAAAATTATTAGTTCTGTTTATAAAATTATTTTAATAAATATCTTTTTTTTTTATTATAAAGTAATTTTTTTCAAAAAAAATTGTGTTTTTTCCATTAAAAGAAGACACAAAAGTTCATATTTTATTAATTTATTAAAAAACTCAGTAGAAGCAAGTGTTTTTTATTAACGAAACTATTGATAATTTCTAACAAAAATTATTACACTGTAGTTGCTGAAAAAAAAGTTATTAAACTAATAACAAATAATAGAATCATAAAAAGTCTTTAAATTATTTTTAAATAATTGCGTGATTTTTTTTAATTAAAACCAATCAATATTTAAATTCTCTCATGAAGATTTCAACAACATTTTTTGAAGAAAAAGATTTCAACAACAAAGATTTCAACAACATTTTCTTTTTTTCGAAAGTTAATGGAATGTTTGAAAATATAAAAAATGGATGGATAAAAAACAGCTGAAGAGAATAATATGCTTAAAAATTTCATTCCTTTGAAAAGGAATTTTGTGATTTTTTTTTATTTTAAAACTGAACTATATTAAAATAAATAAAGACGAAAATTATATTGTTAAAAATAATTAACAATTATTTATTTAAATCCGAGATTTGTCATACAAAAATCTCGATTTTTTTAATATACGTTCAGTGAATGAATTTAAAATTACAAAATATAGAAAATGCTTTTAATACATAAATAACTAAACTCAGAAAGGTTAGTAACTAACCAGAAAGTTTCCATTAACATACTTAATTACTTTTTCAGTTACTTTTTTTTATAATGAGATTAAACCGAATAATGAAGTTCTCCTATTCAAAGTTTAATAATCCTTAAAAAAAAAAAAAAATCTTGACGAAATTTTCGAGGATTTCGGCTTATAAATCCAAATCTTGCTAGAAGCTTCAATTTACTCGAGTTTTAAAACAATTGAAGAAAAAATTTGCAGTGTTATTTTACGAGGTAATTAAAAATACCACGAAATTATTATTAATTAAGTGAAAATCCATCTAAGCTATATGTTCATGGTTTTTTTTTTACCTCTTGTGTTTTTAAAATTTTTGCTTTGAAGTAAGGTTTGAAAGCCTATTAAGTAATGTCGGCGTCTGTTCTTCGAAGTATGTAAACTTGCTTTTTAGTTTTATTGTACTTTGCTTTAAGATTAAAATATAACGAGTGCTTTATTTTTAAATACTACATTGGATTTATGTTATTCTAAGAAAAATGTTTCTGCGAATATCTGTTTCTTAAAATGTACATTTAAGAAGCTTTAATCAGTATCTTATTTGTCTTCCGTTGATAACGATTCGTCGGAGAAATATGTTACTGATTTAACTTAAATTTTTTACGTTAAAATTAAGTTACAAAATTTTCTTGTGAAAGATTATCTTCAATTAAATAACTAATTATGACTTCTGCGAATTACATTTAAATACTTTTTTAAATTAATCTTCTTTAAGATGTATCGTTTTCAGTATGCTGGACGGTATGATCTGTTTTTATTTCAGATTCGCAAACAAATATGTACACTTGCTTGGAGACCTGTTATATTTTAATGTATTCCCCGAAAGTTTATAGAGCCCCTTATCAGTTAAAAAGGTGATGGTAGTTATTAAATTTTATTAAATTGATGAATTTTCGTCTGGTACTTGAGTTGCAAATTATATTTCTGTAAAGTAAAAATGTTTACAGGGAATTTTAAGAGGCACTGGTTCTGTAAGAGGTAGTAGTAGTTACATAATGGAATGGCTCTAATTTTTTCTACAGTTAAAGAAATCATCTTTTGTTTAAATTGGAAAATTTTCTTGGGAATGAACCATGACCAATTATAAATATAATTTCTTCTCCAGAAAGATTGAAAGGATTTTTTTAAGATATCAAATATGGTTTCGAAAACTATTAACCTACTCTACCACAATTTTTCTACCTTAAATTCTTAATTTAGAACGAGCAATGCATTCGGGCAGGGGAGTTCATTCTTTTGAACCATAAGAAAGACTTTTTCCGCTTAGGAATTTATCATCTCTGGAATTGCGCATGAGCATCAGTGTAGTTGGTTTCGAACCAAACACTCTTGCTTTCGAAACACAGTGAATTCTCCACCACATACCATGGCCATAATTTTATAATTAATTTATTTGTCTTAATTCTAAAGTCTCAACTCCGTTAGTTATCAGATCTTTGTGACCAGTACGTATCTTATGAGTCTGAGAGAAATGTGTTCCATTTTAAAATTGCGCTCAAGAAAATAGCTCTGGTTTAAGACAATGCATGAAAATGAAGTTAAAGGGAAACAATTCATAAATTCAGTAGATCTTAAAGTATAATCTATTTGGTAAGAATAGAAAATAAATCTGGAGAGAAAATATAAATGTTTAGAAAATGAATTGATTATATATTTTTTTTAAGTTTGGCTAGAATAATGTTTCACAAAAGTGTTCGTGAAAGAATGTGTTGGAACTATTACAAAAGGACATTTCCTGTATTTCTCTCTGTGCAAAATATTCTTTAAAAAGGGAAGATCTGTGATAATATTAAAATGATTTATAAGAGTGATTTCTTCTCCAAGAAGCAAGTCGTCTAATAGATTTTCCTGGTCCATTTATAACTCCAGGATGTGTGTATCGGACATTATACAAAGTAACATATTATGCAGGAGTTTGACAGCAGAGAGACGACCTGGTTGACTTGCAGAATTATCCAAATTGTCAGTTCGTCGCACAGTTTGATGGATCTCGTGGCGTTATGTTAAAAATAAATTCTGCATTTTTTTATGCATTTCCTCAAAATTTTTGCTGTGTTGCTTTGATAACGATTTATCACAACCATTAAAAGATCTTATAATGCCAATTCATTTTGCAAGTTTTCAAATTTGAATTCTGTGTCTCTAATTTAAAGTACTACTATTGTATAAATTAAAATTTACAATTACTTTTTTTCCAATCCATTTAGTCAAATGGTTTTATAATTGATTACTACTCGTACTTCTTGAAAAAATTAAAAACTAGAAACTCATTTGATACCAGCAAAGAAAAGGAAAATTTTCGATGGTGGTGCAAAATAAGTTAAGTAAAGAAGGATAATAAATTATAATTTTATTATTTGGAATTCTTTAAAATGTATCATCAATATTATTTTGTAATAAAGTATGTGTCCGATTTGAGCCCACTCGACCTAAACAAAGAATCATGATCTAATCGATAGGTCCATAAACTCCAAATGATCCAGAAAACAAGTTGGGAGAAAAAGTCATTGTTTCAATTAATAAATCATAAAGCTAAATTTTCTTTGACTTTTAAGTAAATGCTGCAATTCTTGTATGAATGTATACAGTATCTCTAATTAACAATAAGTAATAGTAGGGACTAACGACTGAATGACTAGTGCTCTGGACCTCAGTATCACAGATTTTGTTTCAAGTCCCGGTACCATGGATGCTTGTAGTGTCGAAATACACTTTACACCATATGTCTCGTTCTAATAAGTCTATAGAGCGTTGGTTGTAGGGCTGACAACCCTACCTTATAAAAAAAATTCCCTGTTTTGGAATCCGCTATTAGGCAGACGGCATTTTCCCACCAGGGGATTGTTATGTCAATGAATAAATATTCTTATTTAAATATGGATACTATGTGTGGTTTACATCATTTATTAGCTTATGTTCTAATGTAAAACATTATAAAATAACTCTGTGCTCTATTGTGCCTGATTATATCGCAAATTCGTATATTTATCTGCTGTATTTCAGAAAAAAAAAAAGATAAAATCTGTAGAAAATTATCGTTTATAATAAACTGATATCTGTTATATATACCGCCATTCACAAACAGCTAATCATACGGTAACAGTAACATTAGATTGATGATGGTGATTCATATCTAGAGTTTAATGGTAGTTCATATCTAATAGTTGTAATACCTCTAAATAAAAATGGAAATAATAGATTATTTTCTATTATAAAACGATTTCATTGGGTAGGATTCGTGGATAAAGATTGTTTCTTCCAAATTTCGTACCTGTCCATCCATTTAGCAACCAGACACACGTTAAAGGCCTGATGTATAAGAATTCTCTACCTATTTAAAGATATCTCTATGAATGTTTTCAACAAATGATTAAATTTTCAGAGAGTATTTACGTGAACGTTTTGGTAAGAAAAACATTCACTCAACATCTAATAAAACGCATGACTAACATATTCGCTTACCAAATTCCAAGGTTTTATAACGTAATTTCAACTTTTCCTTAATTTTTCTTTACTTATACCTCGTTAAAACTTTTGTTTATTGAATTATTAAATTGTTTTATTAAATCTTACTTATTTGTTTATCGTATTATTAAACTGTTTTATAGTTAGAAACAATTAAAAGTCCTAACGTCACTATTTAGATAAAGTCATATCAACAAATGTTAAGACAAAAAAATGCTAGATGTGACAAGTGAGGTTAAAAATGTTCATTACTTCAAAACTTGTATGTTCAAAAACAACGAAATTAAATAAATAAAGATCGATAACTTAAAATAACTCATGAATATTATTTCGGAAAACATCTAAATAATCTCCACAACTAGCTATACAAAAGGGATCTATGTGTTATAGTCCAAAGAATTTATGTTCAAGAAAAAAAGGCTTAAATGAAATAAATATGAAAAAATCTTCAACCACAGTAATGAACGAAACCCTAAATTTCATACACCTCAAATAAACCGTGTTAGCGAAAATAACCTCTTATCTTTATGCTAATGTCATGTATTCCAGAAGGGCCAAAGAAAAATGGGAAGAAAATATTTTCTTTGAACCTCACTTTCCTCCAATCTTTTCAGCAAAATCAAAAGCAGATCGGCAGCTGAAAATTTAAAATTGTATTTCTCTTCTTTTGTTTAAAGAAGATTCCGTTGAAGAGGCCCGAAGAAAGAAAAAAAATCGAGTTACCTTTATTTTTCGGCAAGGAGGCATCATTCCATTTCAACACCACCTTCTTTTTTTTTCATTGTTTTGTCTGAAAATCCTGCAATCATATTATCTAGGTTGTTCTCTGCTTTACTGCTATCTTGGAAAATTACATTCTGTTTGATGGGCTAAGATTTTTTATTTTTTATTTTCAAATTAACGTCTAACATGCTACTTCGTTTAAATGTAAGATATGCTTTTCTAAAAATAGAAAAGTTGTTTCATCATCTCTTGCTTTGAATGTTTCGAATATGTTCAAAGAGAAACGTTAAAGAGGAAAAATATTTGTAACCAGAAACCAGGAGCAATGCTTAAAAATTGGCGTTTGAATTATTTTCCAAGTTTATATTTTTTGTTTTATTTTTTATTTATTTTTTCTTTTGAGATTCATTAATTATATAGGACAACAAAAATGTAAACCACATGCGAAATAATTATCAATTTTTTTTCACTTTCTTCACTAAGCAATTCAAATGAGAAATAATTTAATTGCTCAAAAAATTGTGGCAGCCATTTTGTTTTGTCTACATTATTTTATGGTTGTTTTTCTTTTACGTTGCATTATTCAGTTTTAAGTAAATGAAAATTGAAATAATTCGAATGAAAATAGATACAAAAATTTTTATAAATAATTAAAAAGATTTATAAATTATTTTCAATAAAAATATTTTTGATAAAAAGGAGAACTTATCGAATTCTTTGAATTTGTTTTTAAATTTAAATTTGAAATAGTGATATAAAGAAAAGCAAGGAAAAAAAATGTATAACACTTTTTAAAAGGATAAATTCATTATATATTCTAAAAAATCATTTAATAGTTATAATTATTTACTATAAATTGCTACATTTTACATTATATTCTTCCATTATTTAGAAATATATTGATATATAATAATCAATCTTTTTTCTATCAAACAAATAGATAAGCCTTATTCGTTTTCTCCGTCTTACATAAAACACATATACTATAATCCTTATTTTGGCCAGATATTCACCCAGGCAGTCGTGTCCAATTCTTATTCTGAAATTGGCCACAGCCTTTTTGGAGGTTTTTTCCAATCGTTTCGACTTTTGCTTTGGTGTTATATAATAATTTCTTAATATATGATGACTTAATTTTGTCCCGTATAGTTATAAAACAGCCAAGAGGGATAGTGCACTGTTCAGGAACTTCAAGATAATAAGATTTTTAACTATGCTTTTGCTTCAATAAAAGAAATCACTTAAAAATTGATAGATATAAGGTAATTTATATAGAAGCATTAACAATAAAGTTTTTAATATTTAGATCGTTATTATTAAAAACATTTCTATTTCATTAGCATTTTCATTAAAATGACCTTAAATATAAAAAGAGGCGAAATAAATAAAATCCAAACAATAAATAAAAAGTAGTTACCAAGCCTCCAACTTGTAAAGGAACGTGACTTATTAGCATTTCGTTACATCTTAGCTGAAATGTGTTCCGTATTAACTTGAACTGTTTCTGATCTGATAATGCAAAGCAATTTTCAAATATTGGATTTCATAATATTAACATCAGTTAAAAATTAATTTGGAGAATTCGCTCCAGGACATTAGATCTATTTAAATTCAGCTTCTGAACTTGGCGCTGCCTTAAAATTAAATAGATCTGTCGAATCTACCATTCAGCAGAAGCCAGCATTCCAATTTACAATAGGATCGAATCTCTGTCGAAATTAATCAATTCAAAATAGATTAGACGCTTCGCTTACAATTGGGCCCCACTGTTGGTAAATGTTTATTAAATGGCCGTCCCGCGAAGTTTCTGTAGGAACGGGTGCCTGCTTGTTGAAGAATTATCGCTCTCCAAACATTGATTAATG
>BPLQ01011123.1:148883-162480 GCA_021605075.1 Caerostris darwini | reverse complement strand
CTTGAAGGACTTACTGAACAGTGTCCTATACCTCTTGATGCTTTTAAGAGATCTATATGAGATAAAATAAAGCTATCGTATGTTAGGGAATTATCACCTAACACCAAAGGAAAAGTCTGAGAAACAATTGGGGAAGACTGGAAAAAAATTGAAAGAAAAATTTGCAAAGATGCTGTTGCCAATTTTAGAATAAAAACTGGACACGGCTGTCTGGCGAACAGCTGACCAAATATTGATTCTGATATATGTGTTTTATATGAGACAGAATATAAGCAAGCACCATCTATTGTTAGCTCGGGACTGGACTCTTAACTTACCAACAGAATGATGATTTGTATACTCTTTACTGGAAAAAGAGAAAAAGCATGTCCTGACCACTGGACGCATGTCCTGGACGTTTATTTTGTAGTTTGTAGCATTTTAAATTTTTGTTCTTAGAACATCTAACTTGTTTTTAACTGTTTTCAAAGCCTTTTCGATGTTTTTGTTAAGAAAACTATAGAACCTTTTTAAGTCGAAAACCTCCACAACCCGAAAAATTTTTTTGTTCCCTTCCCTTCAAGCCCCGAAACCTCCATTACTCGAAATTTCAACCCTCTATAAGTCCCCTCAAGCCATTTTGGTATATATTTTCCCTCCGTAACTCGTAAAAAAAATTGGACCTCTGTATCTCGAACATTAGCAATGTTTGATTTTACAACCTTTACAACTCGATCATTTGAAATTAATTACTTCTATAGCTCGAAGAAAAATAAGCTACCGACTTTAAGGATCTGCTGAATATGTACGTCATTGTTTCTTAGAAAACAATGCATTATAGTAATAGAATAACCAATTCTATGAAATAGCAACTCGGAAGAAAAATAATTTTCTGCTCTTTATAGGTTAGATAATGCTATAGATAGAGAACGATCGATTTGTCTAAAGCAAAAAATAATAATAATAATAATAACTGACTTTTTTAATACATAATATTTTTAATTTTAAGGTTGTTTTGATTTTTTATTGTAGTGCATAATATAACTTTTAAGTTGCAAATAAACATGTTTATTACTTTTGTAATTTGTTTTTTTTTATTTATTATAGAGTTAGAAAGAATCTAAACCTCTACAAGTCAAATATTTCCTTACAAAATCCGCGTAAGTCGCAATCCTCCATAGGTCGAAAACTCTATAACTCGAATTATTCGGCGTCTCCCTTGAAGTTCGCCTTACAGAAATTTCTACTGTATCTGGTCTTTCTCGTTTGTCATTTTGATTTGTTCATATGTTCTTTTTGTTTCTAAGGTAAGTGGCAAATTTGTATGGATTGGTTTCCATAGGTAACAACACCAGTCTTATTATCTCTAATTATACAATTATTAAAATCCTTAATTATACAATGCATTTGAAAAGCTTCTATGCTCCTTAAAAGTGTTCAATTATTTATTCTTACGCTCAATTATTTTAAGTAATTTAAAATATTTTAAGGAAAAAAAGAATTCTATTGATGAAAACTTTTGAAATATTATAATGCATAAAAATTGTTTTGAGGCATTTAATGTTACTATTAAAACATTATAATGCATTCTTTTATAAATTTTAGAAATTCAAATAATTGTTTAAATACGAAAACAACTACTTTAATAGTTAAATATTTTTAAAAATATTCACCATTTAAAATTATTTTATATGAAAACATTTTTGATAAACAATTAATGAAATGGAAGGAAAATTGTTTTTTAAAAAAAAATGATACATAATATTTCAGAAAGCCGAATAAACAGTAAAACGAAATTCATATTGTTTAAAAAATAGCCACTAATTCTATTTACAAATAAAGCATCCGATTAATTATACTATTTCAATATATTTTTAAATATTTAAAGAATTTAATTTAAAATGTAGCAATGTATAGCAAATATTTATAACTATTAAATGCTTTTTTAGAACATGTAAAGAATTTATGCTTTTGACAAGAATTTTAAAAAATTGTATTGATTTTTTTATATCACTGCTTAAAATTTAAATTTAAAAACAAACACAAAGAACTCGTTAAGTCCCCTTTTTTATCAAACATACTTTTATTTTACATAATTTATGAATCCTTTAATACTTTATAAAATTTATCTATCCATTTTCATTCGAATTATTTCAGATTTTTTTATTTAAAACTGAATAATTATACAGCCTAAAAACAATCATAGAAAAAATGTCCAAATTTTATCAGCAAATAATTTTGAAAATTTTATTAAACATTTATATAATTGTACAAAATATTTATACTATAAGTATTTAAAGGATCAGCTCTAGAAATTTGTTAAAAAATTGCAATATTTTTAAAATTTTTATTTGTTAGATCTTTAAAAAGTTCAATATTTACTAATCCAATAGAACATTTCAATTTAGATAAAAGAAACAGGATACGTTTAGACACTTTTATATGAAACTGAAACACGTATGTGTAAATAATTAATTTCCTTTAAAGGAATTTCCGACCTAAAAGTTATTCTTATTAGTCAAGCATTTCAAAGACTGCATTGCTTAGCTTTTGAAACAATTAGCAGATTTGATCTATAAGTTAAAACACATTTTTATTTGCTGTTTTATATAAGCTTATTCATCTTAAATATCAGAATGTAATTAATAAGAAAAAATGTAAAATTGAAAAAATATTCATGCAAATTTTAATTCAGCTATTCTTGCTTTTAGGGTACAAAGAAAGTATTTTTCCACTGATTCGAATATCCATTTTAAAAAAAGCAAAATAAGATGTTTAATCAATTTTAGTTGGATTAAATGAAGTCACCAATGAAGATGACAAAAAAAAATGAGGCAAATTTAACATAATAAAATTTTAATAAAGATAATTTTTTAATGATAATCAATCATAATAATAATAAATTTTAAAATGCATATTAAAAAATCATGTAATTTAAAAATCAAAAAAAAAATCAAATAATGTAATAAAAAAAATCATGTAATTTCTACTCAAATTTTTATTATATTTTCCCAATGGATACTTTATTTTTGCATATAAAATACTGCATATAAAATCCATCAAAATATTCAAACATCTTTAAACATTTAAACATATTAAGAAAACTTTAAATTATCGTTCAGAAAACTTTAATTTAGATTTCTTTAAACAAACATTATTTTTTTTTAAATTTAGAATTATTCTTAAAAATATCTCACAGTTTCTTACATTTTTAAAATTTCTTTTCAGACTGATTTAAAATAATTTGAGAGAATTTTAAAGAATCAGTTCATTCCAGCTATTAAAGCTTCTTTTATTAGAAAAACATTTCGAAATTTCTTATTTCTAAGCGAAAAATATCGTTTTAAATGTCTGCTCCTGAATTATTTCATTTATTAATGTAACTTTTAGAAGAAAAAAAATTAGGAGTTTGAATTCTTTATGAAAAATCTTATTTACATGAACAAAATTATCGGTAATAGAATTCAAATATTCATTTTCTAGAAATGTTTTTAAAAAATTGCAGGAATGTTTTTAACATCATTCATTTATTAGGGGCTCCAAAAATTTAATTCCTAAAAAAAATTCCAAGAAAAAAAAAAAAAAAAGAAAGATACGTTCAAATATTTTTCACGAATATGAATCATTTAAGATTTTTTTTTTTTATAATTTTTCAAATTTTCCTATAATTCTTCAATTATAGGAAAATCTGGTTTTAAATATAAAACTAATTTAAATTTTTAAATATAAAACATGGAAAAAATGTAGAATCTTGCACTATTTCTGCCAAATTGATCGCCAAATGGACAAGTAAACAAACAAAAGGGCTGCCGCAATTTTTCGAGTAATTAAATCTTTTTTCCCATTTGAATTGCTTAATAAAAAAAAAAGCATTTAGTGAAAAAAAAGTTGATATCTATTTCATATAGTGTATACATTTTTGTTGCCCTATATAGTTAAGGAATCTGAAAAGAAAAAAAGATAACAAGTAAAATGAAATATACGAAGTTGGAAAATAATTCAAACGTCAATTTTCAAGCATTGCTCTTGGTTTCTGATTTAAAAAATTTTCGTCTTTACGTTATTAGTATTCTTTTTAAAAAAGCCGGGGTCAAAGCAAGATGATGAAACAACTTTTATATTTTTAGAAAAGCATATCTTACATTTAAACGAAGTAGCATGTTAGAGGTTAATTTGAAAATAAAATAAAAAAAAATCTTAGCGCATCAAATAGAATGCAATTTTTCAAGATAGCAACAAAGGAGAGAACCATTTTGATAATGTTGCAGGATTGAACAATGAAAAAAAAAAAAGGAGTTTTTGAAAATTTGGTGTTGAAATGGTATGATGCCTCCTTGGCGAAAAATAAAGGTAACTCAATTTTTTTTCTTTCTTTGGGCGTCTTCAGTAGAATCTTCTTTAAACAAAAGAAGAGAAATACAATTTTAAATTTTCAGCTGCCCGATCTGCTTTTGATTTCGCTGAAAAGATTGAATGAAAGTGAAGTTCAAAGAGCCTTTTTTTTTTCTTCCCATTTTTCTTTGGCCATTCTGGAATACACGACATTAACGTAAAGATAAGAGATTATTTTCGCTAACATGGTTTATGTGAGGTGGATGAATTTGATGGTTTCGTTCATTACTGTGGTTGAAGATTTTTATTTATTTATTTCATTTAAGCATTTTTGCTTGAACATAAATCTTTGGACTGTAAAATACATGGGGTTTTTTGATGGCTAGATCTAGAAATTATTTCGGTGTATCCTAAATAAAAAGTCGTGAGTTTTTTAAATTGTGTATCTTTTTTTTTTAAATTTCGTTGCTTTTGGACATAATATTTGTAAAGTTATGAAAATTTTAACCTTGTTTGGCACTTTTAGTATATAAATTAGCACTTATTTTTGTCTTAACATCTGTTTGTACTCATGAAACTAAGTCTACAAAGATATGGCTTTATGTAAATAGTAACGTCAGGTGTTTTTCTTGTACATAAAACAATTTAATAATATGATAAAAAAAAATTAATAAAACTATACTTATTCCTCGTTTAGATTTTATTTATCAAATTATTAAAGAAAAAGTAACGAAAAGTTAAAATTATGTTTTGGAATTCGCTTGGAATCGGAATTGTGTAAGCGAAGGATTTAATCTTAACGATTTAACATAGGTTGAGTGAATGTTTCTATCACCATAATGTTTCCCAAAGATGCTTTCTTAAAAATTAATCATTTGTGCAAAACGTTCATAGAGATATCTTTAAATCTGTAGAGAATTCTTATAACAATATGATGCTTTCAATGTATAAGGGATAGCTTGATGCTAAAATAGGAAAGAGGCATATTTTGTGGCTTCATGAATCCTACCTAATTAAATTGTTTTGATAGAAAACAATATATTATTTCCATTGTTAATGGCTATACTATAACTATTAGTATTAGTTAATATACTATAACTTAACTATTAGTATTAGTTAATACTATAACTATTAGTATTAGTTAATACTATAACTATTAGTTATGAGATACTATCCTTCTTCAATGGCGCAACAACTTTATGGTGGGCCAAGGATGTCTACCTACTAGCAGTTCCAAAACATGAAATGGTTTCTTTTTACGAAGTAGGGATTTCAGATCTACGCCCGATAGTCAGATTATTCTGGGACCTAAAGTTTAAAGTAGATTCTGAACCACTACAAGCATCTATAGTACCCGCCCTGATTTCTGGATCATTTGGGGTTTATGAGTCTCTGGTAAAAAAAAACCTATTGATTAGATTGTGATTCTTTGTTAGGGACTCAAAGGGAACGCGTGCTTTATTACAAAGTAATATTTATGATACATTTCAAAGAATTCCAAAATTTCTTATGCCTCTTTACATAATTTGTTTTACACTTCCATCTAAAATTTTCCATTATCTTTGCGGATATCAAATGAGTTTCTAGTTTTTAATTTTTTTTCAAGAAGTACGATTATTAATCAATTACAAAACCATTTGGCTAAATGGATTGATAAAAAAAAACCAATTTTAATTTATACAATAGTAGCAGTCTTTAATTAGATGCACTGATTCAAATTTGTAAAGTTGCAAAATAAGTAGCGATAGTTCTTTTAATGGTTGTGAAAAATCGTTATCAGAACAACAATGCTAGCAAAAATTTTGAGGAGAAGCACAGAAAAAATGTAGAATCTATTTATCACACAAAGCCACGAGATCCATCAAAGTGAGCGACGAACTGACAATTTGGATAATTCTGCAAGTCAACCAGGTCGTCTCTTTGCTGTCAAACCTGTGCATAATATTTCACTTTGTATAATGTTCGATACACAGATCCTCCTGGAGTTGTAAATGGACTAGGAAAACCTATTAGACGACTTGCTTCTTGGAGAAGAAATCGCACCTATAAATCATTTTAATATTTTCACAGACCTTCCCTTTTTAAAGAATAACTTGCGCAGAGAGAAATGCAGGAAATGTCATTTTGTATTACATCTAACACATTCTTTCACTAACACTTTTGTGAAACATTATTCTAGCCAAACATAAAAAAATTATAATCAATTCATTTTCTAAACATTTATATTTTCTCCCCAGATTTATTTTGTATTCTTACCAAATAGATTATACTTTAAGATCTACTGAATTTATGAATTGTTTCCCTTTAACTTCATTTTAATGCATTGTCTTAAACCAGAGCTATTTTATTAAGCGCAGTTTTAAAATGGAACACATTTCTCTCAGACCCATAAGACAGATAAGGAATTTGTGAAACAAGCATTCACCGGCCACCTAGATCTTTTATAATCAAAGGAGTTGAGACTTTCGAAATAAAGCAAACAAATTAATTAAAAAAATAATTAGTTATCGAGACACTACATTTAGGGTAGCACATTTAGAAAACTTCTACAGTTTTAACTTGAAATAAATTAGAGGACATGGAAAAAAATATTTTATTTCAATATTTAAATTAGACTTTTTTAAATAATCCAGTATCATATCATTTTCATTTTTTAATCTGTCATTATTAAAATCTGAAAGTATCAAAAAAATTACCTGTCATATGTTACTTGGATGAGGCAGGTCGCTAGAAATAAAGTTTTTTTTTTATTTTTATTGAGGAGGACAGCGGTCTCAGCATCTATGTATAAATAAATATATTCAATACTTACGAAACCATGATTATGTTTTGCGAACACTACCTCTACATCCTAGAATTAGGTCATTCCTGCTTCCTGTGTACCAACTCACTGCATATTTAATGTTTTAATAATTCTTTTAGTTGCCATCGCTTGCTATTGTATGTTTTTTAAATAATTAAAAAAATATGCTAAAAGAACATTTAAAACTCTCAGGTTCTTAGAAAAGAATTCGATGATTTAATATCTACAATGCTATCAAATAGATTATACTTTACAATCTACTGAATTTGTGAAATGTTTCCCTTTCATTTCATTTTAATGCATTGTCCTAAACCCGAGTTATTTTCTTGAGCAGAACTTTAAAATGGAATAAATTTATGACAGACTCATAAGATACGTGATGATTGTGTGAAACAAGCATTAACAGGGTCACAAAGAACTTTTATAACTAACGGAGTTGAAGCTTGAGAAAAATACATTAATTAACAAATAATGGCCATGATAGTTAGTGGATAGTTGATGAATAGTGGAAAGCAAGGATATTTGGTTCGAAACCGACTAGTTATCTCTTGCATATATTCCAGAGATTATAAATTTTTAGCCGGGAAAGTGGTTCAAAATTGCTTAATTCTCCACCCGGAATGCATTGCTCGCTCTAAATTAAGAAATTATCATAGAATCATAGAATTCATAATCATAAATCAAAAATCATAGAATTCTGTCTAGAGAAGAAATTATATTCATAAATGATCATGGTTCATTCCCAAAATAATTTTTCCAATTTAAACTTTTAGAAGACCATTTTTTCACCTGTAGAACAATCAGAAAACCCTTCCATTATATAACTACTACTTCCTCTAACAGAACCAGTGCATCTTACAATTCCCTCTAGACATTTTTACATTCAGAGACACAAACCTATAACTTGCAACTGAAGTACCAGACGATAACTCATCAATTTAATAAATTTTATAGAAGAAAATAAACAATTAATCATCCCAAAATCCCTTTAATAATAAAATATTCTTATATGCTGTGGCACAAATCATAACTTACAATTCAAGTACCAAATAAAAACTCATCAATTTAATAAATTTTATAGTAGAAAATAAATAATTATTCATCCCAAGAAACCATTAATCATGAGATATTAATTGAAATCTCTGCGAACATTCTTCAGCTTTAAACAAGATCTCTTTTCTATTTGATAATCCGTAAACTGAACTCCGTCATAATATTCGTATAACAAGCCATGCCATATTTACACATCATGTGTATAACCGTTGTTTAGTCTTTCTGCATTGTATACCTTTCTTAAGTTAGAAATAAATATGGTATGATATTATGTAGCTATCTAAAAATTCTAAATATTCACGTAAATTTACAATTGAATTCTTTTAAATTAAAATTTTTAAACTATTTTACTACCCTCATCTTTTTAACTGGTAAGGTGCCATATAACCCTGCGTAAAGGGACGAAGTGGAGAATACATTATAGTATAACAGGTCTCCAAGCAAGTATACATATTTCTTTCTGAATCTCGAATAAACACAGATCATACCGACCAGCATTCGAAAATAACAGCATACTGAAAATGATACATGTTAAATAAATCTAATTTAAAAAGTGGTTCATATATAGTTCTCGGCAGTCATAATTAGTTATTTAATTGAGGATAATCTTTCACAAGAAAATTTTGCAACAATAGACACGTTCTTTCTTAACTTAAAATGAGTAACATATTTCTAAGACGAATCGATATCAAAGGAAGACAAATAAGAAGATCTGATTAAAGCATCTTAAATGTGCATTTTAAGAAACAGATATTCGCAGAAACATTTTCTTAGAAAAATATAATTCCAATGTAATATGTAAAATTAAAGCACTCATTATATTTTAATCTTAAGGCAAAATACAATGAAACTAAAAAGTAAGTTTACATACTTCGAAGACCATAAAGAAAAGGCGCCGACGTTACTTAATTGGCCTTCAAACCTTACTTCAAAGCAAAGATTTTAAAAACACAAGAGGAAAAAAAAACATGAACATAAAACTTAGATGGATTTTCACTTAATTAATAATAATTTCGTGGTCCTTTTTTAATTTTCTCGTAAATTAATACAAAACATTTTTTTCAGTTGTTTTAAAACTCGAGTAAATTGAAGCTCCTGGCAAGATTTGGATTTATAAGCCGAAATCCTCGAAAATTTCTTCAAGAATTTTTTTTTCCTTTTTAAAGGATTATTAAACATGGAACAGGGGAACTTTATTATTCGGTTTAATCTTATTAGAAAAATAACTAACTTAAAAAGTGATCAAGTATGTTAATGGAAACTTTCCAGTTAGTTGCTAGCCTTTCTGGGCTTAGTTATTCAAATATAAAAACATTTTCTGCTGCTTGTAGTTTTAAATTCATTTCATTCCTTGACGTATATTCTAAAAGTCGAAATTATTATATGACTTGTCTTGGATTTAAAATAAATAATAATTGATTAATTTTATCAGCATAATTATTTTGTTTATTAATTTTAATACTGTTCTATTTTAAAATTTAAAAAATCTCAAAATTCTGTTTCAAAGGAGTGAGGTTTTTAAGCATGTTATATTTTTTTCTTCGACTATTTTTTCATCCCTCTATTTGATTATTTATATTTATTTTTATAGATATTTATTTACTTATTTAAGATTTTGATTTATAAGTGAAATCCTTGAAAATTTCTTCAAGACGAAATTTTTTTTTTCATTTTTAAAGGACTATATTATTAAGTATTAAGTATTAAAAGCATTTTTTATATTTTGTAGTATTAAATTTATTGCTTGAACGTATATTCAAAATATCGAGATTATTATACGACATGCATAGATTTAAATAAATAATTGTTAATTATTTTTAACAATAAAATTATCGTATTTATTAATTTTAATATAGTTATATTTTAAAATTAAAAAAAACCACAAAATTCTTTTTTAAGGGAATGAAATTTTTAAGCCTGTTATATTATTCTCTTTAACTATATTTTATCAATCCATTTTTTATTTTTTCAATCATTAATTTTGAAATAAAAAACGTAAATTTCAATAAATTCTGTAGAAAACTTCATGAGAAAATTTTAATATTGATTGTGTTAATAAACAAATCACGTTATTATTTCTTTAAATTACTGAAAAATAATACAATATTTTAAAATTCTATTGTTTTTTATTAGTTTAGAAACGTCTTTTCAGCAATTGCTGTGTAACAATTCCTATTAAAAATTACCAATATTTCCATTAATAAAAATAAATTGGTGCTACTAACTTTTGGTAAAAAACAGTATAAAATCTTAACTTTTATTAATTTTGATTTAAAATACACAACAATTTTTTTTGAAAAAATACCGTCACAATTTTAAAAAATATATTATTATTAAAACAATTTTTGATGCAGAACTAATATTTATTTCATATGATGAATTCCTTTTTACTGAGATTATTTCAGAATGAATATGAAAAGAAAACAAACAGTTACTTATAATATGGAAAATACAAGCATAGAAATAATTCAAAATCAAGATTAATTTTACTAATCTTGTTTTCTATTTAGAATATATATTTTTTTTTTACTTTTTAGTTTAAATAAAAATGTAAACTTAGTTAAAGTTAGATTAACCTTGATATTTTGAAAAAAAAACCTCGCAGCATCAAAACGAAGTACCATATTGACGAGGTTAATTTGAAAAAAAAAAAAAAAAAAAAAACTGAAGCATCCAACAGAATGTAATTTTCCAAGATAGCATTAAAAGAAACAAGCTATTCGGATAATGTAATTGGAAGATTTCCAGACAAAGCAGACATGGAAAAAAACCAGACTTTTTGAAATTTGGTGATGAAATGGAACGATGCCTTCTTGTCGAAAAACTGAGGTAATATTATTAAAAAAAATTTTTTGCCTTCACAAGACATTTTTTTGCTTTCACTCTTCAACAAAAATTTCTTTTCAAGCAAAAGGGGGGAAAATAATTTTAAATTTTCAACTTCAGAATTCTAACGAACAGTATTTATTTTTTTTTACTTCGTCGTGGAAAAGGTTAAATGAATTTGTTAAAAAAAATCTTTTTTTCCAGTTTCTTTTTTCATTTGTACAAAAATACATCATATTAGCTAATAGATAAGAGGTTATTGTAATTAACAGGGTTTGTTCGTGGGTCGATTTTATGGTTTTTCAATGAGCAAATAATTTTTCAATGTTTTAAGTATTTTTGAAGCTTGAATTCTTCCCCTATTTAGTTGTAAAGACTATTCGGGTAGTTTTCATGAAATAAAAAGTTATTTATTCTTTTGAATTATCGATCATTTCCCAAATGCGTTTGGCTTTCGAACATAAGTTTTAGTTTAAAAAAGTTATTGTGTGTATTTTTTTTCTCATTTGTTGCTTACTTCTTGTTGCATTTGAAATATGTATGCTGTTTTTTCCTTTCTTAAAGTAAGAATGTAACATTTCTGAAACACTATGATTAGCATTTTTAGACATCTTTTTTTAACGTTGTGCATATAAAGTATTTCTTTTTTGAATAATTTGTTACACACATAGATGAAAACGCAAATAAGAAATAAAATCACAACAATATGTGAAAAAATGATGTTTGAAATCTTCACAACGTCAAGGGCACTTAGGTGTATTGTGGCATCCATTGTTGTCAATGTTTTCAGAAACGAGAAATGCCCGCGTGGGCCCAGGTCAGAATATTAACAAAAGATCTCCACAGCTTGCAACTGCGCCCCACCATGTGTGAGAAACATCGGCGCCAAATGCACCCTGGGATCATTTCATCAACATACTTGCGACTGCCCAGAAGGCTTCATATCAAACACAGTTGACATTTGCAAATGTAACGTTTCTGCTATCTAGTACAATTTTCAATAGATAAATTGGTTCACTCGCAATTTGTTCAAAATATTCATTATAATTTTTTTTTATTTTTAATCTTCTAAGCACATGTATAAAGGTAAATTTTGATTCTGTTCAATGCTACAAATAATGTTCTTTGTATCTGTTAATAGGAAGCTGTTGAAATAAATACATGAAAAATAGAGACTTAAAAATAATTTTGGATTATGAATATTATTTCGCGAGCATATCTCTTTTAGAGACATTTAACAATCTGATTTAAGGAGAAAAAAACTTCTTCAATAGCGGTTCCTATATTCATAAAAGCCATTCCAATGTTCATATTCCTACTTCTGTCAAATATGGGCCATAAGCACATGACGTCTCTTATATTTCGTTATATATTGCAATATTCAAAACAGCCCCCATCCCATATACAGGATGTCTCAACACCATATTTATGAACTTCGAAGATGTGCAGAATAAACCATTAACATTACGATTGAAGAAGAACTGACTTCTTCAAAAGCTGTTCCTATGAAGACCTACTCTCGAATATGGAACACGAACTGTATTACATTTCGTTATATATTGGAATATTCGAAACAGCCTCCCCCTCCCCCCCATCATATACAAGATGTCTCAACCCCATATTTATGAACTTCGAACGACAATCATTGATGACAACTTGATCATTAACAAAAATTTTATTATCATAGAAAGACAAGGAAAAAAAATATTATATCGAAGAAAAACAAATAATTGATTATTTTTTATATCGGCATAATAATTTATGTATGTAGCTTCTCCACTACTTTATTATTAAAAGAGTAATGTGGGGATCCGAGTAAGAATAGCTACACCGTAGCCCATGAATGTCATAAAAGGCGACTAAAATGCTGATTGATTTTACCCCACCCGATTATACCCAGTGCTCGTGGGTATAATCGGGTGGGGTAAAATCAGACTTGCCTCTTAGGGTAACCCATTTTTTTTGCCGCAATATCAAAAACAAAAAGAAGCTGTATTTTTTTTACCCTTTATCATGACTCTTCGGTCTCAGTAGAGTAGAGTAGAGTAGAGTAGAGGGAGAGAGAGAGAGAGAGAGTTCAGGTGTTCCCGCAGTCATCATGATGGTATCTTTAGTAGAACGTGCTTTATTTATAAAGTTATTTTACTAAAGCAAGAGGAATGCTTCTACTGCGTTTTCATGAATTTTGTCGCATAAAGAAACTGCGGGTGGACTAATGTCTACTAAAGGTGTCAGGGACATGATTGCAAGAAATTAGTATTTCAACCTGAAAGGGGCAATAAACCTATCACATCGGTAGTTGTTGATGCCAAGACAAGTATTGTCAATTGCTTAAAATTGTCGGATTGATTTGAGATCGAACTGCTTTAGCCATGGCCAGTTATGCGGGGCAATGTCTATTGTTGGAAATGGATTGCAAATGACGAGAAAAATGCTGTTTACTATACTTATTCTAACTAATAAATAAATATAACAGAATAATTATATAATTTTTGCTAATTAAAAGGATTTAAAAATATAATAATTAAAATTATATCTTGAATGCAAAATTTTTCGAATATTATATATATACACTGAAGTGACAAAAGTCATGGGATACCTCTT
>BPLQ01011123.1:0-141595 GCA_021605075.1 Caerostris darwini | reverse complement strand
GGACTTTATTTTTTGCCTAGAATTAAAGCGAACCCAAAATTGTTTCCAATAAAAGAAGTTTTGATGACGATAAAATGAACGAATTTCATACTTTACACACATTTTGTACCCTTTTCCCATATCTATTGATTCAATAAATATAAAATGTAAGGCAAAAAAATGTAAAGTGGTTTGTAAAGAAATATTTCATGATGTATAGTAAAATTCTTCGTTTACTTTAAAAAAATATTACTTAATTTTGTTGGGAGATTTTATCTTTTTAATTTGTAAAATTTCGCAAAGAGAAACTTATTCCACTTAGTTTCAAAAGAATCCATTGAAATTTTTAGAGTAGCTGCATATAATCTAATGAACTATATTTTCATAAAGCAACGAACTATTTCTTAAACATAGTTGTTCACTTAAATAGTTTATACAATTTATCTCAACGTCAAAGACGATAACAAGCGAAACTTTCTCTACTTAATCTCAACAAAATACATTTTAATGTAGATATTACATGTAGATATGTATAATCTAATGAACAATTTCTTAAATCAACATTATAATTGTTCACATAAATAGTTTATACAAGTTAAATTTTAGTCATGCGTTGTAAAAGTTAATAAAACTGAAACTGAAATTTGAAGAATTTGTAAAAATTTAAATATTTATCAATAACTATAAATTAAATCAAAGTATAAAAATAAAATGGAATAAAAATGCAAATAGTTTTAATAGTTAATAATTTTACTAGTTATTGTAAATATGTTTTTCTTTTAATAATCATTATATTCAAAGTATACTGCTAGAGGTATTATCACTGGAAATTGTGCAATTAGGAGTTCAGATTAAATGGAATAAACCTGTAAAAGCAGGCACGAAAAAATGCGTCAGAACCATTGTTTGCAAAATATTTTATTGTGAAATAATAAATAATATTTTATTCGTAATTCAGTTCGTTTTCTTTTTCACACCTTACCGTACAATCTTATTTATGCCCTTTCAGTTTACATTAACTATTTTCCACGTAGGCAAATTTAAATCTTTTAATCCTAAAAAGATCATAATTTCAAAATAACATTAAATTATTTGTTTTATTATTTATGTTTATCAAATGGCAAATAAATAAAAATCAACCAATGAATATGTAGCAGTAATAAATAAGTTTTGGTTTGCCACTCTACGGGACCTACAATTTAAAGTGGATTCCGAACCACTAATAAACATCCATGCCACAGTCAGGATGCAAACCTGAAGCCTGTGATACCAAAGGCCAGAGCGATAGCCACTTGGCCTCCTGGCCGCGTAATAAATAAGGCACCAGTAATTAGCGAACATGCTTTTTGAATTTTTCTATATGTTCCGTTAAAATAAGCTAATATCAATTTACTGAATTTTATAATTTTAACGTCTTCTTTTAAAATTGGACAAAATTCAATGTGAGCTAGCGCATTCAGTGTTTTCGGTACCAATCGAGATTTGACGCGTTTGAGGACCAAATTGGAATTGACTAGTCCTTTTGAAATTCCAATATCAGCAGCAAGGTCTCTAATTGGAAATCGACGGTTTTCAAGCAGCAAATCTTTATTTTTTTGGACGTGAACTTCGTCGGTTGAGGTTGATAGTCGCCCAGAAGGCTGTTCATCTTCAACGCGTTCTCTGCCTTCTTTGAACGGTTTATACCACTTCTAAACTTTTCTTTCCTATTTAAGAATGCCCGAATGCCTTCTGCAACATTCTATACATTTCGGTAAAGAAAATTGAATGCAATTTCTTTGCTCAATTAGTTCAGACATTTCAAAAATCGCCGGAATCAGTTTTAGCGTCTCACAAAGCCAAGCGTAACTCAAACACTAAAGAATATATTGACATCAAATTTCCCACAGATGTCAAGGACAATGCCAGCAACCTAAAAAAGAAAAAATAAATAAAATTCCATAAGCCTGGGAATTTGAAATTGAGAATTTTTCTTACTTTTGTGGACACAGTGGCACATCGTCTGTCAAACATGCGCGATCGAATCTCTGTTGAAATTAATCAATTAAAAATAGATTAGACTCTTCGCTTGCAATTGGACCCAAAGCTGTTTAATGTTTATTAAATGCCCGTTGCAGCGAGATTTCTGCAGCAGCGATGCTTGCTCGTTGAAGAATCATGGCTCATAACACCGCTCATATCCTCACATTAATCGATGTGAGGATACAGGGAAGTGATCCTTTTTCCCAATACATTGGAATGACGGATGAGCCAAAGTTTAATGATGGATCGAAATTCTATCTCGGCGATTGAGGTAGGGTCAAGAGAATGCGTCTTCAATGGGTTATTTTTCAATTCAATATTTTTTGTGGGATTGGGGGGGGAGGAGAAAGACGTTCACCTGCGTCATGCATTCTCCAGATTGGTTCCAGGAAATGATTTATTTTCTTTGGGAATTTGTATTTTAATGTAATGCAGACGTGAGTGTGTTAATTTTTTTCCTTCCGCCTGTAGTCATTCTTGATTAAGATTCATCTTTGATTTTGTAGGAGAAGAGATTTGGGTTGGAGAATTCAATATTATTTGATGGATGGTCGATTTTGATATTTTGTATAGTATACGGTCAAACCTATTTTTGTGTGAGGGATAGCGATCACATAAAAAAATATATCTTGAAATTTAGTAAGTAGTTATAAAATATATTATTTGCAATGTATTTAAAAATGTTTTTATACGGTAAATAGAGACAGCATAAAAAAAAAGTCCCATAAAAAAAAAGAGGTAAAGAAAATATGTAAATCAACACCTCTCATCAAATCAATCATGGAATCAATCCTCACACTTAATCAATCATGTAAATCAACTACCTCTCATGTAATAACGTTCACGGCAGTGAGATAATATATAATATCAGGTAATCTATCAGTTGGAATTTTTTTAATTTGTATGTTATTTTGACAGCCATCTGTTGTTTTCTTTTTTAATTACATTTTTTAATTAATTTTTATTTATCATATGCCTTTGATGGAACTTTTTTAAGTACTGCACAAAAAAAAAAAAAAAAGACCGCAAAAAAAAAAGTTTGAGTATACTGTTTCTTTTATGGGGTCTTCATGTTTCACCCGGGTTTCCACAAAGAATTTTTGATGCGAAAATAGAATACATTTTTGAGAGAACCTACTGAAAAAATTCCTTTCCGGCTGTGGGAAAGGGAAATTTATGCATAGTGTCGTCATAACACCATCCACTCATACTTATAGAAGTAGACATGACAATAATCAGCGAAGAATTAGCGCCTTAAATAATCAATTTTTCTTCAGATGCAGTTTTGTTTCACGATCTTTGTATTAAAATTTTGAAAGTTGCTTTTTATATTATAATTTGCTCCTTTACATTATAACTAGCTTTTTCATTCTAATCTGGTGATATATTTTATAAGAGATTATTTGATATTTAATAGATTTGATTTTAGAAATTGGTAATTAGAAAAAAATAATTTTTAAATAAGATTGGTAAAAGCAATGTGATAGTTAACTCCCAAAAATGATTTTTTTTTTCATATGCAGTTTTGTTTCAGAAATTTTTTTTTTACTAAACTTTAAAAAAAAAGTATTGTTAGAATTATTATCAATATTTTTTTCATCTTCAAAAATTTTTAATTAGAATGAAAATTATAATCCTCTTATTCATTGCTAGAACTTTCAAGATCATATTATATAACTGTGCTATTATCATAAAAAATATCTTCACTTTTACTTATTTAAAAAATAATAATAATAACGCAAGCTGTCACAAGCAGTAAATAATGTGTAGCTTTTCGCTAATCTTTTGGTACTGAAGGTCATCTTGTCAAATGTCTGTGAAACTACTTGAAATGTGCGATAGAAGGAATGTTGCCAGATATACGATGTCACGAGTGAACTCTTTACCTTAAATCATATAAAAAAGCGCTCAAAATACTCGTTTTAGTTCGGAGTTCAAAATTAATTTTCACTTGAGTTATCTCTAGATATTCCGAAAAGATACAAATATGCAAGGGATAATCCGTAAAACGGTTAAACCAACTCAGTTTATTTTCCAGCTACTTCCATCCATTCTACTAAGTGTAAGATGAGTCTGCTTGAAATCGCTTTCATTTTTAAAAATCAAAACAAAAAATCAAATGAATAAATAAATCCACTTAATTTTTAACAGTAACAATTAATCTCAAATAAATGTATTGAATTTAGATTTAAAAAAAAAAAAACGTTAGATATATATATATATATATTTTTTTTTTTGTTCCAATGCAGCTGGCAAACACTTAGACAGCTTGGTCTTGGATGCCTTAAGGCAAGCGCTGCACAGACATTACTCACTTTGCATTACCCAGGGGGCGCGTGTAACTTTGAAGATACGGACGCGGAGTAACAATGCCTCCGCAACGCTCTACGATCCTATTAGGACCAGGACCTACAGTTTATATATATATAATCATCAAATGGTTATCAAAATCGGATCGCTTTTGGCATGTAATATAACTTGGATTCACCTAAGAAATCAATTAAGTTATACAAGTACTGAATAGGATTTAGAGGAATATTGAACCATTTTTCATGGAGATATTATGAAAATCCTGGGGGAGATACAGGTGGAGCATATCGATTCCGGATTAATCGCTCTAAACTACATCATAACAATTACACGATATTAAGGTCTGGAAACTTAGCGGGCCAAAGTAGATATTTCACTTCATCCTCGGGTTCATCAAACCATGGACGGTTCCCGCTGCATTAATAAGTGCATTATCTTCTTGGAAAATTCCATCTGCTGCAGGAAACTAAGTTTTCATCATAGGATGGACTTGGTCAGCTAAAACTTCTTATACATCTCCCCAGGGATCCTTCCTTTCATGATTACGATTGGGCTAGCAAAAACCCCGACATGGCAGCCCATACCATTACAGATCCAGTTCCACTCTTATTAATTGGAAGGAGACAATCATGATCATACGCTTGTGCAGGTGTCATTCAAACGTGTTGTTGGGAGTTTTATGGTTGTGGAACCACTGTAGACATTATTTGGCATTAACAGATGTGACAGGCAGTTTGGGAATTACCGCTCTGCCGTAAATGTCATGTTTATGATGATGCCTCCTAACTGTAATTATTGACACTGGAGAATCGAGATAAAGCTTAATCAAAAGTGATTCAGCTTTGCACTTTTGCTGCAGTTGTTTTCTTTTTAGACAATACAATCCTCCTCAACCCTCATCGGTCTCTTTCATTCAGCTTCTCCTTCAGTCCACTATTTTGCTTTGCCGAGCTTGTCTTGCCGCGCTATGTGTATGCTGTCATGACTTTAGACATCATACCTCTAGAAACGCCTAAAAGTTGGGATGTTTTTGTCGCAGTTGCTGCAACTAGTTGAGCTCCTACAGTTTGGTCTCTTTGAAAGTCTGAGAGGTCTGACATTTTAAACTTTGACAAAAATTCCAAGACGTATACAACTTCACCAAAGTCACCTCATACTACCATGATGTATACTTTTTATATTAAAACAGAAACTGATTGATAAGACCATCTGTAACATATATATTACAGGTGGTTATCGAAATAATGGAAACACCTGTGACATTTAAGAATGTGCTTAAAAGTCTCTTTCATTCACAGGCCTTCATATATATATATACATACAAATTTTTTATTAAAGTATATTATGGATTCAACTCGTATTCCTAGGAGAAGTTAATGGTTTTCCAGATGATAATTTTTTTCAATAAAGAAAACCTAAACATATTTATTATATATTTAAAAAAAATTAACTGTAACTTCGTCTTCACAACAACAAATACAATTTCGTCATTATCAGAAAAGGCGTATTTAATAAACATGTAATTAAAAAGAACATGAATTAAAAAGTTTGAAGTGAGAATTCGCAAATTTGTTTAACGAAACCTACACATAAAGTTCAACTAATCTCATGAAAACTCGAACGTATTGCTGTCATCTAACTGCTCTTTAACTGTGACCTTACCAAATGTCCATCCGACAACATATATTTCTCCTCTAACTGGCATCTAACACTTCATATTCAATTGGCATCAAATTAGATCAGATCACTGAACACACACTCGTCACTTTAAATATCAGGAAATGATAATGTTTATGCTAATCATGTCAATTTCCCAAATCCACTCGTACTACAGCATGTCAATCCAATCAGCAGTACATCCAACAGGAGCTCTAGTACATAAAAGCATGTTATATGGATCTGTAATTCAAAATATGGTGTGTTGTGGATCGAAAATTTGTAAGATGAGATTCAAAATTTATTTTAAAAAGAAAATGCAGCATATTCTGACAGAAGTTTCATTCTTTTTATGTTGAATATTGTTAATATTATTTAAAAATTAAACTATTTAATATTTATCATTTTTTCAATAATAGATAAAAAATTAAATTAAATTGGATTAAATTCATACATCATTAATTCATATTTAATTTAAAATGGAAGAAAATAATAATGCAGATTTTTAAATTAGCAAAATATTAATAAAATTGATTGAAATGGATAAGCACAGCCTATCCAAAAGTTAAAGTTATGATATCATTTTAAATTATATCATTACTTTTCTCAGAAAACGTAGCATATCGCGATCCTGAAAATTTCCCTTAACATACATGATCAATTATTTCATTAGCTATTTTTCTAAAATTAAAACAAACAATGTTCTTTATTTATTAATCCCCTTAAAAAATGGAGCGCTAATATATGATGAATCAAGAAATAAACGTGTAATTCATAATCTTGATAGAAGTCTTACATTTTCGAGCTTTAAAACAACTGAGAAAAAAAAAAGAAGAAAGAATTAAAAATGCTGCCTCGAAATTAATATTTTCTCATAAATTAATATTAATGAATGAAAAATATGTGTAAGTTTTTTTTTCCATGTCATTTCAGTTATGCTTTTTTTTTCTGTTGTGTTTTTAGAATAATTGTTAAGCAAGAATTAAAAAAGAATTAAATAATGCTGGTACTTGATTTTTAAAGTTTTTGAAATATGCACATTTCATTTTTAGTTTTGGTTTGTATATTGCCTTAAGATTAAAATGCAATTAAAGCTTTGTTTTCGAATACTAAATTGTTATTTCATTATTATTTTTTAATGCTGCCGTAATCCATTATAATAATTCATTGCTCAACAACCATTTTATATCCATAAATATATTAATTATTTTTTTACATTAAATATACTAAAAAAAATAATTAAAAAAACCTAATAAAAAAGTATTTTTTAATTATAATATTTGGCTTGACTTTTGCAATGATTTAGAGTAAAATTGATAAATCATATGGCTTTCACTTCTTGACTTACAATATATATATATATAATGTATGTATATGTTATTTCTCTCATATATATATATATCATTCTTCTGAGGCCTTCTTTTTTATAAGTTTAAAAATGAATGGAAAGTTTCTTTCATATTCTTGAATTGCCTTGATGCCTTGAAAGTTCTTTTTTAGTGAAAAGAAAGAATATTCCTAGGAAAAGGAAAAAAGGAAAATTGAAAGCTTCAAAATACAATCACATGTATATTATAGAGTAATATTAATTCAACCTGTGATGACTTACAAAACAAAAGAGAAAATGTGCTTGTAGAATCCCAAATGTGAAAAATAAAAAGCACATATTTATTTCTATTTGTTTGAAATTTCAAGTTATTGAACAAAGCAGATTGAACAACACATTAAATGCGCACGAATTTAAGAACAGCAAAAATTTTACAAATGACTTTTTTTAAATTAAAATGGAAAGTAAAACCCGTCTATAACTCAAACCCGAAAATAATTATTTTATAAACTAAAAAAAAAAAAGAAGAAAAAAAGAAAAAAAAAGCGAGATTTTTAACGTTTCGTAAAAAACGCAGTTCTTATTTAAGGGCTTTCAAAATAATTAATAGTTTGCAGAAATAGAATATTGATTAAATTGAATATTGAATCCATTGAAGCATTGAATTTTAAAAAATATGTGCTACAATAAAATGAGATTAATTTTTTTACCCCTCGCTATTTGAGATTTTTACGTTCAATTTAAGATAAATTATTCTTAATATTATAAAAGTAAAGGGTCTAAGCATCAATAAGTCAGTGAAAAATATCGATATCGTTTAGTGAAAAAATTCAGATCACTTTCCAATTTACCATCACAATTTTTAATTCCTTACAGAAGATTGGGTTTTTATCTGTTTCTTGAAAGAGATGAAAAATAATCAAATTGCCCCTCGATACAATATATAACTTTGTAAATATTCTTTGTAAAGAAAATTGCCACCATCAAAAAAATTATTTTTACATTTTAAAACTACTAAATAAAATATACTGAACAACACATGTATTCTACAACTAAACAAAACTCCTAGCATTGCCACAGACAGTTTTTAAAGAAGTTCAATTGATTGTAGATTATATTCTATTTGTGAAATAGATGGGTTAGAATACCAAAGGAAACTGATCTCTCTCTATAAAAAGGAACAGTTTTGTCTCTCTGTTCACATTTCCTAAAATTTGAAAAATATAACATTTAAATTTCCAATATTTTATTTATTTGTTTGAATTTATTATTGTGAACTGATTCGTAGATAAAAATTCTCATTAATTATTTTTATAGTTTTAATAAGATAATTATTTCTTATTGCCACTAGATGGCGCTAACCATTAATACTGACTACGCAATCTGATGATGCCATTATTATAAAAATAAAAGTAGAAATTTTTACTGTTTTGATTGTATTAGTTTTCAGTTTACTTTGCAAGATAATTTTTCTTGAAAAAAATAAAAGGTGAAGAAATTAATTTTTAGGATTGCTCGGATAAGAATGATTGCTTTATACGATTTAAGGCGGATTTTTCAAAATCTCAAATCTTTAAGGGCTTATTTCTATTGACAATGTGACGTCTCGATTGACGAATTAGATTAACGAACGAGAATGAATGACAGTTGATTGTTTGATTCACAATTGCTAATCATTCTCGATCGCTAATATCTGACTCGATTCGTCAAAGTTGACGTCGTGTTGCCAATGAAAATGCACCTTAAATCTGAAAATATATTTTTTCATGATAAAAATTACTATAACTAAAACAAATTTTCTTTTTTGCAGTAGAGCAACACAGGATCATATCTTCTAGTGAAAAAAAAAATGTAGATGTTTAAAACAAGTTAAATATTTATTTTGTAGTTTAACGAAAAGAGTTTTACAGACAAATGCATGTGAGTGGATATTTTTGATCAGTGATTAAAAATAATGTCTTGAAAACAAAAAAGTTATGCGGTATTACAAATTTACATTATTCCTATCTTAATTTTTTCTCTCTCAGAAAGTTACTGTATTTTTTTAAAAAATGAGCGTTCTACTCAAATCGTTTACATGATTTACAGAAGCAATTCCAAGAAACAAGTCATATTTCAGATCTTATAGATTTTGTATTTTCCATTTACAACTTCTGTATAAACATCCACAGAAGATGTGCATAGGACATTAAGCGAATTGAAAAATTATACAGCAATCTAAATTCGACACACTTTTGGGACGACCCAGTGAACTTATAGAATTATCCCAATTGTCGATTCGTTACCCATTTTGATGGGTTTAAAGGCTTGTGAGATGAATAGATTCTTTTTCTTACGGCGCCGGAAGATAATTAAGAACTTCTGACTTTTGTATATGCGTTTGTCTTCTGAAAATTATTTATATTTTGGTATAAATTAGAATTGATGGTTTTTATTTGTAGTCCATTTGGTTAAATAGTTTTTATAATTTATAACTACTCAATTTTCTTTGCAAAGACATCAGTAGTTAATAATCTAATCAAACGTTTTATTTATAAGCAAAGAAAAATTTTCACACATTTTCAATTGTAGAGTAAAATAAGTAAAGCAGAAAATAATGAATAAAAAAAATTAAACACTGAAATTAATATATATATATATATATCTTAATATTAAACTCAAATATAAAGATAATATGTTGAGGTTAACTCTCCGAATCAATAGTTGTTATCACATGTGGAATTGAAGAGAACTTCGTCTTTGTCAATGAGCCATAGCTCTCTATAGCCAGGGCTGTCAATGAGCTATAACCTCTAACTATAGCAAAGGCCGTTGCAGAGCTTTTAAATGTCACCTTCGGAATCAAAGATTGATAAAAATATATTAACAGTATAATTATAATTAATTTGGACCTAGGGTGCCATCGAACCTAAATACTTCGTTGTTAAGGAGTAGGGTTAAACCCTACGTACCCCCGTATTTTAATAATTATGTATTAATTTATAAAGTTAAAATTTTAAAAAGAAATAATTTATAAAGAGCACATCCGTAATCCGATCTATGTACAGGCCTATTTTTTTAAATTTATTGTAATGTTCAAACATATTGCCATGAGGGAGAAAATATTGCCAAACAGGTAAACTTGGAATATTTTCCAATCAAATTGCTGTAAACCAACACTCAAAGTGCTAATGAAGCTAGTTCTCTAACTCTATAAATTTTGGTAACCTTATCTAAAGCTTGCGCGTTGTGTCTATTCAGTTGTTAAGTGACGACATAACAAACCAGCAATATAAACAATTTCGAAAAGAAGGCAACTCATTTCCATAAAATGAATAACTCATCTCACTTAAAATTATTTGTATATTTTTTTCATAAGCTTAAGAAATTGTTGTGTTACATATTTTAAAACCTTAAATTAAACAATACCCGAATCCTAGTAACAACTAGATACACAGTTTTACCCAACGCACACATTAACCATTATGAATTCCGCAATAACCCATACCACATTTTAAACCTGAAAGCATTGTACAATCATATGTTATCTTAATAAAAAAATATTTATAAAAAGATATTGCTTATGTTGATACGACAAAATATTAAAAGAATTAAAAACGTGTGGTATTTAGCGACGGAAAAGTACTTATATCTTTTAGCAGATTAACGGTATCCGTATATAAGCCGACTGCCGAAGTAGTAGTAGTAGTAGTAACCCCCACAGTAGAAGATCCAATTTTGAAAAAAGTTCTAAAAATTCTAGACTTATACACGGAAATATACGGTAATAAAATATAATATATTACTCATATAATTAGTCATCATTGTTGAATACAGATGTCGAGTGCCTGAACGCGAAGCGTTCATCTACTCAATGGCATGTGAAGGCAGTAGGAAAGAAAAGTCATGATAAATAGATAATAGTAATCGTATGATTTGAGAGAAAAAAAAGAAGAAAGTCATATAATTAGTATTTTAATTAAAAATTAACAATTTAAAAATATACACGTTTTTTTTTCTCTATCATAACTATGCGATTGTAAAATCGAATGGGTGGATAGAAGGGTGATAAATTCTCGAAGAGGTCAAAGGTAAAAAACGTTTGGTGAAAGTAAGGTATGAATTGTCCTATATCTATTGAGCTATTTGCCAACCTTCAATGAACGTGATGTTACAAAATTTCGCGGCAGACTTCAACCAAAAACACGTTGAAAATAAATATATTTTGGGGAGACATAAAAGAAAGCTTTAAAAAAATCTAACAATGTAAAATGGATTTCAAATAAATGATGTGTACTGAAATTCTATGTATATTTAAATATTATTTCCTGTTTTTAAATGACGTCTGTTGAATATAAACGTTGCGCATAAAATTTTGCAAAACAAAATTGGCTATGTTTTATTTTCCAACAAAATCCAAATTTTCAATTTTGAAGATTGATCAACGATTTGAAAACAAACGATCCGTTTTTATCTAAATGAATAATTTTTTTGGTTGGTAATAATAAATTTAAAAACCATTATTTTTTTAATTTATTACACATGACTGCCATAAAAACGGAAGTTCTAACAGTTTAATTTGCAGAATGCGTCTGTGAAAATCATTATTATATTTTGACTAATAATGTTATCCGAATAAAAGTGGGGACAGTGGAAAGTTGGGTTGGGAGTCTTGAAACAAATTTGATGCAACTAAATACTAATGAATTGCCTTTTAGTATTTATTGCATGGCAAAAATTTGTATAGTTAAGGAATAAATAGAAATTATAAATAATTAAATTATTTTAGTAGAATGAACGTTCCATTGTCACAAAAAAATCTTCAGTATATAAAATTACAAAAATAATGTATTATGAAATATCATGTATTTATGTATTTCTTCATGTATTTATGAAAAACAATTTGGAATGCAATTTAATAGAGTGAAGTTACAACATATGATTTTTAGTTATTTTCGTACATGTTTAAATTTTTTAAAAAAAAACTTCAAATTTTATTCTCATTATTCAAAAAATTTTAATTCTCATTTTACCAATAAAAAAGTCCGTTTAATCTTAGACCTCCAAAACTAATCCAGTCTCTAATGCTGTAACGCGAAGTATTAAATTCGCCAATTCGTACAGGTTCTACAATGAATGTTTGATATTTTAAACCCCTACCGCATCATACACAAAGGAATGAGTTTAGCATGGCGACTGTACCATAAAGGTCATTTTCCCCATTTGTAAGCAAATGGAGAAAAGTCGAAGTGAAAACAATATAAGCAAATCGAGAATATAATAAGCAGTTATTTTAACTGGCTTTGATAAAGAAAAAGACAATCCCTAGTACTCTCGATAACATTCGATATGCAATTCAATTCCAAATGCTACAAATCCATACGTTTTACTTCTGCTATGCTTATAAACAAAACACAAGACTAATCACTTAAAATTGCTGGATCAGTTATATGTTAAAATAAAGTAATTATACATCATTATTTTTAGTTATATTAAATTAGTCAGTTACATTTTGCAATGTCTACAGCGACAAGTGGAAAAAATTTATAAGTACATGCAAACGACGTGAAAAAGAATTGTTATTTCTAGCTGATACATTTAACTTATATAATAATTATGTAGTTTTCCTAATTAAATTTATGTTAATAATAAAATAAATATATTCGAAAATGTACGACATAATATACACTATTGGAAAATGTTTAAGCGAGAATTGAAGACTGTAACTGTGTTTTTTTTTTTTTTTTTAATTGGAACATTTTGCTCGCCACTTGGCGAGTATTTGTTAAAAAAAGCTCTATTCTCTTACTGCGATAATTGGAGTAAGATTGGAAATTTCTGCAGCCTCTACTGTATTTTGAAATTTCTTTCAAACTTATAAATAAAAATGAAGTTGAAATTTAAAAAAAATAAATAAATAAACAATTAACCAACTATAGATTTCAACAACCCTGAAATATTCTGTCTCAAATGTAGTTTTATCGCCAAATGCGAAGCTTAATGGCAGCCCTGTAACTTAAATAAATCCATGTGTTTGTCTTCCAACAGCCCAATTTTTTTTAAAGATATTGCTTGTATTTGAACATGACAACTTTCCTAATGAATATAATTGTAAAAACTGAGGATTTTCATACTTAAATATTAATAAATGATACTTTTTTACAATTTTTAAACACTAAAAATTCAGTTTACTGCAAAAGTAGGTGCCTACTTGTTGGATAATATTGATTTTGTGTAATCTTGCCAGTAAGTCAACAATATTAGTTTAAGACTTACATTGGGTTATAAGAATTATAAATGCAATATGATAGCTTCTTTCTTATACAGCTGGTTAACATAAATGTCATCATGCCAATTTTGAATGATAACTTTGATGTAATGAAAAATAATTTCTTCCACTAAATTTTACTAACACTACTTTATAGTTTGAAATATTAAATAAATTAAAAACTATTCATATTTTTACTTAGATTTAAATCTAATAGTATAATTTTGTTCATTTATTTATTTATTTGATAAATAATGTTTATAGCATTAACCAAATAGCAATTTTAAATAAATGTTTATTTATATTTTTAGATTAAAAATAAAATGAACACAAAATGCATTTTTATTCTAAATTTTTATATTACACCTATTTTATATTTTACTATAGTACTTTCTGCTTGATTTTTTTTTTATTTAGTTGAAATTTATTATTACTTATTAACTTAATATCTCTTTAGTCCGATATTTTTATTATAATGATTTTTTTTACGCTTTTAAAAGATTTGATTTGTATTCCTTTTTATTAAAATTCAAACATTTCTATGTACTTTTCATGACAGATATTTCCTTTAAAATCAGTAAAATGTATTAATTTGCTTATTTCAGAAACCTTTATGTTTTCTTATTTCACTTTAATCTATGGAGATATGTTTCTGTAATGTTAAAATCTTTTAATGAAAAGCTTTAGGTTTGTTATTTTAAAGTAATTAATTTAAGATAATTGCATGTTTTTACTGAAAATTATATTTGAAGTTTTTATTCATATGTTATGATTTCATAATTTTTTAATATTTTTATTTATATTAAAATATGTTACCTATTACAATTTAAACTTACTCATAAAAACATTATAAGTAATTTATTTATTTTGTAATTTAAAATACTTCCTAATTAATGACACATCAATAAATATACAAGTAATTATATCTTATTTGCATTCAAGACACAAAATACATATAAATTATAATAATATATTTAAGTTATTTTAGAAACAACATTCCCCCCCCCTTTTTTTTTTCTAAACAATTCAAAATAATCTATTGTATTATAATTTTAATGTATATTATTCTACTATTGGTTTCAAAATATATATATTTTTTCTTATTGGGTTGTAAAATAACTGAAATTCAGTTTGAACAGCATAGTAAAAAAAAAACAATTAAATTATTTACATTTTAGACTGTTTATTTAAAAAATGCAAATCATTACTTGAAAAAGAAGTTCTTGTTAATTAACATTTTTTATTAAACACAAAGGAATTTGAACAATTCTAACAAAAGTAAAAAATTAAAAAATACAAAAGTTATTTTAAAATTAAAAAGTTAATAAATGAAGTTGTTTTTTACATATTCAAGTTAATATTTATCTTTTAAAGAGTAAAAATCCTATTACGGCAAATTAGCAACAAGGCCTAATGAAATAAATATACAAAAAAATGCTTTTTTAATTTCACACAAAGATTTTTGTTTAAAGAAAAATCTTTCTTCATCTGAAAGAGGAATTTAATGAAAATATTATTTATCTCTATCACATCTTTATCTGAAAAAGTTGAACTTTTGATAAAAATGATTACTGTAGTCTGATGGTTAATATATGGTGACAGTTAAAAATTAAAAACATGTAAATAAAGCAACAGGTAAAAATGATTTTTTTTTAAAAATAAAATCCAAAAATATTTAAAAAGTATATTGGATTTGATTATATCACATTAATGACATGTAAAAATATTATAAATGTATTTAAAATAAAAAGCATATAATAGTTCATATTAATTGTTATTTATTTTTATATCCTACTATATTTATATTTACGGCTATTAATATTGTTAATAAAAATCTTTTAAATTAAAAAAAAAATTAGAAATGCTTACAATGGTAAACCAAAAATTAATTTTCCAAATACATTTCTTTTAGCTGTGTTTCTTCACTTACAATTCTGAAAATGTGATGTGACCGATCAATTAATTTTGTATTAAATAAATGGTTTTTTCAGATGATGTCTGGTGATAAATGATTTAAAATGGCAGTCTGCTGATGATTGTACAGCATAATTGGTATTTAGAGAAGAGCCATCTGCCAATCCAAAATTATTTAAAGTTTCAGCTATCATGGAAGACCTCTGACCATGCTCATAGGATTTAGAAACATTCATGAAGGATCCAACATTGATGTCTTGAGAAAATTTATATTGTTCTGATGGATATGGTATATCAGAAGAGATATTGGATGATCTGGCTTCATATTTGACAGATGATTCACAATTGCAATCTGAATTAACTTGTTGTAGTGATGATATAGCTGAGTGATATTGTGGATAATGCATATCAGCCTTTAGATCAGACCTTGATATCTTATGTTCATCATTACTTGAATATGAATGTTTATAGGATTTAGTGACATTATTGAAGGGTTCAACATGGATGTCTTGAGAAAAATTATATTGTTGTGATGGGCATGGTATGCCACAAGAGATTGTCTTCATATTTGACATCTGTTGCACAATTGCCATCTAAATTAACTTGTTGTAGTTGGTTGATATTGTGGATAAAACATATAAAACCTTTATATTTTATGTTCATCATTACTTGAAGATGAATGTTCATAGGATTTAGAGACATTGATGATGGGTCCAGCATTGAAGTGTTGAGAAAAATTATATTGTTGTGCTGAGTATGGTATGCCACAAAAGATATTGGGTGATATGTTTTCATATTTGACAGATGATGTACAATTGCCATCCAAATTAACTTGTTGCAGTGATGTTGTAGTTGGTTGATGTTGTGGATAAAGCATATCAGACCTGGATATTTTATTTTCGTGATTACTTGAGGATGAATAGGTTTTATTTGATAAAGAATATTCTGGATAGTTATAGATATAATTTATTTGTAAGGCTGGATCCATAGCATGGCTTGTAGGACATTTTACTTCATGTGTATTATTTAAGGGAAAAGAATTTGGCTTTACATAATTATTTAAAGTTTCAGGAGTCATAAAGGACATCATATCATGTTCAGAGGATTTAATTATGTCAGTTAAGAATCTGGTATAAATGGGTCGAGAAACTTTTTGTGGTGATAGGCAAGGTATATGAGGTAAAATGTCTTCAGAGTTGACAAATGATTTGCAATTGGAAACTAAATTATCTTTCTGCAGTGCTGGCTGATATTGTATAGGATAGTTTAATGAAGAAGGATCTTGAATGGTATTGTTTTCTGGGAAGGCTGGATCCATTAATTGGCTGGTAGATTTTAATTCAAAATTATTATTTGTATAAGGCAAATTTCTGTCTTGAAAATTCCATTTCACTTGAGGATTAATGGCATACTTCTGGTTGTTTTGATAGGTTGTAGTTGAAATATGATTAAAAGTTGTAGCATCACTATCTTGTAAGCGACAAGAGTTTTTCATTGCATTTTCTGTTGGATTCAAGTATGGCTTAGGTTTCCTTTTTGGACGATATTTATAATTTGGATATTTTCGTTGGTGTTCTTGAGATAATAATGTAGCAAGCGTTTTGAAAGGTAGCTTCTTTTCCTCCGCTAATTGTTTCCATTTTTCGCCGAGAATTTTACTAATTTGATAGGTGTATAGCGTTGGATTTTCTGCTGCAATTTTTTTCCTCTCTTCTATGCTCCATAGCATATAACTGTTCAATGGTCGTTTCACACGGATTGAAATCTCATGGCTAGCATTCATGATGAATATTTTATTCGAAATCGACTGGAAATTATTTCGAAAGCCCCAAATTCAGTGTTGAAATACAGCACACGAATGTTACATTCAATCAAGGAACTTTAAGCCTTATTAGCAAAGGATACTTTGTGATAGGTCATAAATATCCCCCTTTCATTTAGTAATTCTATTTTTTCAATCTCACTAATAAATGATGTCCATCAATATATTTATTAATTCTACTGTAGGAAAACGGTATGAAGGCCACGCGTTTAGATGAAGTACTTTATTAAACAACTCACAATGGCAGCGAACAAGTCATGCGCACTTAAGGCAACCGAAGTTGATGATAATGATGCCTCCACCGAAAAAGAAGTTCTTCAAAAAACTCAGGCTTATGGCAAAAAAAATTTGATGAACAACACATTAAAAAAGGATTAATATTATTCAACTTTTTATTGTGGATTTAATTTGTTTTCCAGCTCTCATTTTGTCACATTTAAAAATTTTTTTCCTTAAATTTAGGTAATAAGACTACGAATTACGTGCATTATGACTGACGGTTACATTTAAAACTAACCTAATGCCGGAAGAAAAATCTCCATGGCGCATAATTTTTCCCATTTACAACATCCACTTGTTAGTGAATATTTATTCTTTTATTATTTATGTTTTTTACTTCTCGTGCAACTCGTGAATTTTTTTCGATTTTTCATTATTTTCTAATCTTCTTTTAAGTTCTTTGATTTTTAGACTTCGAATATTCCAAATATATTGATGAATTTCAACTTCATACGAAAAAAGCAAACTTTCACGAAGTTCTTGTGAAAGTGACTGAATTGATTTTTTTTTTTTTTTTTTTTTTCCAAAACTTAAAAGAACACCCAGAAAAGTGTTATAATTAACTGTTCAGCATTGTTTCAAAACTGAAGTAACTCGTTTTGTATATACACATTATACTTTCCAGTATAATGTGTATATGCAAAACGAGTTTCATACAAAAGGCGTATTAACAACTTTCGGTAAACCATGCAAAAAAAAGGGGAGGGGGAATATCTTACTGAAACACTCACACATACAATATGTATTTTATGCATAAATTTTCAAAAATTAACAAATGAATAAAATAAAATGCTCAACTTCTTTTGTGGCAAATAAAAAATTAGACGTTTCGTGTTAACAGTCAGTCGCTTGGCTGGAATTTTCTTCCATACGATACGCAAATTCGGGCATTTACCTCCAAAAGTCCTTTCTTCGTTACCTTTCGCTATGTTGTTGTTGGTATACATAAATGGGGAGTCCGAGTGGCTAACGTTTTGGCGCTTGGACTTTTTCGGATTTAAATCCCAGTGGTGCCATGGATATTTGTAGTGGTTCGGAATCTACTTTAAGCCGTAGGTCCCTGTCTCGTATGATCGTAGATCGTCCCAGAGCCAATCAGACTTCTCACCCACATTTTTTCTAAACTGTAAAGGGGTTACTCAGCTCTAGGCACGGTGATATGGTGTTTTGTAGTGGTATACATAAATGGAATAAGAGGCTCATACTATTTATATGTATAAGAAAATATATATATATGTATTACGAAACAATTGACGATTAAATACTTTCAAATTTCTTAATTTTTTTCTATACTATTCGGAGTAAAAAATTATATCCTATTTTATCAATAGGACCTGATGGCCGAATGACTAGCGCTCGGTCCCACAGGTTTCGAACTCGAGTCCCGGTGGTGTCTCTTATGTTTGTAGTGGTTCGGAATCCACTTCCCGTCAGGTCCTAGCTCCCGGTTTAATATGATTGTAGAGCGTTGGGTGTAAGGTTAATAACCCTACCCCGTAAAAAGAAATTATCTCCTGTCTCGAAATCTGCCAATAGGTTGGTTGGCCTTGGTTCACCATGGTGCTGTTGTGCCAATGAAGAAGAAGAAGAATGAGCATATGACTCTAGTGCTCGTTGCCACAGGTATCGGGTTTGGGTCGTGGTGGTGACATGGATGTTTGTAGTAGTTCGGAATCCACTTTAAAACGTAGGTCCCAGTCTAATATGACTGTACACAGCTGGGCTGACAACCCTATCTTGTAAAAAGAAACCATCTTCTATTTCGAAATATACCAATAGGCAGACGGCCTTGACCCACCATGGGGTTGTTACGCCAATGAAGAAGATCATAGGAACAACATAAAATGTTACTATTATTATTTCGTTTTGGAAGTAAGGTACAACGACTAAAAAGTTTTTTTTTTTTTTTTTTTTAATGAACTTGAAAACTAATGTTTAATAGTTTTATTACTTACCAACGTTTAATATTTTTTTGTAACGTACTATGTTTATATTTACGGCTAAAAAATTGTTAATAAAACTCTTTAAAAAAAAAAAAAAAAAAAAAATTAAAAATGCTTACAATGCTAACCCAAAAATTAATTTTCCAGATACATATACAAATTTTAAAAATTACTATTTCAACAAACACAGTCCTAAGTACAGCATACTTAGGACTGTGTTTGTTGAAATAGCAATTTTTAAAATTTGCTGTAATGCTTCCTCTATGCTTGTATGAATTACATGTTTTTTCCATGTTATTTGATGATGTCTGGCAATAATGATGATTGTACTGCATAATTGGTATTTAGAGAGGAGCCATCTGCACATCCAAAATTATTTTAAAGTTCAGCTATTAAGGAAGACCTCTGATTATGTTCATAGGATTTAGAAACATTGATGAAGGATCCAACATTGATGTCTTGCGAAAAATTATATTGTTGCGATGGGTATAGTATGTCACAAGAGATATCGGGTGATATGTCTTCATATTTGATAGATGATGCACAGTTCCCATCTAAACTAACTTGTTGCAGTGATGCTGTAGTTGGTTGAAATTGTGGATAAAACATATCAAACCTTGATATTTTATGTTCATGATTACTAGAAGATGAATGTTCATAGCATTTAGAGACAATGATGAAGGGTCTAATATTGATGTCATGAGAAAAATTATATTGTTGTGATGGATATAGTATGTCACAAGAAATATCGGATGATATGTCTTCATATTTGATAGATGATGCACAATTGCCATCTAAATTAACTTGTTGTAGTGATGTTATAGTTGGTTGATATTGTGGATAAAGCATATCAGCCCTTAGATAAGACCATGATATTTTATGTTCATGATTACTAGAAGATGAATGTTCATAGGATTTAGAGACAATGATAAGGGGTCTAACATTGATGTCATGAGAAAAATTATATTGTTGCGATGGATATGGTATTTGACAAGAGATATTGGGTGATATATCTCCCTATTTGACAGGTGATGCACAAGTGCCATCTAAATTAGCTTGTTGCAGTGATGTTGTAGTTTGTTGATATTATGGATAAAGCATATCAGCTCTTAGATCATACATTAATATTTTATGTTCATGATTACTAGAAGATGAATGTTCATAGGATTTAGAGACATTGATGCCTTGAGAAAAATTATATTGTTGTGATAGGTATGGCATGTCTGAAGAGATATCGGATGATATGTCTTCATATTTGATAGATGATGTAGCATGTTTTTTGATAGGTATTTTCTTTTCCCCCAGTAATTGTTTCCATTGTTCTCCGAGAATTTTACTAATTTCTAGGTTTTGGAATTTCTGCGGCTATTTTTTTTCACTGTTCTATGCTCCATAGCATAAAACTGTTCAATGGTCTTTTCACACGGATTGAAATCTCATGGTTAGCATTCATTATGAATATTTTATTCGAAGTCAACAGGAAGTTATTTCGAAAGCGCCAAATTAAGTATTCAAATACAGTGCATGAATGTTGCATTCAATCAAGGAACTTTAAAGCTTATAAACAAAGGGGGATATTTATGACCTATCACAAAATATCCCTTCATTTTGTAATTTTATTCTTTCAATCTCACTTATAGAGATGTTCATATTCATAAGATTTAAAGACATTGTTGAAGGTTCTAACATTGATGTCTTGAGCTAAATTATATTGTTGCGATGGATATGGTATGTCGCAAGATATATCGGGTGATATGTCTTCATATTTGACAGATGATGCACAATTGCCATCTAAATTAATTTGTTGCATTGATGTTGTATTTGGTTGATCAAGGTCTTAACTAAGGGCTGATATGCTTTATTGGCAATATCAGCCCTTAGTTCAGACTTTGATATTTTATGTACGTGATTACTTGAAGATGAATAGGTTTTATTTGATGCAGAAAATTCTGGATTGTAAGCATTTCAACCTTTGGATCAGACCTTGTTATTTTATGTTCATGCTTACCTGAAAATGAATAGATTCTATTTGATAAAGAGCATTCTGCATTGTTATAGATATCGTTTCTTGGTAAGGCTGGATGCATAGCATGGTTTGTAGGAAATTCTAATTCATGTGTATCATTTACGGGAAAAGAATTTGTCTTCCCATAATTACTTAATGTTTCAGGATTCATAAAAGACGGCACATGATGCTCATAGGATATAATTTTGTTAGATAAGGATCTGGTATAAATGGGTTGAGAAAAATTTTGTTGTGATAGACAAGGAATACGAAGGAAATGTCTTCATATTTGACAGTAGATTCACAATTGGAAACTAAATTATCTTTCTGCACTGCTGGTATAGTTGGCTGATATTGTATAGGATAGTTTAATAAAGAGGGATATTGAATGCTATAGTTTTTTGGGAAGGTCGGATCTATTAATTGGCAGGTAGATTTTAATTCATACTTACTATTTGTATAAGGCAAATTTTTGTCTTGAAAATTCCATTCCATCCTGTTCAGCTGTCATCATATGTGCGTCGCTCATGGAGTTTTGTTGGTATTGCTCGGTTTCAATACCCGCTTCGCGTAGTATTTTACTGTATTCTTCCATTGTGTCAGGGAGGTCTTCATTAGATAGTTGGGTTTGTAAGATAAATTACTTGTTAATTAGAAAATTTGTGTTTATTCCACTTGCTATAGAGTCTGCTTCTTTGTTGTCGGGTTGCATTAGTCGTAATTTGTTTTGGTAATCCTTATTCAGATTATTGAAATTTATTTGCACTCTACCAGCTGCATAATTTTTGCATTTTTGGTTTAAGCAGGCTTCTGGGTTTGAAGGTGCAGTATCGGGAGGTAGCGATTTCATTTTCTGATTACGAACCGCGGTTGGAAATCGCTGGTTATAAATTCTTATAAACGCTTTTCACAAAAATATTTTAGCTGAAGTTCAAAGAACCACGGCCAGACATGATTTTTGAAGTGTTTTGCGAAATTGATTAAAAGTTGCAGCACACTATCTTGTGATAAACAAGGGTTTCTCATCACATTTTCTGTTGGATTCAAGTAAGCTTTAGGTTTCATTCTGGAACGATATTTATAATTCAGATATTTTCGATAGTGTTCTTGAGATAATAATCTAGCATGTTTTGTGAAAGCTAGTTTCATTTCCTCCGGTAATTGTTTCCATTGTTCTCAGAGAATTTTACTAATCTGGAAGTTGTATAGCGTTGGATTTTCTGCGGCTATTTTTTTTCTCTGTTCTATGCTCCATAGCATAGAACTGTTCAATGGTAGTTTCACACGGTATTGAAATCTCATGGTTAACATTCATTACGAATATTTTATACGAAATCGACAAATTATTTCGAAAGCGCCTTTTAAGAAACTTTTAGGCTTATCAACAAGGGGGTAATTTATGGGCTATCACAAAATATTCCTTGATCTTGTAATTCCAAGTTTCAGTCTCGCTAATAAATAATGTTCATCAACGATTTTCTTTATCGTACTATAGTAAAACGGTATGAAATCCACTCGTGTATATCAAGCAAAGTAGTTAACTGAATAACTCAAAATGGCCGCGAACCAACCATGTGTACTTAGGGCAATCTAAGTTGATCGTGATATTTATACTGCACGAATGATGCCTCCGCTGAAAAATATAGTTATTCAAACAATTCGGGCAATTCAGGAGGGAAAAGAGGATGGGGATGGAATCCACCTAGAGTTGTGACTCGTGTGGCAACACATCCCTTTGGCCTCTGCATCTGATAGACGGGCGGCACATCTCAGTTTCCGGATGTGTCAATCGGCTCGCAATCACCAGTCTCAAGTTCCTGGACTTGTTTCGGATTCAAGCGTTGGGTCATTTCTTGGGCGTCTCGCTAAGGGTGGAGGTGGTTCCAGGGAGTGGCTCTGACCGTATAAGTCTCGACTAGTATCATAGCAGGAATCTTCTTTCTCGTGGTGAGCGGTGCGGCCTGAGACCCGGACATATATATTTTTTCTTTCTCTCCTGATTTCTCTCTCTAAATTTTCGTGCCTCGGTGAAGGCCTTAATTCACTTTCCTTGATTTTATCTTCACTCATTGGTCCTTATGATTTCCAGTCGGGAACTGGCTTGCAAGTTTTTCCCGATTCCTCTTACTTTCTACTCTTAACAATGAATTAAAATCCTTATGGCCTTTTAAAATTCACGAAGGTCTACAAAAAATTGCAGGTAACTTTATCACTTTCAACAGACCTTCTCGTTGAAACTTTTAGTCTCTCTTAGTCCACAAAACACAGTCGCTGTTAAGTACAAAACATTTTTTTTATTTCGCTTTAAAAGTTGACGTTCATAAAAACCTAAATTACTGTCAAGGTGTCATTTCCGAACCAGAAATTTTACACTGCACTGACCAAGAAATATTGGATGGCTTATCTGCCCAAGGTGTTGCTGGTATCCGCAGAATTATCTTAAAAAGAGGGTCTGATACTATAAAAACAAAACATATCATCCTTTCGTTCCGAGGATGCATTTTACCCAAAACAGTCAAAGCTGGGTACTTGGCCTGTCCTGCTCGACCATGCTTTCCCAACTCAATCAGATGTTTTAATTGCCAACGATATGGACACTAAAAAATTCTTGTCGTGGAAAAGTCGCATGTTCCATCTGTGCTTCTTCTGGTCACTCACATACATAATCACAATCTGAACCGAAATGTGTTATTTGTCTTCAATCATATCCTTCTAATTCAAATTCTTGTCCACAGTGGCAAATTCAGAAAAAAATTCAGGAAATAGAAGTTCCCCGTAATCTATCTCTTTCAGAAACACGTAAAATAGCCTCACAAACTGTTATGTCCTATGCTGAGATCACTAAGAAACAACTTCCACCAACTTATTTAGTAGCTTAACCAACTTGTTCCAAAGCCATCATGACTGACGCAACCATAACGGGTATTTTTTGCACACCACTTGAACTTCTAAAGCCACTTTCCCCTCCAAGGCCGCAAACTAATGATTCTGCTTCATCTGCCAATTTGTTATCTGCTCCATCTCTTTGTGACTCTGGTACTTCTTCCGTTTGTCAACAGTAGACTTCTGCTAAAGCTAAACCCATTGAGCAAGTGGTTTTAACCCTTACCAATCAAAATGTTAGATACACAAAACCCGAAAGTTCAAATCATTAGACAATCAAAATACATTGACAAATTGTATCTTAAAAAGAAAGATTTTTTATTTCATAAGAAAAGATTACATAAATCTCCTGATTAAACACCCGTTTCAGAATCAGGCTCAGATTCTTTATCAGTAAATCGTTCTTATGATTATGTCGAATACGACGTGAAAGATATGGTATTTGACTCATATATTTTATAAGCATATACTTTTATTGGAAATTTTTAACCTTAGGCGATGTCTTATTACTGTTAAATCAATTTGTTCATGCTACGTTGAAAATTATTTTAAGCCTATATTCATGATTTTACTTCTTTTGCTGCTTTTTCACACTTTGTTTGGCGCAGCATGGACAAATATGGCCCTTGTGCCATAAAATCACAACCAACCAACCTACACACAGAGCGCTCCCTACGGCGAAATTGTCAGTCGGTGTCGAGAGTTATCCGAGAGGAAGTACAGCGCAACCTGCTCTCCCGCTGAGTAATGTTGAGTTCATAGTCTCATCCCAAGGGGAAATATATTTATCGCATCCTTACTGCATAGTTGGTCTCACTTGGAGAGGAAGTATATTTCGGGCACCCTGCGGGTATTTGAGTTTCCGGTTTTCAGCTTAGTTGATTCCTTCTACGATTCAATAATTATCCGTCTTCAAATCGTTAAATAGTGTATATCTCTAATTGTATATCTGTGTGGTGATTGGGCGTGTGTAAATAAAGCTGCGATTTTTCAAAACTGTGCCTCATGTATCTCAACCCTATCGCACCCAGTTGCAATCTGGTTGACCAAACTGCACACTGCAATAGTTAATAATATTCGAAAGCATGAATAATTTCACATAAGAAGTGTCAGACAAATGCCTTTTCATTCCCATAATGAAATATTCTTATACAGCATTTTATTTTCATGTTTCTGGTTGAATACGTGTTAAATAATCTGTTGTTACTAACTTTTGAATTTATTTTATGCAATCAATGAAATTGAATGTAATTTATTTATCAATAGTAAAAATCATATATATAATAACTTTTCTATAACATGGTTACTATCAATTTTCTAAGTTAAAACTACTTGCTAATTAAAAATTAATATATATATATATATATATAAAGAATTTCTTATCAATGCACTATTCTCCTTGATATATAACTCAACAACAAAAGAGAAAATATATCAAAACCCACACTAACTTCAATTCCAACAACAACAACAGGGAAACCGAAAAAGCAATATTAAATCACTACATATTTTCCATCTCGGGAAACCTCTACAGCGAACACAACCAGTATTTCAGAAACCAGCATCGTATGCTTCTCTGCGTCTGGTCTTCATAAAAACTTTTTCTTACCTCGAAGGTGCATTTATGAGGTTAGAAATATAGGTCAAATATCGATTTATGAGCGCGCCGGGAAATAATTCCCCACCGGAATAAATACAATCTGGTTCATTTCAAATTGTTTGGATGCATATTTATTGCCCATTATGATGGGAAGAGTCAAGGTTCCTCTTTTCTTCCAGATTAAATTGAGTGTATTTCTATAAATGTAAATATTGTTTATGTTTACTGTGTATTTTGTGATCAACAATAAAAATGCATATGGAAAAATAATATTGCAAACATATATATAGGCATCATAAATCTTTCTCTTATATATATGAAATAATCGTTTTTCGTATCTCACACATACGGGAAATAGATATAATATAATATAATACAGATATAATATAATGTACTACTGTGCCCAAAAAGTACGACCAGTTATTTTTTTCCAAAAACTCTTTATTTATTCTTCCAAATTTATTTCATCGCCTTCAAAGTAATCCTCTCCGGACACAATGCACTTATGCCAACTTTTTTTTCCAATCCTCAATGCATGCTGAAAAGTCATCGGCAGGGATGGCCTTCAACGCACGCGGCGATTCACGTTGAATCTCTTCAATCGACTTAAAACGGTGTTCCCGGAGTGGTCTGTTGAGTTTAGGGAATAGCCAGAAGTCACACGGTGTGAATACGGTGGTTGTGGAACGATATCGGTTTCATTTTTGGCGAAAGAGTCACGAAGAATCAATGCAGTGTGAGCTGGCGCATTCAGTGTTTTCGGTACCAATCGAGATTTGACGCGTTTGAGACCCAGAATGGAATTGACCGATCCTTTTGAAATTCCAACATCATCAGCAAAGTCTCTAATTGTAAATCGACAGTTTGGAAGCACCAAATCTTTAATTTTTTGGACGCGAGCTTCGTCGGTTGAGGTTGATGATCGACCGGAGGGCTCTTCGTCTTCAACGCGTTCTCTGCCTTCTTTGAACTGTTTATACCACTTCTAAATATTTCTTTCCGATATAGGAATGCTCACCGAATGCCTTCTGCAACATTCTATACGTTTCTGCAAACAAAAGCTAATGCAAGTTCTTTGCTCAATTAATTGAGACATTTTAAAAATCGCCGGAATCTGTTTGAACGTCTCACAAAGCCAAGCGTAACTCAAACACTAATGAATATTTTGACGTCAAATTTCACACATAGGTCAAGAACAGTGCCAGCAACCTAAAAAAGAAAAAATTGAAATTCCATAAGTCCCCGTAATTACAAATTGAAAATTTGTCTAACTTTTTGGGCACTGTAGTACATCGTGTGCTTTTAATAATTACGAAAATGTTGGCTTTCTTAAATTTGTTTAAGGGTTGAGATATATTTTAATTTTGTGATTCTGTTTTATAACCATTGGTGATTCGTAAGATCTCTGAATATGTTAATTTAAAAAACATGATCTAAATCTAAAACTTTGGTTGGTAAATATTTTTACGAAGTCATATATATGAACCTATAAGTTAAAAACTTGATATCAGTATTAAAAATAAAATATTTAATATTTTATTTGACTTCTCAAGTTAACAAAATTATACCATAAAATGGATGTACTTATCTGAGGGATCCTGTGAAACGAACGGCAGAAGATAATTCTCAACGCCAGTATTTCCCAAACGTTCTGTAAATTAAAATTTGGACATTAGTCAAGATGCTAAAATTCAAATCGAAGTTCCTTAAATCAATTCTAAGCATTTCATACATGATGCATAATAGCAGTAATTTACTGTACATAAAACAATCCTCGTTCGGAGAATAATTTTGAAAAAAAAACGTAACATTACAAGATTTCTTCTATGCCGAATTATAATATTTTTATGACTTGAGTAGAATCAGTTAAACAACAAGTCATGACTAATAAATATGTTCACAGAAATTCCCATTTAAATATCTTCCACAGAAATATACAACAAAAAAATTTTTGAATTTTTTGTACTACGCAGAATGATGTCATTGCTTTATGGAGCTATTGCCAAACTGGATGGAGTTATGGAGAGTTTATGGAGTTGCCCTTAAAAGTCTTTTTAGGAGCTATGTTATCTTTCATCGCCCATCTGTGGGCTGTCCATGAAATGCTTTAATGAAACTCAAAACACGCCGATGTATTAAAAAAAAGTGCAATCGCAGCTTTACGAATCTGATCACTTTTCCTTTAAATTCTGTTTAACAGATCAGGACGTAAAGTTATTTTTAAAAAGTATGAAGATATTTTCTGTATTATCTTTTATTTCATGTAAAATCATGCACAAATCACTTATACTGGAATTTTGAACTACATGTTATTCATATCGTAGACAGATTTCGCGTAACCATACCCATGATCAATATTTATATGATTATATACGCTTTTCTAATTCATTAGTCAGCATTAGTAAATGATTGTTTTTCAAAAAAAAAAAAAAAAAAAAAATGTGCCGTGATAAATATAACTTGATTATTTTCTGTTTAACAAACTGAGAAAAATCGTAACTAAAATGAATTATTTTGATAAGTTGTGAAATAAAAAAATGATAAACTATTTGTCATTTTGGTTTAAGCTTTCTTAAAAAAATCCGTGTTTTGAAAATTTTGCTGAAATAATTTTAGCGAGGTGTTCTTTCTTTCTAAACAAAATATCAACAACTCTTTCTTGGAATCTGCAATTATCATGATTGAAAGAAAACAAGTTTCTAATTTATAATAAAAATTGATATTTGAACTATGTTGCTAAGTTATTTTTTTTTTTTTCTTGTTTCTTTTACTCTATAGATTAGATTCTAATGAGAATTCATCAATGACATATAAAATTTCTCGCATCTGACTTCTTATAATTGGTTGGTTTGGTTGAATAGGAGAATGATTACTCTTACAAACCAAACTTGCATTGTAATATTCATCTACCTTATGTTTTTTTTTTTTTTATTCAAAGTAGAAAAGATTTATGATATACATATATTTTTGTTTATTTTGTTATATATGAAATTAGCTGTTAGTTTCTCAGAAAGGGCACAATTCATCTGAAACGATTAAAAATCCTTCAAATGTGTTTGCAAAGAAAATTATTCGGTGCAAATTCTCTAGAAACAATTATGGTGATCCTCTTTGTAAATATGCGTGATACCAAAATATATAACCTCTTAGAGGCATTGTAATGATATCTGGATTATTATTAGTTCGAACTACTTTGTAACTGTACTTCCTCCTACACGCTGGCAAGAGCACCCTTCTATTTTGGCGTTCAGGGAAAATGGTCAATCGGCCCCAAGACTCTCATCCTAGCGGAAGTACAGCGCAAACTGCATTCCAGCTGAGAAACATTTAATTTATAGTCTCTCATTCCAAGAGGAAATATATTTAGCTCATTAGTTGACCCACAGATTCTCACCCGAAGAGGCAATATATTTCGTGCACCCTGAGCGTATCCGAGTTTCGTATTTTCGGCTTAGTGGATTCCTTCTACAAATTTATAATTATCTGTCTTTAAATGTATTAAATATTGTACGTCTCGGATTATATGTGTGTGGTACTTATGCTTGTATAAATAAAGCTGTGAGTTCTCCAACCTGTGCATCAAGTATCTCAATCCAACTATATGCAGTTGCAATCTGGTTGCTCAACCTGTACACTACAACATAAGATCTATTATTGAGTAGTTATGCAGTTAAGCAGTTATTATTATTATTAAGTAGCAAAGATTGTTGATCCTCAAAATGGTTAGTTGCAATTCTTCTTTGTAATAGCTTTTGAACAAGCAGTTATTGCTTATTTATTTTATGTGTGATAAATTTTGATAGCGTCTATTCTTTTCAATGAAGCATGTGTTTAATAATTATCAGTAAAAGGATATTTAAAATATTGTTGATAAACTAAGTGAGATACATTTCTTAAATTAAAATTATTATTTTGATGACAACACATTTTGATAGTCATTACAGCATTCCTTAATAAATTATTTCAAGAGCAAACAATTTGAGAAAATGCTTGCTGTTAAGTAATATCTCTTTGTAGTTAAAAATGATGACGCTGTCTTGATTTAAGACTCGCCATGGAATTTTCTCAGATTTTTAGAACTCTCAAAAATAATTAAATGAAAATTTTCTCTTTTGTGTTGTAGAACTTTTCAAACAAGCAATCAACCTTTGAGAGGACCTGTCGTTAATTTTAAGTCCATTATTTATTTCAATAAAGTCCATTATACTAAATGAAACTTTAGTTCAATTATGTTTTTTTTTTATAGGGAAATTTTAAAGTACTACTTGGATATCTGGTGACGAAATCAGATGTATTTATTTGTTAAACATATTTTCGTTTTGATTATAACAGGTTTTGATATGTAAAAAACAAGAATGCTGCTATGGCAACGTGTCCTTTGAGATTTTAATATCTCTTTCTAAGAGGAATTATTCAAAAAAGTTATGCTTTTCTTAAGTATAATTGAATAGCAAATTTATGAAGAGAGCAATAAATTAAATCTCTAGAATGAAAATATTGGACGACACTTACATTAATCATCATTTTTGTCTGGAATCAAAATGGATGATAATACTAAAAGAAGTGTTTCATAAGCAAAAGAAATGTGTACAAATAAAAATATGTATCTAGTGTGTTCTACATAAAAGATGAATAAACTTTATTGAATTTCGCAAGAGGAAGTTTTTAAAAATTTGTTGCATTCTAATATACTGCGTGCCATTCTTATATATTGAAATTTATTTGATTATAATAAGATATGAAATCCATTTCATATTTCTGACTTTATTGATTTTTTTTTTTGTAATATTTATCATTAAATATTTTTTATTCTTCTGAAAAAATTATAAATATGTAAATTTTTACTTATATTCTGTAAACTTTATATAAAAAGTTTTCTATTTCAAATAAATATAATTTGATATGAATTTTACAGACATATATTCGATTTTATTTATTTTGAATTTTTATTCCTCATAATCAAAACAATTTCCAGTCGTATCTCAAAGAACAACAATAGGAAATTTCTTAGGATTTATAGTATATTTGAATAATTGTAAAATATGATACATTTAAATATATTGTACTTAAATTATTTATTTATATACATACTTTAAAGAAAAAAGTGTAAGAAATCTTTTCATTTGCGAAACTATATTTATTCAGTTTTTCAATTGAAAATTGTATATTTTTATAATTATTTTATCAATTTTTATATAGTAAATAAAGTAAAGATTTCCATTACTAGATTTCAAAATTATTATTTTTGAGGATCAACAATTCAAATATGATCTAGTAATTAAGGATTTAAACTCAGGCATACATTCTACGCCTAGTATGGATAAGTTAAATCTGTCTGTCAGAAAATCTTTTCATAATGTTTGGAGGGTACTCACTGTCCAGATCCATCCTTGATAATTTTTGTTGAAAATCAATCGGGGGTACAGTGCGGTGGATAACGCGTTAGATTTCCAAAGCAAGGTGACTTGCACCGAAACCTGAAAAAATTGCCAAACCGAAATCTCTCGTGTTGATACTGAAAGTCATTCTAAATCTGTAGGGTGAATTATTCATTCATTAGGTTTGCAACTTCTCGGATATTTTTGTAACGTCTCACCTATATTAGATTATTACGGCTTCAGGAATACAGATTTCAGAATTATGGGAACACTTTGATTTTTATTTTCAAGCACCATATATGTATACAAATACAGAATTCTGTTATTGTACAAAGAAATGATAATTTAAAATATAAATTTACTCACAAGTGCATTTCACTCGGAGATTTTCAGACTTCTCGAGTATACGTCGAATCTTAAAATACGTGATATGTGACAGACTTTAATTATCACACGGTGAGATACACGAAATCACAAGGAGCTCACTTTGGAAACAGGCGGAAACTCCCGCCTGTTCAGTCACTTCAGAAAAAGAAAAACAACACTTCTGCCGAACACTCACCTTTCTTCACCAAAAACCTCCCTTTAAGAAGAGGGAGGGGGGAAGGGAATAAGCAGCTTTCATCACTTCTCATTGGAGTAGACATTTTTCAGCTCGTGGTCTTAGATGCTATCAGGAAACAACATTGGCTCACCAAAGTGGTGACCCAATGTTGTTTCTGCCAAACGTTGTTTTGCGGGTTTGCATACCGAATACCACCCTCATAATCCTATTAAAATTTTTAATATACTACTTGCGTATTATTATGTAAACTTATAAATATATTACATGTATTTTTTGTATCATTAATATACAACAAATAAACAGTTTTTCATAAATTTGCATATTTCTACCTACTGTAATGTCACGGGCTAAATTAGCCCTATAAAGGCTTCAAGAAGAGGATCACTTTCAGGATCATATATATATATATTACAAATTATTATTTACAAAAAGAAATGAAAAATAAAGAATGAAATTTGTTTGACGTGCAGTTCACTCCAAGGACGGAGATTTTTAGGGTTCTCGAGTCTACTACGAGTATTTTCGGTTTGCAGCAGACTTTAATGTACACACGTCGTGATACACGAAACCACAAGGGGTTCACCTTGCAAACAGGCGAAATCGCCTGCCAATTCAGTCACTTCACAGAAAAAGAGAAAAACAAAACTCATCTTCAACCTGTCGCTGAACACTATCAATTATTCTTCACAAACCTCCCTTTAAGAAAATCCGTGAAGAAGGAGAGGAGGTCAGATCCCCTCACTTCTCACTGAGGTCGATACTTCCTTAGCCCATAGTCAATCATCAATCATTATGCTGCAACAGATGATTTAGTCCATATTTCATTTGTAATTGTTTCGACCTGTGAAGATCGTACAAACAATGGATTATTCTATGAGATCTCATTATCCATGACATTGATTTTCTACTATGAAATTTGTGTGACAGGTTGTTCTCATTAGTACAAAACACAAATTTTATGTAATATAACTACCCACAACACTGCTTGTCTGACATCAGATTTGAGTTATAGGTTGTTATTATGCCCTTGTTAAAGAATATGCATTACTTTCCACTGGGAACAGAAATGCTATATCTGTTCCCGTAAGAAAAATGCTACAATACATTCTCCAATTAAATATTATTTCTTCTATAGATGAAGAAAAAAAACCTCACCTATACACCTAACAAGAGAGATCTTTCACTTCGCTAATTTAATTAAAAAATTATTATTAATATTAATTATTTTTGTATCATTGACTAAAAACGATTAGTAAGTTTTTTTTTGGTATATTCGAATTTTTTTACGGACACTTACCAGTCAAATATTATTTCTTCTACGAATGCTTCAGCGTTTCAAAAAGGGAGAGAAAAAAAAATTCCTCTTTTACCACGAAGAGAGCCCTTCCATCTCGCCGAATCCGCTACAAAATATTATTTTCAAAAATATCCGCTGAAACGGAGAGAGTATTATTTCTGGAGAGGATCAAATCTATATCGATGGGGAAGAAATACGACCCTCATAATCCTCCTGATGAAAATAATACTTCTGAAACCCCGTTTTGAGTGTTTGGGGGGATAAAGTGGTCTCATCCGAAAAAGGGAGAGTGGGGGAAACGGATAAATAAATGAAAAAGGAACCCGCATTTAGAAAAAGGAAAATAGTTTTAAGTTGCTGCTGCAACAACAAACCTATCTGGATGAATCTGGCGAAGATAATAGAAAGCCAAAAAATCCCCTTCCATAAAAGTTTGCGAAGGCGAAGGAATAAGTGTTGTTCTGCAAATACTCTCATATGTAGCATTCTGGACTTTTTGAGAACATCTGCCCTGGCTCTCTGGAGACGCGGCTTAGGAAATGCTAAACTGGATTTTGATGACATTTTTGTCTTGGTCTTATTTAAAATCTGGGAATTTTATATTGTTTCCGAGAAGTGTGAGATGGCGTTTTATGCATATAGCCATTTGGGTAATGGATTTTTAAATCTGGAATGAGAAGGTTAGACAAATTACAGGATGACTGCTCAATAAAAAATGCCATGTAGCAATGTGAAATTCAATACAAAAAGAAGTCGAAATCATGGTCCAATGGAAACGTGAGCACCGCACGTTACAATCTTAAAGCATATTGCATCGATAGTTAGGCTAACTGGTAGAAGTGTTTTGGGTTTTCTTCAATATTTCACGCAAATGTGGTAACACTGGTTTACAGTTAACGGAAGTGATGTCCCTGAAGACGTGAGTTTATACTGATAAGAATGAAGAAAAATATTTTTTCCGATGGCAACATTTACCCCATTGTACTGCCTACAACTATGTACTACTTGCTATGCAGTTACCCGTAATAATCCTCCCGAAAAGTAATATTATCATTTAGTCGTTTATGGGTTATTCGTGGCATTGAACACGAGAACAGCCGATGGTCAACAACATCAAAAAAGGAATAGTAATGCTCAGTTTGCATACTTTGCAACTTTTTGGAGAATATTCAAGTATTAATACATTTCGCACCAACCATATTGAAGCATGTTGTTCACTGCCCTTGATGGCAGGGCATTTTCTATGTGCATCATTAGTCCATTTCTTGTCTGTATGCATTTAAGCAAACGAATAATTCATCTGCAATAAATTAATTCCACTTTGAAAAAGAGACATAAAATTTCACGAAAAAAAAAGTACAAATATGATAACCATTAAATATCCAACAATCAATTAATGTTGCGTTGCATTTTTTGCTGCAGATTTAATAATATTTATCTAGCCAAAAACATATTCAATGTTAAAGTAAAACAGTTGTATGAAAACACGGATAGAATATGATTTTTTAAGTGACTAATTTATTCTTATCTCAACTTCGGTATAATTGGTGATAATGAACGAAGATCTCCATTATTTTATACAGATGTCCAAAGACTTTTTTTGAAATTTCACTCTAGTTCTTTAAGAATAAGAAGTGAATATGTCTCATAATTTGACACCAATTATATTTACGTCAACGTAAGAGAATCAAATGTTATTACCTGCTATTTATTGCTGTGCAATGGTAAAATGTTCTTCGTTAAATTTATGTTCGCATTCGGGTACTTTGACTAGCGGTCATTTGCTACCAGAAAGAGAAATATGTTACAAGTTAAGCATTATTTTACAGTGATCAATTGAGGGGTCAACAATTATTTTGCCATAGGAATTTTCTGTTGACAGATCCAAGGATGTCTTCTGGAGAGTTCACATCCCTTGATTCACATGATTTGCATAGAAACAAGAGTATTTGATTAGATCTCCCGCACACTAGCAGTGTTTTAGTTAGGTGATTAAATAGTTGCAATAATAAATATTTCTTTGCTCCTCTTTAAGTGAACATTAGTTCACTAAATAACTGCCCCACAACTCATCTTACAAACTTCCAACTACAAATTCTTTTTTTAAATGTTTATCAATTGAATCGTCAATTGAATATACAATTTGGACCACTTATTTCTTATCGTAATACATTAATGCGATGCAATGTCGGAATATTCCTTCATATTGCAATCTTACCATGGTGATTTTTTTCTTCAATCTCACTAATAAAAAAATTCTATATCTATCAACATTATGTTCATTAAGAAAAGGATGAAGGAATAATATAATTCACACAATTATAAAAAGGACGAATTGAAAATGTTACTAAGCTCATTCCTGGAAAGCAAATAGTATGCTCGTGCAAATATTAACACAACTGTTATTTAACTATGTTGACGAAAATTAGCTGTCAACTCCTGTTGACATAGCAAAGAATTAACTGTTACTTCTAGCAATGGTACGCAATTCTCGATGGCGTTTGGAATAGGCTATATGTAACACCAGATGAATTCAATTCTTCAGGTATAGAAGTTTTTAGCAGTTATTTAACAGTGCTTAAGCCTTGGTAAGGAGTAGCACGGAGTAGCACGTAAGGAGAGTAAGGAGTAGCACGAATTTAAGGCCAGTTGATTTAAATGTTTGAATAACAAGGGTTTGAATTAGCAGTTTATTTTAACGGCAGCTAAAAGTTTCATAGGTCAACTGGGAATGGTTTATTAGCGTTTCAGTCAGAGTTGCGTTGAATTTAATTTCAATTAAATTCAAATCTTGCACTCCCTGCTGCTCACTCACTATAAGTTTAGCATATTTAAAACTAAACGCTTTCATATTGAAGAATTCTATCACTTGATAGTTACTATTTATTTATTGAATATTTGGACTTTTTTTGTATTTTGTTATTTTTTTAAATGCTTCTGCCTGATTAAATTATAGATCCATATCACACAGAATATCTTGCAAATGAGATTCGTCTAAACGCTTAAAGATATGATAAATTGCAATGACATTATATAGTATATGGTATTATATAAAATACATATTCATTAGGTTTGTTAAAAAATTTTCTCAATCAAAACTTAAAGTAAATAACGTTAACGAAAACCGAATAATGATGAATCATCTGTATTTGTTGTACATTAAGAAGTATGGGACAAAAGAGTGTTATTTTTAACAGAGAATGTATTTTATAGATGAACTAATAGATTATTGATGAATAAACAGAAGGATTTTTTATGCATAACTTTATGATTGCCATCTTTTTAGAAATGCAATTAAAATAAAGTTATTAATTTAGTATAAAAAAATTCATATATTCAAAACCACATTTATTTTATCAATTTTTTTAAAGAGTTTCTATAAGCTTTTTATAATACTAAATAAATCTTTTTTATTTTATTTACTTAAAAATTTCTAAAAAAATATTTTCTAAAAACATAAAAAATAAAAAAATATTTTCTCGTTTAATATAAAATTTTAAGATAAGAAATCAAATCAAAATGCTCTTCTTTTCATCCTTTTTCTTTTTTATTCTTTTTTTATCTGCAGAAATTTAAAGTTTCTGATTAAATATACTGAAGTACAATAAATCAATAAAAATATTTAATGAGAAAATTTAGGTTTCTGTTGATGAAAAAGAATTTAATGTAATTGTTGGGTACAGAAATTATAACACAAAATGTAACATTTCCTTTGACGTACCTCCAGTTAAATAGATTATATGCTATGATTCAAATACAGGTAGTTGGTTCTATACTATTCATGTACCACACATTACAATATTAAGATGTTAAATTTAACGGTTATAATTAAATTTTAGTTTAGCATTAACTGTTAATACCGTTAACAAAAATTAATAGTTTTCCCCCATCCCTAGAAGATAGTCAATTAAAAATCATCGATGGCCTCGAACAAGCCTAAAAACATGTACCTTCTAATCCCAAGGATGCAATACTAAACAATACAGTCACCTTCGAAACGTAACGAGTTTAATCTATTTAGTTGCAGTAACAAAATAATCAGGAGCCTGATGGCCGAGTGACTACCACTCTGGCGCTAGGTGACACAGATTTTGGGTTTGAGTCCCGGCGGTGTCATGGATGTTTATAGTGGTTCGGTATCTACTTCAAACCGTAGGTCTCGGCCTAATATGACTGTAGAGCTTTGGGCGTCGGGCTAACAACCCCACCCCGTAAAAAGAAAATCATCTGTCTAGAAATCTGCCAGTAAGTAAACGGAATTGGCCCACCATAGGGCGGTTCGCCACTGATGATGATGATGATGAACTAATTGATCAGCAGTGCGCGAATTTATATTGGGATTTTTTTTCATTTTCTTAACTAAAAATTTAAGTTTCATCTTCGTTACTAAAAATTTGTATTATTAAAATTTCGTTACTCTTTCGCTGATGACATTAGCTGTACTGGTCGAATTTCGGATTCTTCTTCTTTAGTTCGAACACCCGAGGCGCTTTCAGGTTTGAATCCTGACGGTGGCATGGATGTTTGTTAGTGGTTCGGAATCCACGTTAAATTGTAAGTTCTGGTCTAATTAACCTAAAGTGGCCAAAAAATGACTGTAGCTCGACAAACCAAACCAAGGCGTTATTCCTCAATCCGTCATTGTAAAACTCTTTAATGCCTTATAATCTAGTGTATATTTTATATATCTTAAATGTATGTATATATCTTATATATCTCTTGTTATATCTTAATAAAATAAATAAACTTAATACTTTTAAGTTTGTTTGAAATTAAGATTTATGGAATTGACGGCAAAAATGGAATTATGAACCTTTCTTAACAATTCTTAAAATATCTCGCCATCATTTGTAAATGCTACTCATTCAAAATTTTCCTGTAGTAATTGTTTAAAATTCAAATAACTTTTCTTTCCTTTTTTTTTTTTGTATATTTAATTTTTTTCTAATATAAATTTTTGTAATTTATTAAAGACGTTAAAAGTATTTTATTTTACATACTGATAAATTTATATGGAAATTTTATGCAATGAAATATAATATTTTAACCATTATAGTGTAAATTTTTTGTAAAAATAATAACCCATTAATTTTAAATACTCCAACATTGTTTCCTTTTATGAATAATTCGAATAACGTGAATGATTCATTATTATGTAAGTTTATTATTATTATGTCTGTATTATTATTATGTATGTTTATTATGTAAGTTTTATAATAATTAAGCAAGGGAATCCTTGCAAAATTATACTGTAAATTAAATAAAGATTCCAGACAGGAGAACTTCCATCCATTAGAAAGTAGAGTTTATAAAAATATTGTATAATGTAATATTAGATTGTATAGTTATATAATTTAATCCCACATGTTATTCTGATTTTAAACTACATTATATGAATACTATGCAAAATCATTTAGCTGGGAAACACATTTAACTTTTAAAAATATATGCTTTTAGAAAAAAATTACATTAATAGGAAATAAATTTAGTTTTTATTTAATAAGCGTTTATAATAACTATTATATATATATATATATATGCATATATGCGTCACATCATAAATAATTTGAAAATGAATAAATATTGAACACAAAAAGAAGTCTTAAATATTTAAAAACCTAACTATTGTAAATAATATATGCTATAAATATATTGGGTTGCCAAGACAGTATGTTCGGTTTTTACCATATTCTTAAATGGTGAAAAATGTAATTACTTTCTTGCCGCCCCAATATGATGTGTGAATTCAAATTCCTGTATAACTCAAGCTCTGTAACATTTAGAAGTTCATTATTTTTTTCTGAATTTATTTTTCATTACAAAAATTTGTAGCAAACAGTTACGAAAATTTTTTTATTTATGTTTTTTAATTAAATAAAAACCTTATTTTCTTATGTCCAAAATATTTTCTCGCCACCAGATGGCGTTGGATGGCTTAAAATTGACTGGTATCATTACTTATATTGTTAAAAAAATATATCTAGTAGTAAGCTTACATTATTAATTTTCATTTATTTTATTAATACAGATCTATTATATTTTTTCATATAAAAGCTAACTGATTAAATTACATTATTTAAAGTGAGTTATTTTTACTTAATAAATTTATCAAAAATTAAAGTGTTGAATTTTCTGTAACTGAGTAATGCCTGGTCATATCTGTCAATATTTGTATGAAGGAATGGAGATAGTTTTAATTCTGTTTTCAAAACCTGTTTATCCGGTTTTTGTAAAAAAAAAAAAAAAAAATTCTGTAGTATATGAAAATAATTGTCTATAAGAATACATAATATGAATAAAAAATAAAGGATTTAAGAAGTGCATTCAAACTGGTGGACCGCGCTAAACAGAGCTGAGTTCGTCTTTAACTCTATTTCATTACTTATCCATATTTGGGATCATATTGCTTGTCATATAAATTTAAAAAAATCATACATGAATAAACTCAGTTGTTTTGAAGAAGAAGTACCTTTTCCAAGATTAACAAAAAGTATCCGGTATCTTGTAATTTCGTGAGTCGTGTGATTTCATCATTAACATGTTTGTGTTTGAGTCTTGCTAGCAATGATAGGGTGTTATTGACTATTAATGTAAAATTTTCTTCACACGGGCTAACATCTGGAATTGTATCTAGAATGGCTATTGCAATCATATAAGTTTGTCCATGCCTGTTTGGGATAGAATACTTTAGGTTCTATATATTCCACGAACGTTAGAACTAAAACAAAGTGACATCTTTTATTAAAAGAATTTAACAAATATAAGTTTGTCAAGGAACTTTCAATTAATGTGATGCATCAACAAATAAAAAATAAAAGCATAGCAGTGCAGGAAGATGAATACTTGTTAAATGATTAGTTTCATATGAATACTGCTCAGAAAAAGCCATAATGAGACGATCTAAAAGTAAATCCAATTGTGAAAATCTCAAGCTTGTTCTTTGTCGCCTTTGGATGCAAAAAGAAGTACAACATTAAAATTTAAATTTCCGAGCGTCACAAACATGCACAAATCTGCATGCATAGTACCATTAATAGCATTAACATGCATAACAGCATCCAACGCGCCAACTTACAGCATGCATATTCAAAGATCTTGCACAAGGAACTAAATTAAAACAAATATTTTAAAACATTCAACACCAGGAGGTTATGAGAAAGATAGTTCGTTCTAAAGCAGATGATATAGAATGGAAATACTGTTCTTATACATTTTTCATGAATGCAGTATAGTCATCTGATACTGCAAGATGTTTCAGTAAGGACCAGGAATGACATAGCTGCGAAACAATGATAGATAGAAAAATGTAACAAGTAGAATACTGGATACAATGTCTTTTAAATAGTCGGTGAGACTGTATTTCGTAAACAGGATCAAATCACATTACAATGGATTCGATATGACCACCGTGTGTAACAGTAACATGAATAGGGTGAAGTTTGAAGCTGTTTGCACGTTCAAACTTCTTGAAAGAATTTCGAATTATTTTCTGATCAGGGCCCTTTTTTAAAATTATATTTGTGTTTAAAACTTCACCTTGTAATAATCGGATTTTGATCTAATCATTGATATTCTATTACAATGGAAACACGTTGTTCCAATGAATACAGAACTTCATGGAATTTCCTATACTAACTCCTGCGATATAACTCCATATCACATCTACGTACAGATGGAACAGACTGGTGACTGAGCATTCCGTATTTTTGAGCACTATTTTAAAGCTCTCTAAGTCATTGAAATTTTACAAGAATTTTTTGTCACATTTTAAGTTTTAGAGGATGCATCAAATAGTGATAATGTTTATAGAAAATAGCGCCCGTTAACACCGTACTCCTGCGCTGTTACATTTTTTTTAGGAATATTCAATGATACTCTGAATTATTCTCACGTTTTAGGCAATGGAGATAATTAACCTCCATGCTTATCGAATCTTAATCCATGCGTCTTTTTCTTTGGAGCATTTCAAGGACAATGTTTACAGTAGGAATCCTTAGACATTGGAATAGATTGAACTATTCATCTTGTAGCAATTTTTCCCACGAGAAAAGTTGTGGCCTTTCTTTTCCAGGAGAGAGGAACGCATATTCTTTGACAAGTACATAATAACAACCTATCACTCAAATTTGATTGTAGATAAGCAGTGTTGTAGGTAATTATATTGCATGCAATTAATGTTTTATACTAATGAGAACAACCTGTCACTTAAATCTGATAGCAGATATTCAGTGTTATATATAATGAGACCTCATGAAATTAACGATTGCCTGTGTGTGACCTTCACAGATCTGAACAATTACAGAAGGAAAATGGACTTCACCATGAGTTGTTGCATCGGGATTGGCGATATATCATGGACTGAAAAAAATATACTCCAATGAGAAGTGAGGGATTCTGAACCCCCACCCCCCCCCCTAACGGATTTTAAAGACGACAAAGAGTGTAGTCTTTTTCTCTGAAGTGACTGAACAGGCCGGAGTTTCCGCCTGCTTCCAAAGTGAGCTCCTTGTGGTTTTGTGTATCACGACATGTGATAATTAAGGTCTGCCGCAGACGAGGCAATTAAACGACGACGTAGACTCGAGAACTCTGAAATTTTAGACCTTGGAGTGCATTGAATCAAATTATCTTAATTATCATTTTTTATGTAAATAGAGTTCTGCATATATATATTTAATATTTGTAAATAAAATTAAAATGTACCCTTGAACCTGAAATTGGCCTTCTTGAAACTGTAATAGATCTAGTATAGGACGAGACGTTACAATATGCGAAGCATGTGCATCCATTTCAGTAAAAACGTTACACAAGATGGCTTCAAACTTCGCCCTCCTCTTACGTCATGTTATTGCTGCGCAGGGTGACATCGAATCTATTGTAATGTGATTTCACTCCTGCTTACGGAACACAATTTCATTGATTATTTAAAGGACATTGCACTGTGATTGTTAGCGAATCTCAGTTATTTCCTTTTTCTGTTTATCACTATATCAGCAGATATCTGATTTCAAAGTTACGGAGTCCTTTGTGAAAAATCCTGAATTTTTTCATAACATATTGGAATATTTTTAAATTCAATTTGTTCAAGGTAATAAATTTCGCAGACTACCGTTATAATACGATGTTATTAATTTTTTTTATAATACCAGTAAAATAACATTGCGGCATACAGGAGTATGCTGCAAGCATTGATAACATGCGGCCAGTTCTTTTTCGTTCTTCATTTGTCAGATAAATAATTTCCCATTTATTAAAATATTTTTCAGTAAAATAGTTATTGAAAAAAATTTTAATTATTCAATATCCTTAAGGATTTTTCATCTAGATCAGGCATGCAAAGACTTGTATGAAAAAAAAATATATCGATAATAATTTAAGATATGTATAGCTCATATCTGAGCATAATGTTATAATAATTTCACAAATGTTTTACATTTGGCTTGAATTTTGTAGTTACCAAACACAAAATGGTTATTTTGTATCGAATATTTTAATATTCATATCTAAAAAAAATTTGTTCACAAATATGTGTTTATCTAAACAGGATGAAAGAGCAGATAGTAACAAAACTTGTGGACAAAAATGGCGTAGTGTTTCCATCTGAGAAATACGAGGTTAAATCTATTCGGCCATAAAAAGCAAGACTTCATCTATTGAAATCCTTATTCTCTTCATCATAAGCTGGCCATGCATTATAGACATTATATTTATCTTCTCAGGAGCACAATATCCGTCCCGAACATCTTGCCTCCCAAACAACTTTCATCGTTCTTAAGAGATTGAACTTCCTTCTTTTCCTACATTCATATTGCTAGATGCGCAGAAGGATAGAGCGAATCACCAAGAACGAATCTTAAATTTTTAAGAACAATAGCGGGTCACGAGAGAAAGAGATGATCGAAAATCCTTTTTCTCCCAGAACGTATTTCAGACTGGGATTCGATTTTTTTTTTTTTTTTGCTCAGATCTGCAAAAAATATGTTGTAAAAATATTATATTGAAGTTTGATACATTTTTCACTGACTTTGATGCTTTGATTCTTTATATCTGATTAGGTATTTTTTTTTTTTTTTTTTTTTTTTTTTTACTGTAAGACAGAAATAAAGTCAATAAATATAAGCTATCATTAATGAAAAGGGCATGATCATTAATGAAATAACATTATTATTAATGAAACATGTTAAGAATTTATTATTAATGATAATTACAGTACCATGTGTCTGGGATGTGTTTTGTGTATCATAATGCAATGAAAAAGAGTATATTAATTTCTAAAGGAATTATTAAAAAAATTATGAATTGAATATTTAAAAATGGGTTTATAACCCAATTTTTTTTAGAACTCATTGTTTGATAGTTTTTTTGTTAAAATAATTAAATTTGTTAATTATTTTTCCTGAAATTAAAACCTTCTGAGTGCTTTTCCGACAATTGCTTCTTATAAATAACATTTCATAATATTATTTATTATTTATTATAATATTTTATTTAGTAGAAAATATTAATAAAAGCTAAAGCCTTTTTGATATTAAATATTTTCTTGGTTCTTCTTCTTCTCCTCCTTCTTTCATTGGCCTGCGGCCTAATGGCCAATTGGCTAGCGCTCTGACCTTTGGTACCACAGACTTCAGGTTCGAATCCAGTTTGGGGCCATGAATGTTTGTGAGTACTTCGGAATCCACGTTAAACTGTAGGTCCCGGTGTGATTAGCCTAAAGTGTGCTCAAGATGACTGTAGAGCGACAAACCAATCTTCAAGGGCGCAACAGCCCCCTGGTGGGCCGAGGCTTCTGCCTATTGGTAGGTTCTGAAACAAGTGCCAACAAACTTCTTTCAAGGGGTAAGGTTGTCAGCCTTATGACCAATGCTCTACAGTCATATAAGACCGTGATTTACTGTTTAAAATGGATTTTATTTTGTTACATATTTGTTTGAACACGAAACCAGTGGCACCGAGTCCAGACCATCAGGCCCCATTTTCTTGATTAGGGGGCCATAAGCAATTTAAAATGTGTGACGTAACTTAATATTGAAGCATCGCGAGTGTTAGTAATAACGAATAAAATAGAAGTGATTTGATTATTGTTCGTCTGGGTTGATATGAGTTATGCAAAGATAACGGCCAGGGCCGGATTTAGATGAAAAGAGGCCCTAGGTTATTCCACTTATGAGGCCCTTTCACCTCCCATTTTTAAGTTTGTAAATTACATGAGAGATAATAAAATACGTCAATATGTTAAATGAAACTTGTTGTGATGGGTACATAATAAAAAAAAGTCTTAGCAAAAAAAGTTAGCTTAGTAGCATAAGGCACGTTAATATTTGCCATAGCAATCAGTGAGCGTATGAACTTTACTTTGATGCAATCTAGTGCATACAAACGAACAGACAAAATGAGCCGAACGCGTTAATCTTAACCAACACATTTTTATGTTTGTTTATTGGACATATGTGTAGAATTTCTCCTTGTTTTCTATTCAGTGTTTTAGTGTTTACTGTTTTTTAAAATAGTGTAATTCTAATTCTGCTAACATTTTGAATGTAGGCCCCTCTTGATCTTGAGGCCCTAGGCTAAAGCCTAGTTAGCCTATAGGAAAATCCGGCCCTGATAACGGTGCAGAATAATAATTGCAATAATGACGGTTTTCTAGCCTTTTTTGAAAAAAAAAATGAGTCTTTAAATAGGATCTTTCGCCAAAAATGTAGTAAATATAAATTATAATATTTAAAATAATAATTCAATTAAGTTTTCCTTTTTTCATAACTTTTAAAAAAAAGAGCTCGTTTTCTTTTATCCAAAAACTAATGAGCGCAGCTACTAACAGCACCATCCTTAAAACCCGATCAACATCCGAAATAGGTGACAGAATCAACCGATCGAAACACCAATAAGGGATCGATTCACCAGAAAGCGGAACGAGTCAAGAAAAGAAGAAAAGAAAATCCACCCGAAAATGAAAATCCGTTCCACGAATCAAAAGGAACCGGTCGCCATAGTAACTCGCTGAATGTTTCATACTCGTAATCTTCAACGAAATGTGGGAACTCATTTTTGGCTTTTGTCCGCACAGAAAAATCATTGTTTTCATTAGAGAAAATCGTGATGGAGTGCTCCTCAACTTAAAAAAAAACCTTACAGAAACTTTTGGAATGATTCCATCCTAGAAAGCATCCCTTTCTCCATTGTTGTTCGATAAGAATTGGAATTTTTACCTTCATTAAGGTGAAAAAGATTAGAACTGCAGGCGATTTTCTTATTGTTCGGGTTGGGTTGAGTTGTGCAGAGAAAACGAGAATAATAACAATCGGAATAATGATGGCTTTCCAGGTTTCTTTCCGTCTAATGCGTCGTTTTGTGATGGAATTTTTGATGCATGTTTTCATTTGGATTAAATTATTTTCTGTGTGTGCTTAGAAAATGGGATATTTAATTTATTTTAATACGTATGTTGAATTCTTTTTTTCTTTTCTTTTTGTGTCTAATGAAAATGGCAACGAGAAGCCTGGAGCTGAAAAAAATAAAAGATTTTTACTAACTTCTTTAGATGGGGGATGGTGGGCATTAAAAATGCAAGATAAAATAATGTGTTTTTAATAATTTATGGCTGAAAGTCATGGACTAATTTATATGCATTGCGGTTTATTTTTAATTCTGTTTACTTTTATAATTGTTGCTCAGTAGTTATCTGTGCTAAATGACATTTTCTTAAAAAATTTGCAATTTAAAAAATTTTGTAAAAAAATATTCAAGATTACTAATTTTTATGTTCGGGTACTTCAATGAATGTCTGTAAAATTAATAGTATATGATAAAGTATTAATATATAAATAAAACCAAATTATTAATTATATAATCAACATGAATTACTTATTGTAAATATGTTTCGTTTAACGGAAGTGGCAAATAATTTTCCTTCCAACAACTAGCTTGTATTGACATTTTTATAATGATAGGCCAACCACTTTGAAGTATCAACGTTATTAGCAAGAATTCTCTGGGTAAAAATAATTCCTTTTTGTAAATGTTTAGATGCAATTACATATGTTACATTGGAAAGAAAATTTAAAAAAAATCTAAGCAAGTCATCCGTTTTTTGTTGCTAGACCTTGAACAGGCACCACATAAACTGTTCATTTTATAACTATAGTGTAACTAACTAACTTAGTGTAACTAAATTACTTCACTATAACTAAATATAATATAACTAACTTACTATAGTGTTTTACAAATGAAATGAAATTCTAGACATTCTATGTATTTCCTAGATTGCATTATCACTGATCCATAAATGGAATGTACAAATTTTAAAATTCTGTTTCAGAAACATTTATACCAGAATTTATAAAATTTCTGGAAACTGATTTAAATTAATTTTAAATTTCAGACTTTGGATAAATTTGCATTTATGTAAAAATATAAACATGTCAGAATTTAATAATATTGTTATCGCTTGCTCGGACTAGTTGTGTCAGGGGGTTTTGGGTTGTAGGCTGTGGTGGATGGAAACACTCAACTCGCTCTCTTTATATTAATTTATTTACAATAACAATACTTTCCGTACAATGCATACTAAGTACAGGGTACAGGGTACTAATACATAGTACCCTGTGCCTCTTCTTCAATATCAATTCTATTTTTACTTAAAAATCATTAACACGTACATAATTTGTATATCACGGTCCCAGATCGTCTTTCTCTATCAATCGCTCCAAGCGTTCTCTCGTCATATCTAAATCAAAATTACCTGTTCACACAGTACCAATTCTACCAGTACCTACTTACCAGTTCGCACAGTACTCGTGATAGTGGTGACCTGTCACGACAATCTAATTATAATTAAATCTTACAATATGCTACTATCCAAACCTTAATCTTCCTTAATAGAATTTGAAACATAATGATTTGCTTGGTCCTTGTAGAAACTTATATTATTTTGAGATAAATTTGAAATTAAGATGAAATGTGCATGTAAGTAGATCAATAAAAATAGACTTGGAAAAAAAAAAAACACATAATAAAGCTATTTAAATTCATAAAATTGTTGTCATTAATTTAAGATATCATATTTTTAAAGATATTTTTAATTCGTTAAAGCTTTATGGAATACCCATATTTTCTATAGAAATAAATTTTATTTTTATTAATTTTACGAAGTCTTTAGATTTCTAAATAATCATCGTAAATGTTTTTAAAATTCAGAATTTTTTTTCAGAATTTCTGAACACATTTTAATAAAATTTGATGTGAACAAAGGTTGCTGCAGTACAAAAATGACTATATAATATAAAATAACTACATACATATAATGATTAAGTAATATTATTTCGGAAGTTCTGAAGCAATTGAGAAACTTACAATATCGGAAAAAAAGGGGTTGAAAGGGGTTTATCTTATATTTTTATAACCCAGTTCTTACAACATAAATTTATACTGGAAATTAGGCAATTTATGATTCCCTGAAGAAATTTATCTAGCTCCTTTAGCAACACTGTTCTAAGGTGCCCGATATTCCTCAGATGTTGAAAGAGAGTTGCAATTGCACTTCCGAGAATATCCCAAAAGATTCTCTAGAGTTTATGGATCTGGCTAGTCAATCTATCTGGGAATTATCTTATCTTTCCAGAAATGCATCGACCAGATGAGCCCTATCTAAATGCTCGATGTTGTGCATTGCAAAGAAATCGGTACCAACCGTGAAATAACCAATCACAAAAGGCAGGTGGCAGCACATTGCAGTGGAGTGTATATAAAGAATTCCACTTAAATACCACTTAATACCACATTCCACACTCCACTTAAAGCCAGAATATACAAGAGTGTAGTGCTGCTGAAAAAGACATTAAACCATAACCCTCAAAAGCCAAACATAAAGTTTCAGAGTGTAATCCCTATAATTCTCAGCAGTCTCAGAGCTGCTGAAAAAGACATTAAAGGTCTATTGTCCTACTAACATGTATGCGGGTCTGTGTACAAAATCATCAAACCTCCACTGGTAACCAAAATAGCACTGGTCCACTGATAACCACCTCCATCAAACGAACCAAAATAATATTTCTCTCGGAAAGTGGAAGATTGGTAGCTAGCCCCTGGTTCTCTATAGATGATTGTACATCGAGAATTAGTGAACCGAAACTTATCAGTTAATAGAACTTTTCCTCACTTATCTCTGATTCATATTCGATGTTTTCTGTGGCAAGCTAAATGCATTCTCCACGTGCGCTGACGTGAGTGTAAAGCAAACAACAAGTCTTTTTGCAAACAGACCTCTCTCATGTAACCTTCTGGAATAATTTGTTAGCTTACATGAAGGTTACGAGAGAGCTGGGAATCTGCTGTGCCTCATTGTAATGGACAAATAATGAAGGTCTTAGACGACCTTCGCTAGGATTTCTCTAAATGGACATTATGCTTTTCTTTTTAACATATTCTATGCTTAAACTACTATTTATCATTTCTGTAAGACATTTCTGCTAAAGAGAAATAATCCAATCTTTTCAAACTGAATGGAAGAAACTACATTTTTCAATCGCTTACATCTCTTATTTTACTTGGGTTGGTTGCACGCTTTATTAATCTGTGTTCTAAATTCTAAGCTGATGTTGCAAATAAAATTCTTTGTTTCCTAAATTTTTTATGTCTATAGTTTATCAAAAGTACCTAAGTCACAACATCATTTATTTAAAAAGAAATCTTTAATTCGAAATTGATAATTTATGTAGAATATGCAGTAACTTTTATGGAGTTCGATTCTACGAGTTATCCATGACATTTAAATTGCATCGGATTATATAATTTAAGCTGAAGAAATTACTGCTAAAAATTAATATGGTAGATCACGTTTCGAAAATAATAGAGCAACCTCAAAATGTTAAATATGGCTGCTTATTTATGAGTAAATTCAAATGATTTAAAAAGTAGGCTTGTAATGAAATGAATATTATTGGATTTTTTTTGTATTTTAAAACCAGTGAAGATTTATTTATTTCTTTTTGAGGAATTTTTTTGGAGGGACTTTCTGTAATTCTGTAAATTAATTATTAAAAACTATCACGTCTATCTCTTTATTGTAAAGAAAATTGTTTATTGTACACGTGTGGAAAATATTTGGATATATCTGTGGATAAATATTTATTGTGAAGGAAATCGTTGGTTTTAAAAGGGTTTTTTTTTGTCTATTTTCTGTAATTCCGTAAACTAATTAATAAAAACTATCATGTCTGTCTATTTATTGTAAAGGAAATTGTTTATTGTGCATGCGGAAAATATTTATTGAGAAGGAATTCGTTGATTTTAAAAGAATTTTTTTTGTGGACTTTCTGTAATTCTGTAAACTAATTAATAAAAACTATCATGTCTATCTATTTGTTGTAAAGTAAATTATTTATTGTACACGTAGGAAATATTTGGATATATATGTGGATAAATATTTATTTTGAAGGAAATCATTGATTTAATTTTTTTTTTTGCCGTAAATAAAACAGTCTACGGGTTTGAAAAAAAATGTCATATTATGTCATTAGAATTAATCTTATATATCGTAAAATAATTACCATTAGGACTTTTTTGAGGCATTTATTAAAAAAAAAATTCAAAATTTATGACACATAAAAATTTGATTTTGATGTTAAATATACAAAATAAAGGTTTCTTTTTTGTTGAATTTGGAGCCTTTAGATCATTAATCAATATTAGGAATTATTTAAACTCCTTCACATGGTTAGTTTGTTATATTCCTCAACTATGAGATATGCAGTATTATGTAAATATAATTCCCTTTAATCTCCTTTTTGAATCGCGATATAAATAATCTTCTTAATGAAAATTTTAAGCACTCTTGTAATATTAAAAGAGCCGTTTCGTGCGATCGATTTTCCACAGAAGCCTTCGGTGCAGAGATTTTAATTTTCGAGCTGCTTTCACAGTCAGCTTTTTTCCTCTCTCTGTCGTAATTAAGCTGTCAAATGTGAAAGATAAATTTCTATTAGGAGCTTCCGCCTACATGCGTGTTCCGTAGAATGGGAAGGAGGAGAATGATAAATATTTTAATTTTCTATATTGGAAAACCTTTTAAGAAGCACAAATAATATATTTTTTCTTCAGTATTTAGTGCACTTGGTAAAATTGACAGGGATTTATTTTCTTGATTTCAAAGATATTTTGTCCAGATCATGGCCCTGTGATAATGTACGCAGCTGACCACCTGTAAAGGGTCTCTTTAATATCAGGACAACATCTGTTACAGGTTTTAGAAGTGAGGTTTGGTTTGATTTTTAGCTCTACGGTCATTTTGTGAACACATTAGGCTAATTAGACGAATTTAACGTGGATTCCGAACCACTAAAAAACATCCATGGCAAGATTCCAACCTGAAGCCTGTAGTACCAAAGGCCTGAGCATTAGCTAATTAGCCATCAGACTGCTTTCAGAAGTGAGAGACTCAATGACGATTATAGTAACGTGTGTAAAGCGTTCCGCAATGATAGTAAGATTGCCTGGTGTGAATTTTCCGAGTTTTGCTATTTTAAGACACATAAATGCGAGACCTGTTTTCCCTAAAAACTTTACTGAAGCCATTGTCTTCCTCTCATCATTTGCCAATATCAGTGGATTATTCGTGGCATATATAAGTGGAACATAAGACCCAGCGATATTTAATATATATAATATTCTTTATGTATTGACTTTATGTTAAAACTTTTTAGTTGTTAAAAAATGAACAACGACTTTAGCTGAGAATAAAAGGATAATTTAAAATTAATATAAAATGAGAAATTTGAGGATTTACAACGTGTTTCTATTTAAAATTTATGAATTTTATTATCTTACCTTTGTTAGTAAAATACTTAACATCATTGAAACATTTTAATATTCCTAAAATAATTTTAAACAATATACCCTTTCCTCCCTACTAATTAATCATGCCCATCACTAAAAATATAGTGATGGACATGATTAATCAGAAGGAGCTAAAGTCCTTCCAATGGTTTCGAGGAAAACGAGCAAGTGTGTGAACTCTCTAGTTGCTGTAAAATGGATGTAATGTAACATGTTCACTTAGTGCATAATGGATAATGCTGAATCTGCTACAATTAATCAATAACAATGAAAATTTATAGTACTAGTATTAACAAAAAGCAAAAAGAGGTAACCAAAAGTAAGAATACTTAATTCAGAAATTCTTTCAATTTTTTGTCTGTCGATAAGAGTTCAATTTAAAACAAAATAAAAATTATAATTCAAATTTTTTAAACTGTTAATTTTCATGCAAGAGTGTATAAATACAAATCTTCATATATGAAGCTTATAAAAATTCTTCATATAAAATCTCTATGTACTTGGATATAGATATCCTTAAATTCACATCATTTTCACTCTCGATAGGATGCACCATTATATAAATGGTGCATCCTATCAAGATATCTTCTACGATATGTTAAATGGTACACCTTGATATGTCATTTAAAACTATATTTCTATATAATGCGTACATACTACAAAATCATTTTCTGGTATGCACACAGCAATAAAGATCTTTGAATAGTCACAAAACAACTACATAATAAGAATCGATTATTCCAAAATTCTTCAGGCACTTCTCATTCGCCGAAAAGCTCTAAACACACCAAACCAACTGCAAAAGAGCGGGGTGAAGATAGGGGAGGGGGGGAGTGAAGTGAAGCGAAAGTGTGTCTCTGCGTGAGAAATCAAATCCAGAGCAAGAGGGCACATAATGAAACGAAAATCTCCCCAAGTCTTTACACCTCATTTCCTGGAGGGGTTTGGTTTTGCTTTTGAAGCAAAGTAGAGCGAGACTCTTCCATTCTTATGAATCTTCTCAGTTAAATAAACACATTATGGAACCTCGTCTCTCTATAAGATGAATGGGAGAAACGAATGGAAGAATGTGTTTACTACAATGATAAATGAGATTCCCGAGTAACTTTCCCCTTTTTTTGTTTGTGATAGGAGATGAGAATAGGATACTTTAGTTTGTGATGGAAATTTTCCCTACGAAAAAATTTCTGATCTGTTTATTTCAGAAAATACTACAGCCTATTGCTTTTTTTTTCTCCATTAAATTTAGATTTCAGCCAATGATTTTGTTATTTGTACTCCTGGAACAAGGTAAACGAAACTATTAGATTGTTGATGTCTTTTTCTGGTGTAGACAAAATTTTGGTTTGACAAAGTAGGAAAGTATTACTTTCTAGAAGAATTATGAGGATAATTGTTTTAAAAAAAGCAATAAGCTGCCGCCAAAAGTATGAATGCGTAATTCGGCAATTTCTTCAATTTTTCTCAGTCGAAAAACCTTCAATTTAAAAAATAAAATATTAATTCAATTCTTTTAGCTATCACTTTTCATGCATGAGTGTGGAAATACAATTCTCCATGTATGAAGTCTATAAAGATTCTATGTATGAAGTCTATAATATATGAAGTCTGTCTATATGAAGTTTAAAGATTCTATGTTCTTAAATATAGAGATCTTTAAATCGACACCATTTCCTTGGTAGAATACATCATTTACATTCTTGATAGGATGCACCATTATATAAATAGTGCATACTATCAAGATATCCTCTATAGTATGTTAAATCCATAGAGGATATCTTAGATTTAGCCTACCATAGAGGTATATATCATATATACCAAATCAAGATATCCTCTATGGTATGTTAAATGGTACATCTTGATATGCCATTTAAATGCGTACATGCTGCAAAATGATTCTCTTGTGTGCACGCAGAAATAAAGATCTTCGAACAGTTCCAAAACAGCTACCTAATAAGAATCGATTATTCCAAAATTCTTCAGGCACTTCTCATTCGCCGAAAAGCACTAAACACACCAAACGAACTGTAAAAGGGTGGTGGTGGGGGGAGATAGCGGAGGGCAGAAGAGCGAAAAGAAGTGAAGCGAAAGAGTGTCACTGAGGAAGAAATCAAATCCAGAGCAAGAGGACACATAATGAAACAAAAATCTCCCCAAATCTTTACACCTCATTTCCTGGAGGGGTTTGGTTTTGCTTTGAAAGCAAAGCAGAGCGAGACGCATTCCATTCTTATGAATCTTCTCACTTAAATAAACACATTATGGAACCTCGTCTCTCTATAAGATGAATAGGAGAAACGAATGGAAGAATGTGTTTTCTACAATGATAAATGAGATTCCCGAGTAATTTCCCCTTTTTTTTGTTTGTGAATGGAGATGAGAATAGGATGCTTTAGTTTGTGATGGAGATTTTCCCAAAGAAAAACTAATTTCAAACTGTTTATTTCAGAAAATACTACAGTCTATTGACTTTTTCTCTGTCATGAAATTTAGATTTCTGCCAATGATTTTGTTATTTGAGCTCCTGGAACAAGGTAGACGGACCCATTAGATAGTTGATATCTTTTTCTGGTGTAGACACTATTTTGGCTTGACAAAGAAGGAAAGTATTGTTTTCTAGAAGAATTATCAGGATAATTATTAAAAAAAAAGCAAGAAGATGCCTCCAAAAGTATGAATGCGTAATTCGGAAATTTCTTCAATTTTTTGATAAGCCTTCAATTTAAAAAATAAAATATTAATTCAAATTCTTTTAGCTATCACTTTTCATGCATGAGTGTGGAAATACAAATCTCCATGTATGAAGTCTATAAAGATTCTATGTTCTTAAATGTAGATATCTTTAAATCGACGCCATTTCCTTGTTAGAATGCACCATTTTTATTTCATTCCATCTCAGGACACGTCATTTCCTTGATAAAATACACTATTATGCATTCCTGATAGGACGCATCCTTTTCACTCTTGATTGGATGCACCATTTTTAGTCAGAAGGCGTCATTTTCATACTTGATAGGACCCACCATTTAAGTTGAATGAAAAAACACAGAATGATAATAACACGATTTTATTTATTTGCTTGGTAAAACTTAATGACAAGCAAAATACGCAGAAAATTTAGCTTAAGCATAACATCTAGCAAATAATTGAAATGAATCCTACTAAAATTATAAACTAGTGAACATCCCGCGGTTACCCTCGCTAGTTATGTTAGGGTAAAGGGTAACGCATATGTATGTATATCGATGTTTGGAATGTATATATCCTGAATCGAACATATGATTTTAATCCTGAAAATCCCTCAGGAACGGAAAAGCTAAATTAACGTGAATGAAACCGCAGGGTATCCACTTTTAAAAAAAATACTAATGAGATTTATGTAATTGTGATTTTTCACTGACAATATTTTGTAGTTAGCAAGTATATGCTTGCTCAGACCGTGTACTCGCCGACTGGTCTAGAAATTATAGATAATGGCAGAAAAATTAAAACGGTTTTGGCCCTCGGTACTTACTGGAGTAAAAAGTATGGCCCGAAGGCTGAAAAATTTGGAGACCCCTACACTAGATAAAAAAGTAAAATCGATGCTAAAAACAAATGGATTTTTCAGAGCTAGGATCTTTTTAAACTCTTAAGAGGCACAACAATTACGAGCCTCATCCTGTCTAAACCGTGGTACATAAGTTTGTAAGTTTATACGCATGCTGGCCTAGGTGGGAACACAAGTTCCATACCCTAATGCTGTAGTTTCCTTTATTCCAACAATTCTTGTGATTGTTCAATTGGGATGTGTTATTGTTCAATTCGCTCAGATACCAGGATATTCGACGATCATTTTGACAACATATATGAATGTTTCATCTCGTTTCCCTCCCCCTCCAAAAAAAACATTGCATCCACTGCGATTTCCTCTTCATTTATTTCCAGAAGGTAAAAATTTCCTTATTTCTCCTTACTGAACAAATGTTCCTAATATAATATATAAATCACAAAATTTTTGAGGTTAAAATAATTGAAGCCATATAGATATTTATTCAATTTTTGATATTATTTTGTTGCATAGCTTCTTAAACTCTCCCATCCAGCAAAACTACTTAACAATCTATCATATTGCCCGATTTATAGTCCAGTAATAATGTGTGCACCTAGCTTGCAGGATATCTCATCCTGTCCGGAATTTAAACTAATTCCGCTAGTAGCATGCATTGTCTCACTGCTTTTAGAAACGAGCAGACTCGAAGGCAATTGTAATAATGTGTATAAAGCGTCTTGAATCGATTGTCAGGATGCTTGGTAGTAGCCAATAGTGGTAGGGTTTTTTCTGTTACGATACTACGGAAGCCCTCATCCCCCTTTGTTCGTGGTATGTAAAAATACAACATGAGATTTATGATGTTCAATAAAAAATGTGTCGTCATGGAATTAAATTGAAATAAATTGTGTTAGTTACTGGATTGTATCTATTGGTAGATATATTTTTATTGTTCATATTAAAAAAAAAATTTCAAATGTATCTTAATTGGGTTTTAAAAAATACCAGCTAAAAGTTTTAAAATGTTCAATTAATGAATTTGGTTATATTTATCATTTTTAAAATACTATTCTTAAAGTATGATTCATTTAGTTTGGATACCCATTGGACTCCATGATATATTAAGCAGACAGTAATAATTAATAAAGTGAGCTCTGCTCCATCGAACCGTTGGAGTACTTAATTGAAATGAAGAATCAGGGTAGGACAAGATTTAAACATGTTACCCACATATAGTTATTTGTTCCCCCATCACCTTGTTGATATACCGATGTTGTGATACCACTAAACAACATAGCAACATCAACCATCCCCCATTATGAGACAGTTGCTGCTATTTCATTTATTCCAGCAATCCTGCATGATATTGCACTGACAGACCTGCATAAGGAATCCGTCCACGGCCAACAAATATCTGGAAATTAAACTAGATTACATGAGAGAAGTCCCACCGGATGATTTATCTAATGCAGTTGTTATAATAATAGGAAGATAATGACTTCGTAATTATGTTCTGCAGGCGCGGGATGCATCGAATCTAATTATTTAGATGCAAAACCGTTATGAATAGTTTAATTGTGTCTTCATCTGAGGAGGACGGGAATTATTTAGTCTGCGGGAGATGTAGGGAACAATCAAGTGCTGGAAAGCTACACAGTGTTTGTTCCCGTGGATTGTTTGTAAATCCATTGAGCAACTTTGTTGCTGAGTCAGCATCCTGCATATTTTACGAGCGAATCTGTTGTTCGTAGGAGAACGAATTATGGAAAATACGAAATTGGTTTCACTGCGTGTAAATCACAAGATGTTCGTTTCGGCTAAAATTCTTTGAAGGTAATCCAGTTAACTGTTTATATTTATTTGTTCAGCACTGGCAAGGAATACAATGAGCTGTGTCGTATAATCTAATTCTTAATAAATACATTTAATAATTAAAATGAGCATATTATTAGTTTTTTTTGAAGTATTGATTCCAGATTACTAAAATTTATTTTATAAATTGTTGAAAATTAATAATTGATCTGAAGAATTTTTCTTAGAATTAATATAGGCTTGTTTTATTTATTAAATAATTTCAATCCCATTTGGGTCCTGGTTAGAATAGCCTAAGTGGAGCCTATGCATGTCGTAAAAAGCAACCAAGAGATCTACCCAGTGTCCGGGGGTGGGGTATAACAGGGTGGGGTAAAGTCATACTTCTCCTATTGGGTGCCCTATGTCTTTGTACAAGGTCAAAGACAAAAATAACTTTCATTTTATACCCTTTATCAAGACTCGGTACGGATTCATGCACTTAGTCTAGATGTTGCTGTCGACCAAGTAGGATAAGAAACAACAACAAATAATTTCATTGCATCGCCCAGCTAGAGTCCCAATCAGTTTGCGTGGAGGTGGGAGGTTATCAGGTTCGTAACTACAGGCGGCAGGCATTGCTGCTATTGTTAACTTTCAGATACTAGGAGACTCGATGGCGATTGAGAAACATGTGCAAAAAGTCTCGCATCGATAATAAAGCTGTCAGAGGTTTTCTCCTATAGACACTCAAATGCTGGCAGTTATCCTTAAAAAGTTTTTGGAAAGCAGCATCTTCTCTTTATTGCCCATTGGTGGACTGTTCGTGGCATACATCACTGAATAACGAGACCCACCGATGTACTAAAAAATATCAATTTGTTCTCTTTATATTCATTTCATTTGCCCTCCAACTTGTGCCTAATGGTAATTGGGCAAGAAGGGGCTCAGCCTCAAATATGCTGGCGTCATTCATCTCATTAATTTCTTTCTAAAAGAAGAGGACACAATTGCTATTATGGCATTGCGTGTAGTCACACATTAGCAGAGAGGGAGATTTATCCAGTGTTCTCCTATACCACATGCAAGTGTGGAGTAGTTACTCCTATTCTACAAAGTTATATATCTATAATAAAAGTCCTTCTTGAATCATTGTCATATCATTATTACCTATTGATGGGCTGATTATGGTAAACTCATATGGAGCATGACACTCGGCCACGTGCCTCAAAAGTAAAATACCATTTGTTTGTTTGGTGGGGGAAAGAAAAGAATGTCATGGTCTTCTTTAAATATGAAGGATTATTATATCCAGATTCCAGATTTTCGTGGGAATATTTAATTAATCTACTTAATATGATACCACAGGTTTCAAATTCGGAAATTGATACCATGAATAGGTCTCTGTTTAATATGATCGTAGAATCACAATCCAGGGGGTTGAATATAGGGCTAGCAAACTTACCCGTAAAAAGAAAAAAATTGTTATGTTTCGAAATCAGAAGACTTTGGCCGGCCATGGGCTGTTGAGCCAAATATGATGATGAATATGATACAAATAATATGTTGTCATGCACTTTGGCAAAATATATAACTGTTATAGGTATGGCTGTTTCGATAAATACTTTTTTAATGTTTTCTCACACCCATGAATGGGAATTTTAAGGAAAATACTTTTGTTTATTACAAAAAATTTACTTTCCTAATAGAAATAATTTTGCTTTATATATGTCCGGAACATATACAGGGCTTATTTTAATGTTTTGTCTTTCTAATGCAGCTGGCAAACACTTAGACAGCTTGATCTTGGATGCCTTAAGGCAAGCGCTGCACAGACGCACTCACTTGCAGTGATCCTATTAGGACCGGGACCTACGGCTTAAAGTGGATTCCGAACCACTACAAACATCCATCGCACCGCCGGGAATCGAACCCAAAATCTGTCGTACCGAGCGCCAGAGCGCTAGCCACTCGGCCGTGGTTTGTAGTGGTTCGGAATCCACTTTAAGCCGTAGGTCCCGGTCCTAATAGGATCGTAGAGCGTTGCGGGGGCATTGTTACTCCGCGTCCGTGGCTTATCTTCAAGTTACACGCGACCCCTGGGTAATGCAAAGTGAGTTCGTCTGTGCAGCGCTTGCCTTAAAGCATCCAAGACCAAGCTGTCTAAGTGTTTGCTAGCTGCATTAGAAAGAAAAAAAAAGAATTAATCTGTAAATACTTTTGTAAGAATATGTTAAAATCTTAAATTTTTCTTAATTATTAAGAAATTACACTTGTCAGACAGTTTTAAAAAAATTTTACTTCTCTTTTGTTAAGAATCTCTCTGTCGTTCCTGTTTTTTTTTTAATATCCAAAGTCCGTTCAAAAACAAAAACAAAAGAATAAATTAGAACAAAGCGAGAAAAACTGCCCCTTAGCCACTTCTATTACGCTCCTTATCTGGATCTTATTCTCATGGGAAATCCGAAACGGAAAAAAATTTAAATCTCCCGTTTTGCTTTTATCACCCTCCTAGCATCCTGTTTTGTTCTTTCTTTTTTTCCTCCGGATTTCACTTCTGGACACCATAGTTTCCGGGGAGAAGCAAAAGAAAGTTGACGAAAAGTGAAACAAGGAAGCTTCTGACACAAAAATAAAATGGTTGGTAGGGTAGAAAAAACTGGAAGATTGTAGTATGTGGAGAGAAGGTCACTCTCTCCAGATAAAACACACATTAACGTCTTCTTTCTGGCCGTCTACTACTTTACTTCTCTCTGTTTTTCATCCAGTTTTTCTGTCTTTCTTTCTAATTTTTGTCTTTTATTCTCTGCGTGTGTTTTTTTTATTGTCTTTACGGTGTCCCTTCATTTTGTCGTGTTGTGGTGAGACGGAAATGGGTACTCAGTTAGACTTTTTCGATAAAGATTAAATGCTTTTCGCTATCGGAAGATGACTTTCTTGCCCAAACATTTCTTTGGATCCTTAATTTATTCATTAAATGAATAAATGACACACTGCGTTATTATAGAGACCATGTCGTAATACAGCAGGATGTTGTTTGACAACGTTATTGTTCTGACATTTGGAGCAGTTGTTTTGACATTTGAACAATTGCCAATGCATTTTTTGTTCTACCTAACATTCTAGATCGACACTCATGCCATCTAGTGAATTTTTCTCTAATTTTTTTTTTCTCATAAAAGCGTATGCTATTTTTATTCACTATCTATTACTGTGCCCAAAAAGTCAGACCAATTATTTTTTTTTCTAAATCTCTTTTTGTTTATTCTTACAAATTTATTTCATCGCCTTGAAAGTAATCTCCTCTGGATACAATGCACTTAAGCCAACTTTTTTTTCAATCCTCAATGCATGCTAAAAAGTCATCGGCAGGAATGGCCTTCAAAGCGCTCACCGATTTACGTTGTATCTTTTAAATCGACTCCAAACTGTGTCCTAGGAGTGGTCTTTTGAGTTTAGGGAATAGCCAAAAATCGCACGGTGTGAATACGGTGGTTGTGGAACGATATGGGTTTCAGTTTTCGCTAAAAAGTTACGAAGAGTCAATGCAGTGTGAGCTGGCGCATTCAGTGTTTTCGGTACCAATCGAGATTTGACGCGTTTGAAGCCCAAAATGGAATTGACCGATCCTTATGAAATTCCAACATCATCAGCAAGGTCTCTAATTATAAATCGACGGTTTGCAAACACCAAACATTTCTTTCCGATATAGGAATAATTATCGAATTCCTTCTGCAACATTCTACACGTTTCCGCAAACAAAATTTAATGCTTTGCTCACTTAATTCAGACATTTCGAAAATCACTGTAATCAGTCTTAGCGTCTCACAAAGTAAAGCGTAACTCAAACACTAATGAATATTTTGACGTTAAATATCCCACAGATGTCAAGGACAGTGCCAGCAACCTAAAAAAGAAAAACAATTGAAATTCCATAAGCCTCGGGAATTTTAAATTGAAAATTGGTCTTACTTTTTGGACACAGTAGTATAATAGTTAAAAAAATTTCTTAAATCATTCAGGACCAAATATTTTCCACTTGAGAGAATTAAATTTTACACTTAAAGGCTCATGTAAAGGTGGAAAAAATGGGAAAATGGAAAAAAAAATATTTTTATGTGAGTTCCAAAATGCTGCCAAAACGCAACGTCACTCCACAACGATTACTTTTCCGATACATAAATTTTTTTAAAGCTACGTTATGTGAAGGTGCATTACATTTTATATACGTAGTTTTAGTTTGGCAGAATAAAAATGCAGATTCATAAAATTTTCCGACTGCATATATGAGAATAACTCAAATGCAAAGGGAACAAAATCCGCAAAATTGCCTTAAAAGGACGATTAATTCTTATGAAAATTTATCCTGCGGAACAAAATGTACTTTTTTCTCGTAATCCCAAATGCTTCCTCTATACGACCCCAATAAAAGATATTTGAAAATTTTATCATAAAATATAGAGAATGTAAAAAAGAAAACAAAAATTTATGTATAAACTTGTAAATGTATTACTATAGAGTTTTCATCATAAGAGAAAATAGATTATTAGGATTCAATAAAGGAAATAGATATGGGCTTATAATTGTTTTGAGAGGGGTTTAGTTTGAGTAGTGGTTTATTAGATAAGAGAACGAAGAAAATGACTTTCAATGATCATGGAAAAGGAAAAAAAAAATGAATTCAAAGAACAAATACTATCTTCAAATGCTTAAATATCTTCAGATTTATAAGAAATGCTATAGCAGCTTATCCCGAGGAATCGTATATAATATGTACACTAATGTTTATATTAATGATTATAAAATATAAAAAATTATTATTTATTATTTTTTTGTTAAAATGCAGGGACATTCACACTTCTCGTTGACCGATGAAAACACATGGGGATTAGCAATACCCCTTGGATGTTTACAAGTGAGAAAATTGAGAGTAATTTCATTAAACTGTCCTGCATTTGCATGTAGTATCGGAGAAAACTAAAATTACGAACAAGGTATCCTACCATCGATGCGAGGCATTGTCATAATGGCCAACTTTATATTCGATGACAATACAAGTTTCTTTTATCTCATATTACTTAAGGTATGAGTGAGATTTCATGAGTGTTGTATTTATGGCAACATAATAATCAGTTTGTTTACCGGATGATATAAATCGATGACAGCCCTTGAATTTATCGTTAAATGATTTTATAGCTGTTAATCAGTGAAATGGGGCTTCATGGTCAAATGACTAGTTGTCTGGTGCTCGGTGCCATAAACTTCGGGTTCGAGTATGGATGTTTGTAGTAGTTTGAAATGCACTTTAAATCGTTGGTCCATTTCTAATATGGCTGACAATCCTAAAAATAAAACGGCATAGGGCTGACAATCCTAAAAATAAAATGTCTCCTGTCTCGAAATCTGCCGGTTGGCAGACGGCCTTGGTCCACCACAGGCTGTTGCGCCAATGAAGAATAATAATCTGTATAACATTCAAAATATTTAAGTTTATTATTAATAATCTCTTTATAAACTTAAAACGTCGCTGATGTCTTAATTCGTCACTTCTTGAATGTTATTTCTGCTGTGGACTCAATGATCTTAAAAATATTATCATTCCTATTTGAGCTGTCAGAGAAATTGAAAACTGAAATCTCTGAAATAATAAATGTATTGTTTTCGTGATACATTTGTAAACGTCGGTGCTGAAATATTTGTAACATTACTTCGAGTTATTCAAGATTCGTTCTTTTTTGTTTTTAATTAATATGAGCATGAGTATTTTATTTCTAAGAAGTCCATTGTAACTAACTTTAATGGGGTCAGATGGCCAGTGACTAGCTCTCTGGAGCTTGGTGTCATATGTTTTAGGATCGAGTCCCGGCGGTTCCCTCGATGTTTGTAGTGGTTCGGAATCTATTTTAAAGCGTAGGTCCGGGTCTAACATGACTGAAGAGTGTTGAGCTGACAACCCTACTCCATAAAAAGAAGAACATTTCATGTCTCGGAATCTGCCAGTAGGCAGATGGCCTTGGCCCAACATGGGGCTGTTGCGCCATTGAAGAACTAACTTTAATTATAATATAATTTTCATGTACAAACATTTTGCTAATACATTCAGTTACATTACAAAGTTCAGTTTAACTGAGGTGCACATACAAAAAAAAATCTGTCAAGTTTTTAACATTTTTCTACACGGCACCGCTTTAGAAATTGTCTCTTTTCATCTTTGTTTTAAATTATCTCTTTATCCAAATCAGCTATCATTCAATTCCTATCATTCACCGTTCGGAATTAATCAGCTATGATAGGGCACACTTGTAAATTACTCGTGTTATTTGCTTTACACGCATAATGGATAGTTAATGTTCAGAAAATATTCTATATTATAACAAATTTCTGTACTATTTGGCATTTGCTATAACTCTTATGCTGATCTTGTCATTTATAATTCAGCATCATCGTCATTCATTATTCATGGATATTTGAATACGCAAAAAATTCTTTCAAAACATTACTTTACAGAGCGATGTACTGAATCGAAAAGGCATGTATTCCATCTTTCCAAAGGATATTTTCTAATTTCCAAACTAACTACAGCATGCTGTATCGCTGGACATTTAACAACAGCCATCATTACACTCCCCCAGCACACCTGTCGCAGTTCCTCTGCAGAACAACTCCACCTCCCTCCCAGAGTGGGCCATTATCACTTTCCTGTACACTTTATTTGCATATCGTTTGTATTCATGTGTAACAGTGAGGGGGATGGGCTAATAATTGCTACGATTCTGGGCACAACGTCAGAATAACTTCACGGTGAGGCGATAATCACCCGTTCTCGCTATTCATTACAGAATATCTTTCTATTCATTAACCAAATCAGATGGAACAAAAGAGTCTCACCCATTAATGGGCAACTCGTTGCTAAGGTTGTCCGAAATGGTGCTGCGTTACCGGTCGTAATTGAAGTAATAATCGGAGATGGAAGTTTAATTTGCCAGACCATTCAATTTTAAAGATAACGCACGCAAATTATTAAATGTTAGATTAAGCAGACACTCATTTCTAACTGTTTTATTGATTAAACGTCCGATGGAGTAATAGTACTAATGTTTTGTTGCATAGCGTATTGATCAAATTTTTAATAATGAAATTTTATAAAGAAACGCATAGATAAAAGCATTTAAATGGATTTCACTATTTTACTAGTTGTATCTAGTTATTATCAGGTAAAATGTAAACTATGTAGGTAGGATTTATCAAGTGGTATTTTAAGCAAAGATGAATTTATATAGTTGGAGCTTATCATCCTGAATAGTAAATATAGGCATTGTATCTGGAGTTTTTGGTAAATGGAGATAGTTCTGTATTTTAAACTTCAGTACAGTATTCAAATCACTTATGACAATTATTTAAAGTGGCAACTTTATTTATTTATACACAAAATATAAACCTTCGGCAATGTCATTTATATAAATATAAATTAAGGATTTTACTTCATTAATGTGATCTATTTAATAGATTACTGTAATGTGAGTTTAACTAGATGCTTCAAATAAAACGGCTAGATGTTACTAAACTGAAGAAATAAGTATATCTTCTAAGTAAGCTTTGTTAATACATAAACATTTATTATTTTAGTACATAATCCAATACGTAGAATTTAGAAGATATACATTCCTTCTTCACAGAACATGCTTACTGGCTAACTCTAACAAGTAATATTACCTTAATATTTGATTATAATTACCATTCTCACCCTCCTCTTCTATTATCACACCTATCATCTTTGAGAACAATCCCACACCCTTTAGAAAAAACATTGAGATGGGTCATATCTATTTCCTACACACTCTATTCACATAACTTTCATATTCATACATTTCAGTGAAGGGCATTGGCTAACATTGTTACTACTAGAGGAACTACATCAAAATCCCTCACGGTGGAGCGGTAATCACCTGTCCTCGCTATTCGTTAAGCGTTCATTAACCAAATCGGACCGAACAAAAGGAAAGTCATTAATGGACAATTCATTGGCATAGTGTCCGAAATGGTGTGGAGTACTGTTACTGGTGGTAATTGAAACTTCCGATGCAATATCCTAAGATGGATGTGCTAATTTCCATTTTGAAACCAAATATGAATTATTTATTGTTGCTTTGGGATGAGTACCTTCTTAATCACTTTTGCTGAGTAAGACTGATGATATTGTTAATTTAGTGATTCTTGATTGTGTGAATTGGTTAAGAGAGTATCTGTGAGATGTCTGCAGATTGATTTGGTATAATTTTGAATCTGCATCATAATTAGAAATAGCTTTCACCTCAATGAATAACCTTCATAGATCAGAATTAATGCTTTAGTTCTCATTCGTCTACTTGGTCAATGAAACACTGCAGGATTTGATGACTCTTAGTAAGAGATAGTCCAAAATTTCATACTGGTATAATTTTAAATTACAATTTCATACACAGGGAGTTTTTTTTTATTTCAAATACACATCTAATTCATGTATTCTTATAAACTTTCAATAAAAATTAACTTGAAATAAATAAGGTCGCCATTTGTTCCCTATGAAAGATGCGGATTCTAATTCTTATAAATATCTATTTTTCTTATTAATATAAAATAAAGCAGGAAATAGCGACATGTAAATAATTATAAGTCGAAAGAAATGGGAATAATAATAATTCAATAAGATGGCTTTAATTGGTCAAGAATAAACTTTTATATGTATTAATAAAACATCTAAAAAAATTCGACAAATATTAGATATCGGCAAATGTCCGATTAATAATTTATAAACCAAAAAGTCTCCAAAGTGTAAAAAGCGACTACAAGATTATTTTATGACCGTCTTAATAACTCTAAATTATCCATTTATATTCATTCAATTTTTAGTTACTATTTACAAGAATTAGCGCTTAGTGCCATAGGTTTCAGGCTCCAGTCCCGGCAATGGATGATTGTAGTGGTTCGGAATTCACTTTACCCGTAGTTCCCAGTCTAATATGACTGTAGAACATTGGTAGTCGGGTTGAGATTCCTATCACATAAAAAGAAAAACTTCTCATATTTCGGAATCTGCCAGTAAGCAGACGGTTTTGGCCCATCATGGGATTGTTGCGCCATTAAAGAAGATTTACAAAAATAATTTTCTTATTGTTGCATAATAGTGTTCGTAAATTTTGATTATGATAACATACTGCTGCAATAGTTACATAAAAAACTCTAAAATTTTACAAAATCTTTTATAAAATAAACAGATTACCTCACAAGAGAGAGATTTTGCTATCAATAATTAGAAAAATAGCCTGACTTGTGTCCAATTGTTAGCTAGCTAGAGTGCTGGAGTACTGAGTTTCGAATCCTTTGCATGCACTGCTTTCAAAAACAAAAAACTTCCCGGCAATAGGCAGTCTACTTGATGGAGTTTTCCATGCTATCTTCCATTTATCTGTGTTATCATTTTCCAGTTTAAATTTTCCTCGAAGCCATTGTGCTTTTATAGTCCCCAGTCAGTGAGATGTTCGTTCCATATATAAGTGGAATACGAATCTTCCGAAGTTTAGAATTATAACAATAATAATAATTATTACAACAATCATTACAATAATTCATTGAATTTTGATAAATAATAATTTTGAGGAACTACTTTCGGAACTGAAGTTTGGAACCACTTTCAAGGTCTACACAAAGACCTTGAAAGTAGTTCCGAACCTTCGTTTTCTGAAATATATATACGTTACGTTTTTTCATCCATTCAGAGTACATTTTGGTCATATAAGTATTGGTATTAGTTGCATTATCCTTTGATCTAAAACTGCTCATTCATTGATTATGGAAATAAGTTTACGCATTATACGTCTGGGATCAGAGATGCAGCTAGGAAAGATTAAAAAGACAATGCAATTATGTTAAGCGAAACTGATTTAAAAATGTCTTTCAATGTCCTCCAGACGTGGAGTTTCAGTTTATTATAAACGGTTATAGTTTAAAAAATATTACTCTTTGAGAATGCATCGTAATTGTAATTACATTCTAAAGAAATCAAACAATAATACAACAATACATAATTTTCTGCTTCGTATAAAACTCTTACAGTTTTAACGCTTTCAATTGTTACTTTACAATAGTTAGAAACAATTGTTTATAGACATAAATAAACGTTTCTAAATATTAACACTTATACCAAACAATAATTGAAGCCCAAAACAGTAATTAGAAAACTAATTCATATATACAACGTGTTATGTGCTTCTTTATGTATTGAACAATGCCATTATAAATGTAGCCTTTGTGAATACGAAAACAAGTACAAAAGCAGGATTCATTATACTGGGTTTTTTTTCTATTACCCCAGTTCTTTCATCGGTAAAATTAGTTGTATTGTTACCCATCTCTTTTCCGTCTTTGCTTCATTGTTGTACCTGAAAAATCTCTTGGATTCTGGCAAATATCCCCTCTGTCTAATGAATTCTTGTATTGCCAGCATACGGAAATCTGGTGCTAATGATCTGGTAATTAGTTGGGGGGAAGGGGAGGAGGTGAAAAAAGAGTGTCTAATAGAGGTTTTACGACCCCTCTTTTCCGTCTTTTGCCAAAAGATAATGATATTCATTTAACAATTAACGCCCCCTACTGTTATTATGGAAATTTCAGCCTGATTTTTTTCTTATTGCGTGTAATTGAAATAGCCTGATGATCTGCTGTGATCGTTTAGATTGGTTTGGGCGTGATAAATAAGATTGGATTATAGATGGGTTGATTGCGTATGATATGTCATGCTGCAATACATTATTGTTATCAAATGGTGATAAATGTCAACAGTTATGTTTTTATTGAACAGAATTAATGATGCGTTTCTTTTGCTTTAATTATCTAGTTAATTCGACTTTTTCATTTTAAAAACAATTAATGTTATGAATGAAATGCATTATTGTTTAAATCTTTATGAATTTTTAAATACAATGAAATGATAGTTTCTTTTAAACAGTTTTCCAATAGAACTCGGGATAACAATCCAGAAAATATTACAAAAATATTTAACAACCAAAATTATGCTCATATATATTGTATATTTTGGGCATTATAGGTATATTGAGAATGAAGGATTTTATGCAGTCAAAGATTTTCATATTCAAATCTAAAGATATTTAACACTGTTCAGTTTAATTCATCATCATCATCAGTGGCGCAACAGCCTCATGTTGGGTTTTTTTTTTTTTATTTGGGGGGGGTGCGCTTTATAGGTATATTGAGAATGAAGGTCTTTATGTATTCAAAAGATTTCATATTCAAATTAGAAGATAATTAACACTGTTGTGTTTATTTCATCATCAGTGGCGCAACAGCCTCATATTGGGCCAAGGTCATCTGCCCACTGAAAGATTTGAGACAAGAGATGGTTTTTTTTTTTTTTTTTTTTTACGAGGTAGGGTTGTCAGCCCTACGCCAAATGCTCTACAGCCATATTAGACCGGGACTTACGGTTTAAAGTGGATTGGCAAACATCCATAGCGACGCTGAGACTCGAATCCGAAATATAGAGCGCTAATCACTCGGCCATCAGACCAGTTGAGTTTTTTACTTAGCTTAAATGAGAAATCTTAATCTTACTGGTTAATCTCATTAAAAACTATTGGGAAAAAAAATCCCATTCAAAAATTTCTTTTTAAAAATGTCATACGTAAAATAAAATATGTATTTGTTTTCATTGTTAGATATTGTTTTAAATAGTTCTTTCAACTCTTTTTAATTTAGAATATTTGCAATCATCAGGCCACATTGCCATCAGGCCACATTGAGTTTAATTACTTAATCTCAATGTCAATATAAGGTTACAATCATTAAGATTGAGATGATTAAAATTATTAATTATTAGATTGCTATCATTATCATTAATTATTAATTTTTAATGATAGTAATCTAGTAATAGTTATCTCGATACAAAGGATCGTTATCGCGAAAAAAAACATCCCTTTCAAAAATTATTTCTTATAAGCATCGTACGTAAAATAAAATATATATTTGTTTCCATTGTTATAAATAGTTCCTTCAACTCTTTTTAATTTAGAATATTTGCTATTTTAAAAATCTAAAAATATACGTATGAGACAGTATTTACAAATATATTGAGCAATAATAATGAAATAAAAGTTTATGTTATGAGAAACATTGAATGCATAATAAAATATATCCTTACTTGATGAAAACTTTTAAAAAATATATGAAGAAAAGGATTTATAAAAGAAAAGTGAGTAAAAAAAATTTATACAGCTGGAATTAATATATTTATATTTGCAAAACATAAAATCTAATTTGAAATTACTTGTTCGAACCTTTATATTTCGTACTCCTGGTTTGATTTAATGTTTTTCTTAGAGCTGAAAATAAAAGAAATTGAATTATGGAAGAGAAACAAAGTTTTAAAAAAATTTAATTCATTTTGAAAAAAAAACATCTTTCTAAATATTACTTCTTAGAAAGTTTGTATTATCTCAATATTAATGAATTCAAACTTTAAAATGAAAATTAAGTTATGTAAAATGTGATTCTGCGTTCGTATAGATATTCCTTAGGGAACTATTGAATATGTTTTACTTTATAAAGAACTACGTGATAAAAAGATAAACACTTCATTAATATTAAGTTCTTTTTACTGAAAAGGAATTTTAATTCTTTATATTTTATTTCCAATGAAATAAAAGTTAAGCTCTATCACGCAGAAGGTAAAAAAAAGTTTTGTTTAAATTTGAATCTTTTTCAATTTAAGATGTCCGATTCTTCGCTGGAATAAATTAAATTTCTCGATAAATGTAAACAAAACACTGATTCTCTGCACATAAAAAAAAAGACGAAAAGAATTGAATTAAAGAAGATAAATCCTTACAGTTTATGAAAAAAAAAAAAAAAAAAAGCAAGAGGAAAAAAAAAGATTATCTTTCTTAATAATCTTCTCATAGGTAAAGCCAGGTTATTTATTTTAAAGACGAGATGCAATCAATGCTTTCAGAAAAATAAGCCACGTGAGAAAAATGATTTCGTTTAGGTAAAATAACATTGAAGAAAGATAAACAGCTATGGGAGCAAAAAAAAAAATAAATAAATAATAAAGACTCAAGATTTTTTTTCTCTGTGTCTTTACTGACAAAACAGAAAATCACAAAAATGAATAATGAGATCTAGTTTTTTCGAGAAAAAAAAAAAAAAAAAAAAAGCACTTAAGAAATGTCGCATGACAACATAAATGTACAAATGAAGTGAAGTGAAGGAAAATATTTTTTTTTTAAAATGGAGTACCGTGTAGAAAATGTTATGGAAAAAACGAACATGAGTTTTGTTTTACAAATTTTCTGTAATATATCTTAGTCGAGAGCAACTTGTTTTCCTTTTTAAAAACTGAATTTTCAATACTTTTAAAAAAAGTATTAATGCTAATAGAATATTTTAAAAAGGTAAAAAAATATTCTTCAAATTGAATTTTTTTGAATAATGAATGCAGCCAAGAAAAAATCATAACATCCAAATAGCATTTAAAAAATAAACATATTTTCTCAAAGAGATATTCCTCCTTTTTATATAAATAAAAATTATATAATATGCTATTTTATTTTATCTTTTCTTATAGCATTTCTAATATTATTCAATGAATTCAAAATTAAAACCTAAACTTAAATCCAACTTAAGTGCGAAAATGAACGTATTCTATGAATCTTACAGACATGTTTAAATTTGATTTTTTCTTTTAATTAAAATTGAATCGAGAGCAGTTTGTTTTCTTTAATAAAAATTGAGATTCCAATAGTGTTTTTTTTAAAGTATTAATGCTTATAGAGTATTTTAAAAAGGTAAAAAAAAAAAAAATACTCTTCAAATTGAATTTTTTAAATAATAAATGTAACATAGAAAAAATTTGTAAACGTAGATAGCTAACATACAAATAGTATTTTAATAATAAAAATATTTGTTCAAAGAAAGATATCTCTTTTTTATAAAATGCAATTTTATTTTATCATTTATTATAAAATTTATATTTCTAATGCTATACGATTAATTTAAAAATTAAAACCTAAAATTCAAATTCTTAAACCTAAAATTCAAAACGCGTATTTGAATGTATTCTGTTAATCTTACAGACATCCTTATGTTTGATTAAAATTGAGAGAGTAAAAAATATTTTTTCATTGCAATATAAAATTGCTTGAGAAATAATTTATACAAAATACGCCAACAGTGTTAACCAAGCTAACATTTAAAAATCATTTCAACGAAATTGAAGGAAATAGTCCTACTTCTGGCATAGTGTTAATGCTCTGCAACTAGCATACACAATTTTGTGGGCTCAATTTCACTTGTGACAAGCGCTATTTAGCCACCGGCATTGATAACAAGTGTTGTTGTTTGTTGTTTCTTATCCCACTTGGCTGGCCAAGCCCACAAGCCCATATGGACAAGTAGAATCAGTAAACGTTCAGCATCGTCAATGTAACACAAAAGTATTAATATAATAAAATTAGCCCTTAAAGTCATCACAAAACGCATTGACTTTCCCAAATACATTATTTTAAAGGACTATATCTTAACACACCAAACTGGTATTATGTGATAGTATTTCTAAAGGAAAATATGTACATACATATATAATTCACAACAAAATCTATGACTTGAACTGTATTTAAGGCTAAATTTAACCAATGTTGTTAAAATTATTTATTATAATATTAAAATATAAAGTTTTTTACTGCATAACTACTTTTTTTTATCTAAACATATTAATAAGATAAAATTATTGCACAATTTTACTAAAAATGATATCACATGCTGAAAATGGTTCTCGTCCGCAATTTGAAATGACAATGACATGTATGATTTAAATAAGCTGCAATCTAAAATTCGGGAAAAATCGTCTTTCTTCAATGGATTCCTCAATTCCAAAGAATCATAAATATATTTTTTATTTAAAAAAAAAAAAAAAAAATTTTTTTTTGAAATTTTGTTAGAATGATGGCGTTTTCTTTTTCATTTATGAACGATTGTAATGGATGGTGCCTTCTTTTAACCTTCCATTTCCTTTTCCTTCCCCTATAGAGAGAATCTACACCAACCCTTGGCCGCTTGTCAGAAAAAAGTGCCGTTAAAATGATGAATGAGTCCTTCTCTTTTCTGCATATACACCTTCACAAACTTCCTGCATAAATCCCCTATCCTCCAACCTCTATTTATTTATTATTTTTTTTTTTTACTATTATTATTTTATTTTCTTAAAAATATTTTTTGGCGAACTTTTGGAGCACATGTCGACATATAGGTGTCATACAGGTATCAGGTATTATTTATTATACTTAATTTTTTTTTTTCATTTTGAAATTTTTTTTTCACCACCATGCATACAATGTGAAAAATATTCTTCCTCTGCTTATTGTTAAGGAAGCAGCGCACACGTAGTTATCGATTCGTGTGCTCGCTCGTGCTCCAATACGCATGGCTGGAGTTTTCTTCGCGCTTTGCTTTTATTTAAAGAATAATGAAAACAAGACTAGAATAGAAAAAATATATTAGAACACGCTGAGTAACATCTTCGCTATCCATTGCATTTTATTAAGAATTTTTTTTTTGAATTATTATCAAAGTATAGGTTTTTCATTTTTAGAACTGAAATATTTGGCTTAGATATTTTTTAAGTGTCATTCTTTTTTTTAATTTCATAGTCAAATTTCACTTTGTATTCATGAAATTCAAAAAAGGAATATTAGAGGATAGGATAGGTTCAAGTTATTCAAAACCAACACGTTTCAGATCAACAAACTATATTTTATCTGTTGATCGAAAAGCATCAATTTTTTTGATACTTTGTGTTTCCACTTGTTACTAAAATCTCAAATTTTAGTGCGCTTATCAATCGAAAGTCTTAAGTATTCAGTCTCCTAATCTAATAATATGGAAGAAATTAAATAAGTTATTATAACATTTTATATATTTAGATGTTTTTTGATTTTATTAAAATAAGGAAATTTCTAATTAAAATATGAAAAAATTCTTAAGAATGAAATGTTAAAGGAAATTTTTGTCGAAGAAAAATTCCATAAAGTAATTAATTCGATCATTCAGTTATTTAGTAAGGACTACTTATAAATGTTTAATAAATTTTTTTTATTTTGAAACCCCAACGTATGTATGATTATTTTCCAAATTTTTATTTAATTCCTTAAATATCCCTTAAATCCCCTTAATCCCTTAAATCATACTGAACTGTTATTTGTTATATGATATTCTAGGTGCTGCATTAAACTGATTCTATTGATATCTTTTTTTTTTCACTGTACTCTGAGTACCATGCTTAATCTTAATTTAATTTGTCAACATATTCTTGAATGCCTTCCAAGAGAACGTTTAGCGGTAAATGGCATTCGATGTATTGGAAAAATTCCTTCCATCTATCCCCTCCCCCCAAAAAAACCGAAAATTCAACGTGAAACTCCCACCCTGATCAAGGTGACTGGGTAGCATCAAATCTATTGCACTAAGGATCTCAAAACTAAGGCGCACGGGATAAAGCAATCAAGCTGCTGCTATCCATATACTTGCAGTTGTAAATCAAATATATTACATTTGATTTCCATGATAATTTTAATGAAATATTAATTTGAATATGCAAAATATTTTTAATGTATTTCTCTTTATGATAATTTAAATTTTTTAATGAAAAAACTTATTTACAGGCATCAATTTATCATCTATAAATACACAATCCAGTCGCATTAATGTGACCACCTGTCAAACGCCAGAATAATCACCTTTGGCAGAGCGGAGAGCTGCGAGATGTGCAGGAAGAGAGTCAATTAGGTTTCTGAAGGTATTCACTGGGAAGTTGAGCTATGCCGACTCCAGTGCCGTGGCCAGCTGCGCTAGATTACGCGGTTGAGGATCCATGACGCGAACAACCTGATCGAGGTGGTCCCACAGATTCTCGATTGAGTTTAAATCCGGTGAGTTTGCTGGCCAGGGGAGTACGGTAAACTCCTCCTGATGCTCTTTGAACAACGCACATACACTGCGAGCTGTATGACACCTCGCATTGTCCTGCTGGTAGATGCCATCATTCTGAGAAAAAATAATTAGCATGTAGGGATGGACATGGTCCTCAAGGACAGATGCGTATTTGTGCTGATCCATTGTGCCTTCCATAATGAGTGCACCCAGTGAATGCCAGGAAAACATTCCCCAAACCATAACGCTCCCTCCTCCAGCTTGGTTCCATCTGGCAATTGTTGCAGGGTGTTTGCTTTCAGACGTTTCACGCCGTATACGCCAACGTCCATCTGTCCGATGGAGCATAAAACGTGATTCATTGGAAAGAGCTACCTGTCGCCACAATGTGGACGTCCAGTTTTGGTACTGATGTGAAAATTCCAGCCTTCGTCGCCGATGAACAGCAGTCAGCATAGGTGCTTTAACCAGGCATCTGCTGCGGAGGCCCATGTGCAGCAACGTTCGCCGAACCGTTGTTGAGGATACACTCTTGGTAGCCCCTTGGTTCATTTGGGCGGTCAGTTGCTCAACAGTTGCACGTCTATTCGCCCGAGCGCATCTCCGTAGCCTTCGTGCGCCTCTGTCATCTATAGCCCTTGGTGCACCACATGTGCCACGCCGCTGGTTTTTGATAGAGCCCTTTTGCCATGCGCGGTATACTTTTACCACGGCGGCACGCGAACAATTCACAAAATTAGCCGTTTCCGAAATGCTTCCACCCTTGGCCCGAAAGCCAATAATCATGCCCTTTTGTACGTCGGATAAATCGCTACGTTTCTGCAATACGCCAAAGACTTAAATGTTTTCCGATGCCCTAGGACATCTTTTATATACACTCAACTGCAATGTGCTGCCACCTGCCTTTTGTGATTGGTTACTTCACGTTGACGTCGAAAGAAGTTGGTGGTCATATTAATGTGACTGGACTGTGTATATATCAATGGAACTTCAGTATATGGTGTTACGGGATGGATATTTTAACTTGCATAAACATAGATAATCCTTAAAATGATATTTTAAAAACATTAAATAAAGTTTTTCATTATTTAATGGACATTTTTATTTCTTAAATTTTAATATAAATGTCAGTCTCGTCAAAACAGTTATTAGAAATCGCGAATAAATTGTTTTAAGATCCAAAATATGCATATTCTGCAGCCATAAAACTAAAAACTAAAATTTTATATATATATCAAAATTTTAAGAGAAGAAACTGCAGCAGCACATAAAAGAAACTGTACAGAATAAGAAAGAAACACGTCTTCCAGTAATATAATTATATATTCATCACAATTTGGCAGACGCATGAAATAAAAACAGCCTATCAAAATCAATATACAAATGACTCAATTGCACAGTTGTTGTGTCTTTGATTTACTCATATGTGTAGTCAGCTTTTACTTCGTCTTGTTGATTTAGTATTTTATTTAGGAAAACGTCAGCTAATCCCATTTTTTTCATGAATCTTTATTTAGTTTACTTTGCAAGATATACAAAGGTATGTTAATCATTTTATCATAACAAAGAAATAAATCTAAATGCAACGTTGCATTAAACATTAAATATTAGACTAAGATAAAAAGTAATTGATTAAATAATATAATTTCTGATCAATAGAAGTAAAAAAGTGCCAATTAATTCCTTTATAAGTACTTTAGACAATAATTGCATACAAAAATTAAGCTTTAAAATGTAGAAAATAGAGAATGTACACTGAAGTGACAAAAGTCATGGGATACCTCTTAATATCGCGTCGGCCCTCCTTTCGTCCGGCGAAGTGCAGCAACTCGACGTGGCATGGACTCAACAAGTCGTTGGAAGTCTTCTGCAGGAATGTTGAGCCATGCTGTCTCGATAGACGTCCATAATTGTGAAAGCGTTGATGGTGCAGGATTTTGGGCACGAACAGACCTCTCGATGATGTCCCATAAATGATCGATGGGATTCATGTCGGGCGATCTAGGTGGCCAGATCATTCGTTGGAATTGTCCAGAATGTTCTTCAAACCAATCGCGAACAGTTGTGGCCCGGTGACATGGCGCATTGTCATCCATAAAAATCCCATCGTTGTTTGGATACATGAAGTCCATGAATGGCTGCAAGTGATCTCCAAGTAGCTGAACATAAGCATTTCCAGTCAATGTTCGGTCCAGTCGCACCAGAGGACCAAGTCCATGCCATGAAAAAACAGCCCACACCATTACGGAGCCACCACCAGCTTGAACAGTGCCTTGCTGAAAGTTTGGGTCCATGGCTTCGTGGGGTCTGCGCCACACTCGAACCCTACCATCAGATCTTACCAACTGAAATCGTGACTCATCGGACCAGGCCACGGTCTAGGGACCAACCGATATGCTCACGTGCCCACGAGAGTCGCTGCAAGCGATGTCGTTCTGTCAGTAAAGGCATTCGAGTCGGTCTTCTGCTGGAATAGCCCAAGAAAGCCAAATTTCTCCGCACAGTTCTAACAGACAAGTCCCTTGTACGTCCCACATTGATTTCTGCGGTTATTTGAAGCAGTGTTGCTTGTCTGTTAGAATTTACGACTCTTTGCAGACGTCGCCGGTCTCGGTCGTTAAGTGCAGGCGGTCGACCACTGCGCTGTCCATGGTGGGATGTTATGCCTGAAATTTCATACTCTCGGCACACTCTTGACACAGTGGATCTGGGAATGTTGAATTCCCTAACGATTTCCAAAATGGCATGACCCATGCGTCTAGCTCCAACTAACATTCCGCGTTCAAAGTCTGTTAATTCCCGTCGTGCGGTCATCATCACGTCAGAACCTGTTCACATGAATAACTTGAACAGAAATGAAAGCTCTATGAAAGCACTGCGCATGTATACCTGTTCTACGCGATGCTACTGCCATCTGAAAATTTGCATATTGCTATCCTATGACTTTTGTCACTTCAGTGTATTAATGAATATCACCATAGTTTTTTAATACGGTCATGGATATTAAGAATATTCGTTTTAAATGAATAAAACTAAAATTATTTATACAAAAATAGTAATGCATCTCTACACACACATTTCAAAAGTTTCGAAATTTATAGATGATTTGTGTGTACAAGATATTTTTAATTCTCTTTGCAAATGAGCATTCCCCAGCAAACTTAAATCGAACCAAGAACAATTAACGCAATTTTCTTCTTAAGTCCTACTTGAGTTAAAATGAATTTTAAATTTACTTTGAGGGAAGCATTTAAAATTCCCAAATCTCTTCCTTAAAAATTTAATTACCCTTTTAATTTATAATAAATTACGGAACAAACCTCATTTATTTCATGGTCTTCCGCGATGGGATTTGATGTTCCGATTTCATTTGCCGAACCCAAATTCTCTCCACCAACACTGTGCAGGTCTTTTCTGCCAGTTTTTTTTTTTTTCAGAAGCTTTCGACTTCATTAACAATAATTTGGTGCATGCCAGCGAAGAATATCTGAATGACTCTTTTGTGTCTTTAATCTTCTTATAAAATTAATTTTTCCCTCTTATTCCCCCTGTGCGATGGAAAGGGAATATTAATAGTTAAAAAAAAGAAGACAAAATTTGCGTTCGATATCTCTTACAAAACGAAAGTATTAACGAAGTAAAAGAAAAAAAAATTAAAAAATGTTCGATACCTTTGGCTTTTGTCGAACAAACTATTGTTCGCACTAATCACTGAGTGGAATCTTTTCCTCTGGTTCTCTTTTGTGACTTGAAGATATTAACTCGCTCAATTGAATTTAAGCTCGGAAATTTGTAATCGGAAAATCATTGGTATAAAAATAGAAAGAAAGGGAACTGACATTGTGCAGTGGTTGGGAAAAGTATTTCGAGCAATTAATCATTCCAGCATTCTATTTAATTTGAGCGGTGTATTTGTTAACCTTCGAAACACAGAATTTGTTTGACGCTTGGAATGGATGCATTTGATGGTTTGATGAACATCATGGCTGAAGATGTATTGCTGTTAAAATCTACAACAATCTTTTGTAATATGCGTTAAAACTTTGGAATATGTTACATTTAACTTAGGATGAAGGGTTTATGTGATCATTACCATGTAGTTATTGTCTGTATGGATAACAAGCGGTTTAAAAATATTAAAAGGAACTATATATACATATGAATTCATATTGTAGTATATCTTGAAATGGAAGTTATATTTAGAATGTATACATTTGTCATTGTTCGTAATTGTCACCAATTTCAAGAAGTTGGGAAGTTGAGGTTCTGGGATATTAAAATATCGTTTATTCATAGCTTTTGAATAGTTGGGATTTTAATTACACGAATGTTTAAAATAGTGAAAGAGAAATTTTAGTATTTATCCATCAAAATGTAACAGATAAATCATCTTATTTGTTACACTTTAAGAATCACGGACTCACCAAAAAAATTTAACCAACTTTTCTCCGCGACTCTGTTAATTACTCTCTCGTTTTGCAACTCAGCAACTCTCTCGCAACTCAGTTACTTGGCTAACGAAAAATTCAAACTTCCAGCCGGAATTGGAACTCAGCTGTGAGCCATTTCAAAGAAACCACTTTAGAGCTGCAAGTGAACGAGAAAGAGATAAAAAGGGAAAAAAAAAGCAAACACGAGGCCAATCTTTCCTAGTTTGGGAGTTTGAGTGATGAGCTAATGATGATGATTCATGGAACAGCGTCTAGTCATTTAAGTGAAGCTAATTAATCAACATTTGCATCTTCACCTTCCTCCACCCACCCATTGCTTATTTGGGGAAAAGAATACAGCTTAATTACGATTCGGAGGCTCCAGTCAGCTCTGCCGTTACTTTGTAGGGAAGTTTCAGGCGGGCTATTAAGCTTTGTTGCGACTCATTCATCTCCGATTGGTTTGCTGTAATTTAATCTTGCTTGATTGGGCAGAATTAGTTTCGCAAGAGGTGCGAAGGGCTTCTCTTCTTGTGGAAAGTGGTGAAGGGGTCAATTAGTAAACATTGCGTACATCATTGGAACGCGCATCATTCTTAGTTAGGTACGAGCTGCGTGTGAAGAACTGTCATTTAGCATTTTGAGAGTGATAGGTTAATAGATTCGATTCAAATCGCGACTTTTGTCAGAAAAATAATGCATAAAAGTATTTTATTTTTATTGTGTTTTTAAAGAGGTTTCAAAAACAGTTTCGAGTTTTTTTTAGAGTCATTAGAATTTGAGATGCAACTGTTTGATCAGGATATATTAGGATATTGAATTTGTGCATTCAAAACATTCGATTGAACTACTGAAAAATTTGTTATTTTTTGCTACATGGCTATACGATAACAATTATAAATGTTAGAATCTAATGAAATTTCATTTGATGTTAAAGAAATTTAATTTGATTTTATTGAAATTTAATTTAATTGTGAACAAATTTAAATTTTAATGAAATGTAATTTAATTTTGAAATTAAATTAATTAAATTTTTTTAATTTTAAAATTTAAAAAATAAATTCGACTTTTGATTGCGTCGAAATGTTTTAGTAAATTGTTCACTGATAACATTTTTTAATTCTTAAAATATATTTATTTGAATAAGTTTGTACTCTGTCTTTTTTTCATTTTTGGTTATAAGGATTTGATTAAAACTCTTGTAACAGTTTATAGTTACTAACAAAGTGTTTTTTTACAAAATTTTTTTCAAAAACTTTTCCAAGTCGTTTAATTGTTTTAAATCTAAAAAAAAAAAAAAAAAATACTTTAAGAATCACGGACTAACATTTTCCAAAAAATTTAACTAACTTTTCTGCCAAGACTCTGATAATTACTCTCTCGTTTTGCAAAAGCAACGAAACGAAACTTAGTTAGTTGGCTAACGAAAAATTCAAACTTCCAGCTGGAATTAGAACTCAGCGGTAGCTATTTCATAGAAACCACTTTAGAGCTGCAAGTGAACGAGAAAGAGATAAAAAATAAAAGGCAAACACGAGACCAATCTTTCCCAGTTTGGAGTTTGAGTGATGAGCTAATGATGGTGATTCTTGGAACAGCGTCTAGTCATTTAAGTGAAGCTAATTAATCAACATTTGCATCTTCACCTTCCTCTACCCACCCATTGCTTATTTAGGGAAAAGAATACAGCTTAATTACGATTCGGAGGCTCCAGTCTGCTGCTCTTGCCGTTACTTTGTTGGGAAGTTTCAGGCGGGCTATTAAGCTTTGTTGCGACTCATTCGTCTCCGATTGGTTTGCTGTAATTTAATCTTGCTTGATTGGGGAGAATTAGTTTCGCAAGGGGTGCGAAAGGCTTCTCTTCTTGTCAAAAGGGGTGAAGACGTCAATTAGTAAACACTGTGTACAGCACGGAACACGCATTATTCTTAGTTTGGTACGAGCTGCATGTGAAGAACTGTCATTCAGCATTTTGAGCGTGATAGGTAACTGCCAAGATTCGATTCAAATCGCGATTTTTGTCAGAAAAATAATGCATAAAAGTATTTTATTTTTATTGTTTTATTTTAAAGAGGTTTCAAAAACAGTTTCGAGTTTTTTTTTAGAGTCATTAGAATTTTAAAATGCAGCTGTTTTATCAGGATATATTAGGATGTTGAATTTGTGCATTCAAAACATTCGATTGAACTACTAAAAATTTTTTTTTCTTTTGCTACATCGTTATACGATAACAATTATAAAGGCTAGAATCTAATGAAATTTAATTTCATTTTAAAGGAATTTAATTTAATTTTATTGAAATTTAATTTTATTTTGAACAAATTTAAATTTTAATTAAATTTAATTTTAGTTTCAATGAAATTTAATTTAATTTTGAACAAATTTAAATCTTAATGAAATGTAATTTAATTTTGAAATTAATTAAATTTTTTGAATTTTAAAATTTAAAAAATAAATTCGACTTTTGATTATGTCGAAATGTTTTAGTGAATTATTCATTGATAAAATTTTTTAATTCTTCAAATATATTTATTTGAATAAGTTTGTACTCTACTTTTTTTCATTTTTGGTTATAAGGATTTGATTAAAACTCTTATAAGTGTTTGTAGTCAAACTCTTATAAGTGTTTATAGTCCCTAACAAAGTTTTTTTACAAAACATTTTTTTCAAAAACTTTTCCAAGTCGTTTAATTGTTTTAAATTGAAGAAAAAAAATACTTTAAGAAATAACGGACCAAAAAATGTAACCAACTTTTCCACCACGACTCTGTTAATTACTCTCTCGTTTTGCAAGGGCAACGAAACGAAACTCAGTAAGTTGGCTAACGAAAAATTCAAATTTCCAGCCGGAATTAGAACTCAGCTATGAGCCATTTCAAAAACCACTTTAGAGCTGCAAGTGAACGAGAAAGAGATAAAAAAAAAAGGCAAACACGAGGACATTCTTTCCTGGTTTGGAGTTTGAGTGATGAGCTAATGATGGTGATTCATGGAACAGCGTCTAGTCATTTAAGTGAAGCTAATTAATCAACATTTGCATCTTCCCCTTCCTCCACCCACCCATCGCGTATTTGGGGAAAAGAATACAGCTTAGTTACGATTCGAAGGCTCCAGTCTGCTGCTCTTGCCGTTACTTTGTTGGGAAGTTTCAGACGGGCTATTAAGCCTTGTTGCGACTCATTCATCTCCGATTGGTTTGCTGTAATTTAATCTTGCTTGATTGGGAAGAATTAGTTTCGCAAGGGGTGCGAAAGTCTTCTCTTCTTGTCAAAAGTGGTGAAGGCGTCAATTAGTAAACATTGGGTACAGCATTGGAACACGCGAGTTCTTAGTTAGGTACGAGCTGCATGTAAATAACTATCATATATAATTTAGCTTTTTGAGCTTGATAGGTAACTGCCAAGATTCGATTCAAATCATGATTTTCATTAGAAAAAATATAAATTTTTTTATTTATTGTTTTATTTTGAAATACAGATCCTTAGGTTTCAAAAACTGTCTCGAATTTGTTTTTGGTGTCATTAGAAATCGAGATGCAGTTGTTTCTTCACGAGATAATAGGATATTGAATTTATGCATTCAAAACTTTCAATGGATTTTCTGTAAAATTTTCACTCTTTGCTACTTCGCTATACGATAACAGGTATAAATGTTAGAATCTAATGAAATTTTTATTTTCATGTTTTAAATGATGCTATTTTTGCATTGAACTAAAACGCAAATAAAAATGATTTTTCTATGCAATTTCAATTCTGCTGTGAAATATTTTTTAATTAAAAACAGAAGAAGAATATATTATTTATCAATTACGAAACAACAAAATAATTTTTTTTTGTTGGTAATGGTTAATACCTCGTTTCAGGCCACAGACTTATCAGACAGCCTTCTAAATAGCTGAGTAGATGTAGTACAACAACGCAATGAGATGGTCATCCATTAGCTGTTATAACCTTGTTTACTATTATACCCGCGTCTATTAAGTATTATAACCTTGTTTACTATTATACCCGCGTCTATTAAGTGTTATAACCTTGTTTACTATTATACCCGCGTCTATTAAGTGTTATAACCTTCTTTACTATTATACCCGCGTCTATTAAGTGTTATAACCTTGTTTACTATTATACCCGCGTCTATTAAGTGTTATAACCTTGTTACAGGATAACAACTTTATTTGGAAGGTAAAGTAATAAACCAAAAAATGTATTTTAAGTTAATATTATAACAAAGTTAAAATATCACTGAACGTTGTTGTTTAAAATAAGAAGATTAAAAGTTGAAAAGACAGTAATAAGTATGTACTTTACTTACACATTTGTTGTTGTATTTTATTTTCCATTATCATTACGGAACAGTAAACCCAGATCTTTTAAATAAGTCTTTTAAGCACTTTCCCTCATGAACTAGTAACTGTAGTAACATTTAAATTCAAAATACCGTAAAGTAGTATGCATTACTAATTTAGGTCAAGTACAAGGCATTTGAATGTACATAAATCTAAGCACATTGAAAACAATTACTTGAAAAAGTAGGAAGTTAAATTTATTGTTAAAAATGTAATTGTTAAATGCATATACGTAATTAACATGCATTTTATGTAAGTCTACTAAAATAGATTTTTCAATATCTGATAGCAGTTCTTCTTTCTTCAGGGAGGAAGGGAATGTCATTCTTCGACCCGTATTACAACAATATCAGATTTATTTCGAACTTATTAAAGCTCTGGCGTTAGAATAGAACCTGAGCTTTCTGGAGAAAATATTTCTGTAATTTAAAACTTATGAATTCAGTTGCTTAGCTGACGTTGTAAAAATGTAGTGTAATGGAAGGTCCCAGTTCGGATGCCACATTGCAGCTTGCATTGCATAGTTACTTAATAATATATCTTTATGTTGTAATGTGCAGGTTGAGCAACCAGATTGTAACTGGGTGGGAACACATACAATTAGAGAACACATATAATGTGAGAACCACACACATACAATTAGAGACATAAAATATTTAAGACATCTAAAGACGGATAATTATGGATTCCTGCAAGGATTCCACTTCTAACCGAAAACCCGATACTCGGTTATGCATAGGGGGCGAGAAATATACTTCATCTCCGGGTGAGAGTCTGTAGGTCAACTAATGCGGTGGGGTGAGCTAAATATATTTCCTCTCAGAATGTGAGACTATAACCTGAACGTTTCTCAGCGGGTGCGCAGTTTGCGTTACACATCCTCTCGAGTGAGAGTCTCGAGTCCTACTGACCGTTTCGCCTAAACGCCCGGGGGGCGGCGCTCTTGCTAGTTTGTAGAAGGAAGCACGGCTACACTATTCTTGAATATAACTGTCACTCAATAAGGCATGCCAAAGATCAAGATTTCGCTGGGTTGCATTCAAGACAGTGATTTGTTTCTGAAAGAAGGCGATTCGAGGGCATTTATGACAGTGTATGGAATGTAATACCCTTAACTCATCATTAGAGGGCTCGTGAAATGTGAGATTCCAGATATATAACAGAAAAACACATATTTATGAAAAATATTCGATATCTAAAAAAAAATTTCTTCTTACATTTATATCAAAATAAAATATTGTTTTTTTATCATCTACCTGAAAAGAAAAATAATTTTTGTGAAAATGTTAGAAAAATACAAATAATTTATATGTGAAAATTAAATTCTATTTTTTAACACATGCAGTAAATTAATTACTTTTATTTCAAAAAACATATACGATTTTCAATGAAGGATTACTTACAGAAATTAATAACAGAATTGATTTTCTGGTTATATAAAAAATATCTAAAAGCATTTTATTAATGGAAAATAAAATAAGATTGATTGAAGCAGATGTAGTAACTAAATGTTATTTACATTTATCATGAAGAACAGGTAGCGGAATTTTTATGTACAAGAGAATTTAGATATCGTTTTAGAAACCCGGACCACAGCTCAGTATTCCGCTCAGAATTAACTGCTATAAGCGAAGCTCTGAGCTTAGCTTTAGACTTTAAAGTACCTGATGTTTGGATTCTGACTGATAGTAAGAGCTCAATACAGTATTTTAAAGATTGGCCAAGCATCTTGGACAAATTGGGGCAGGATATAGTTTCTAAACTAGCTGTTTTGGACCAGATCGGATCGGTGTGCTTGCAGGGGATTCCCTCCCATGTGGGCATCTACGGAAATGAAATTGCTGATCTGCTCGCTAGGGAAGGTTGCGTACTTCCCAAAGCTACTTCTTCCAATCTGTTAGCTTCAGAGGTTCATTCCATGACTTTAGCCAGAGTGAATACCTCTTGGAGGTCGCCACCAATTCATGCATGGTACGCCGCTAAATATCTTGGTATGTCCTTGCAGTGCTCCTGTCCTAGACCTGCTCAAACGGCTTTAGCTAGACTAAGGACTGGCCACACTAAGAGTTTGACCTTCAATGGAGACGAAAAGACATATACCCTTTGTCATTGTTCGGCCATCGCGTCTCCCTCTCATCTCATCGATTGTATTGGTGTCTCTGTGAGGCAACTGTTGAATGAGGGGAGGACAGTTTACGATCTATTGATGCAGCATGATCTACTGGACTTGGTTTAGGATTCTAAATCAAGGGGATAAGTAACAACAACAACAACAACACATTTATCATTCTATACTTCTAAACCAAGGATTTTTCAATGATATAAACAAGAATGATGTATTTTGAACAAGAATGATGTATGTTTTATGAATTTTGAAAACGTTTAATTTATTTCAACAAATTTTTTATTGTAATTTATAAAAGCATTTTTTATTTCCAAATTTATTTTAGCAGCAATTTTATTGATTCTTAACAATCTTCAATGTTTTTTATTTTCTGAATTTTACTTCATTTATATATTAAAACTCCCCTTAATTAATTTGCTTCCTAACTCAGGCTTTTGAATCCCAAACTTAAACCGAAACAAGTTTTCTTTTCTTACAAAAGTGAGACTAAAAACTTTTAATAGTTTCCAACCTTTAATTTAAAAGTATAACTAATATACACGGTATAATATATTCATCCACGTAAAAATTCTTAACTATAACTGCGCTTAATAAACTTCCTGTGAAATAACTGAAGCATATAGTATGTAAAAATGAAGATTAAAATATTGTTTCTCTATCTCTAAAATTCTCTTAAATAAAAAAAAAAATCCTGTTTTTTTCCCAAATGAAATTGAAATATACAGTGATAAAGATTTCAGACTTAATTTTTTCAGGACATCTAAAATGTTTTCATTTCTTAATAATTTTAAAAGTTTATGTAAAGCTATTTTATTTACTTCTTAATTTTAAATCGATTTTTGTTTTGTATAAATATTAATCCCTTTTTTCGTTGCAAGTAATTAATATTTGTAATCATATTAATCTTTTCAGGACATTTAAAATGTTTTCATTTTTAATCATTTAAAAAGTTTATGCAAGGCTATTTCCTCAACGAGTTCTTACTTTAAAATTGATTTTTGTTTTGTGTAAATATTAATCCCTTTTTTCGTTGCAACAAGTTAATGTTTGTAATCATAATAATTTCTTTATGACATATTTAGTATTTAATTAGTTATTTGTATGTTTTTATGAGACTTATTTCGCAAATATTAATATGTCTAGATACATAATTTAGTTCGAAAATTGCTTGTTGCTACAGTTATAATATTGTTCATTCCCTAACGAAGTTCATAATAACTTTAATTTTTGATTAAGAGAAACGAAAAAAAAATCTTATGCAATTAGTTTATCATTTGTATTAGTGATTAATTTTGTAATTAATTATTCTAACTGTAATTCATAAAATCCCGTTATTTATTATAAATATTTAAGGTGAAACAGCATAATTTTCATATATATGCAATGCTTGAATAACTTTATATATTTTTTGGAGAGATGCATAATTTGAATAGCCAATTATGGTATTAAAATTCCATTAAATAATGAAAAAAATATATTTAGTCATCAAAGAAATTTACATTTAAATTAAGGTAGTAATATATTTCAGATTATAATTTTCCAGTTTGCTCAAATATATACAGATAAAATATAAAGAAAAGAACGCAGCAATTGTTTTATTATTCTATTTATTACATTTTTTAATTTTTATTATTTAGATTTACCGTATACGAAAAGTATTTTTTTATTTCTTCGTGAATATGAAGTAGTTTATTGCTTTATTTTATTTTAGGATTTGATGCTATAATAATAATAATAATAGTTAATTTAACAATTTGAAATATCTTTTTTAGATGTATTGGTATTTATGAAAATTTATTAGCGCTTATAATTAGAATGTTATGCAGCTAAGAGTTAATGTTTGGTTTTATTAACGTAACCTAAAAGTTTTCTATAAGTTATTTACTATAGTTCCATGTTTTCCATCTCATAAAATGTGGTATCCAAGCTGTACTGTTATCTGCATGCAAAAACATCTTCTTTAATTTATAATAATATTAAAAAAAATTCAACTAGTTTTTATATGCTATTGCTTTAATTTTTAAACATTAGGGAAGAACTATACTAATTTCTAATACTATAATTTTTCTTCGCTGGCGCAACAGCTCCATAGTGAGCCAAGGCCGTCTGCCTGCTGGCAGATTTCGAGACAGGAAATGTTTTTTTGTCACCGGGTCAGGATGTCAGAACTACACTCAATTCTGTACAATCATATTAGACCGGGACCTACGGCTTAAAGTGGATTCCGAACCATTACAAACATCCATGGCACCGCTGGGTTTCTAACCCGAAAACTGTGGTACCGAGCGCCAGAGAGCTAGTCACTCGGCCATCAGACCCGAAATACCATAATTATCTGCTTAAAAAACCCTTAAAAATTCAAGATATGGATTATGGACCATTCTTTATAAAATGTACATATTTTTTTGCTAAGTACTACTTACAAAAACATCACCTAAAGAAAAAACCCAAAATAAAGTACAAAAGAAATTTTCTGCCAAAGAAAAATAAATAATCTAAATGTAAAGAAAGAATCGTAACACTTGACAGTGGAAGGAAACCAAAGCTTTTACAAAATGCTACGCAGATCGTGCGTCTGAGAGATCTTGATGATGAAAAAAGCATGGAACGAAGTTATATTAGATTAAAATGCTTTTAATAATGCTTTTGATTTAATGCTTTTTAATAAGCCAAATTAATAATCAACCGTGATTCTGATCCAGAATTTCATTCTTTTAGGAAATATGGAGATTGGATTGCTGTACAATGTCGTTTCTTTTGTTTTCACCGTAGTTCTTAAATGAATAATCTTCTTCCCGATTTATCACCATCTTAAATTCATGGTAATTTTGTAATATAATTCTGGCATCAAAAAACACTTTGAAACTGAAAAAAAAAAATTTAATAGTCTTATGCTACAGGTACAAAAACTAAACTTGAATTGGTATTAAGTTAAAGAATGAACGCCTATCTCCCTCCAATTATGAGCCACTGTGGATATTATGAGTTTTATTTTTTCTTGAAGATAATTAGGATTTTGTAGATTAAGGTAAGAAACTACTGTACTTGAATACTTACTATATAGTAAGTGAACATACCTTAAGGTATTCCACTTAGTTGTGCGATTTATGCATGTGAAGCACTCTTACTCTCCTATACTAACAGCAATCAATTGCTGTAGAGAACAAGAAAACCGACACTTTTGGCGATTCTTTTTCATTAGGCCCCATCCCAGTAAATGAAGCGCCGGTACATTGACTTTCCTAGCTTTCTGCCTCCCTGAATAGGAACCATTAGAATCCAGATGCCCTGAAGGCTGTTTAACGATTGATTTGATTTGCAAAGGAAGAGGATTCAAGAGTCTGCCTGGATACGAAAGCGAATGCGTTAGGAAATGTTATTCGCAAGCACTCTTATTTTATCATTTAATTGAGAGATAATTGAATAAGGAAGAACTAGAAAAGCGAGACATTGATATTTGTTTTCAATGTTGATCTTTTAATAAGATCTAGATTGTTCGTTTGCAGCAGGGATGCACACACCTTGGCGTACCTCATCATATGTCCATTATCCACCTAAAACTATAACTGATAATTTAATTGAAAGATGTTCAGATTTTAATGGTAGACTAAAACTGGGAGCAGGATTCATCGCAGTAAAATAAAAAATGAAACATGATACATTTTGCTGAATGTTTTCTATTTTATTGCAAACAAGGAGATCAGATCCTTTTTCCAATAATATGCTAGGCTGGATACAGCAACCACAACTATGATATTTATTAGTAAAATTAGGGTCCACTTTAAAAATGAATTAAATAAATTAGATGACTGTGCTTGTCGCTAGATAATACATAAACCTATTTGGATCATCATATATTTGTGGACACTTTTAGGCGTGAATATGAAGAAAACAAAACAACAAGAACTAAAAACTATTTGACTAATTACTTTTGGCTTGGTGATTGCAAAAATCGAATCAAATATTAAAAAACGTATTAAATTAATGTAATACTCATCAAACTCTTTATTTGCTTTTTCATTACATTATATTATTTATTTATTATCATATAGGAAGAAATAAAAATATTTACTTGCTGGATGTTTTTTTATGCGATCCGTGGTCCAATTAAAAAGTACATGCGACCTAAGCCATCCACTTACTGAATGCATCTCTAACTTACATAAAATTTCATTAATAGTGGGCTTTTCTGACTAAAACTATTATTTTAGCAACTTTTGAATAATTTTTAAAAGTAAATAGTTGTAAATATTTGTTTTGCCACTAGTTATTTACATTTTCATTTTATTCCATCATAGTATCGATGTCGCGATATTTGCTTTAAAATCTTTTGTGTTTTTTGTTTTTTTTGTAAAAAATGTATAGCCCTTTATTGCAGCTGAAGAAAAAATGGTTCATGAGTAAGAAAAGACTAGTAGATTAAAATAAATCAAAGCACATTTTCCAACAAGAGCCTTATTAAAATAGAAAAAGTTGAAGACATTTCCGATACATTCAAATAAGTTCGTATTTCAATGAGGTACAATCGATAGATAGTACTTTAAAGGTTTTTTCATAAAAATAACATTTGAATTTTAACTTTTCTGCAAAATTGTTTAAGGGTTTTTTCTTTTCTATAACAGCTGTCATTCTTTTATCAATAAACCGCATTGGATGCCTGGAGATATCCAAGACAGACAGACTCAGACACTAACCCAACTGTCGCCTGCCACACAACTTACAGCCGACAGTTTGAGCCTAAAAACTGTCATTTCATTTGAGAACCAAATCTATTTAGTTATCATCCCTGGAATTATTAAATATTTTGATTTTCCTGAAGTATAAAAAAAAAAAAATGTCCTACATTTTAAATGTTTATATTGTTTTATCGGAAATTCCCTTCTAAAATGAACGCAACTATTTATATATATTTTTTTCAGAAAGATTTAAAATCGCATGATTAAAAATCATATTAACATAAAAAAATCGCAATTTTCGTAATTTTTTTTGACTTATAGAGTCTAAAGACGTAGTGTTTTTCGTCTATATACTACCATACTTAAAGGTTCACCCCTTACATCACTGTGGTACGTAGACGGCACTCTAATCCCCCACTCTTTTTTTTTCTCATTCTTATACAACACTCCAGGTTCATATAATTATATCATTTTTAACAATATAAAACCCACTACAAATGGATTTTTTTTTTTTATTGTTCTACTGCTTTATGTTTATTAAGCATTTTCATGGCCAGCTAGATCGCCAAATGTTTCTCCAGTTAAATACATTTGTGGTCTGATGAGCACAATTGTATCGGAATCTATCTGAACAATTGTAGAAAGTTTGGAAATAATACATCAAAGAAAAATTTGTGAAAACTATGAATCAATGTGAAATTGGGCAAATGCTTGCATGAGGGCTAGTGTTTGCCCAACACCTCAACCTTAGAGCATGGTGGTACGTAGATGACGTTCTAACCCCCACCCTCTTTTTTTTCCTCACCCTTACACGGCATTCCAGGTTCATATTTTGTAATGGTATAAAACCCACTACAAATTTAATTTTTTTTATTGTTCTACTGTTTAATGTTTATCAAGCACTTTCCTGGCCAGCCAGATCGCCAAATTTTTCTCCAATTAAGTACGTATGGTCTGATGAGCAGAATTGTATCTAATCGAACAATTATAGAACAATTTGAAAAGTTTACCGCAAGGAAACATTCGTGAAAACTCTGAATCAATGCAAAATTGGGAAAATGCTTGCATGATGGGCTAGTGTTCGGCCAATACCTTATTCATTCGTTCGCTTTATGCTGCAGTATCTTATGAATAAAACATTCATTTCCTTTCAAATTTTAATCGTTAATTATGTTATTTATCATATCTACCAATCTTCATGTTATCCGGTTGGCACTTTCTATTACAATGGAAAACATAATGGGCTGTATACTTTGGTTAGCCATTACCACATTGCATTAAGCTTTTCGCAAGAATTAAAAATAAAAATGGCTCTCCAAGACAAAAAAAAAGTCAATGTAAAAAAATTTATAGATACGTAAATGTTATTCCCCCTTACAATGACTCGTTGAAAGTATTTTAAATTAATTTTAGGACAAAGAAAATTTTTATACCAGCAATGAATATTTTCCATAATCTTTTAGGAAAATATATTTTTTTCAGCTTGAAAAAATGGTTTGATGTACACATCTTCTTATATATGTACATCCTATCTATATATAACTTAAGGCTAACTACGCAATTCTCTTATTATGTATATTTTTGAAAAACATTTTTGCTCATAAACGATTCGTATGAAATTATACAAATCGAATATCACAAATTCTTCTCAAGAATATGTATTCAAATTACTTCAAAGAAGCAGAATCTTGTTACCTTTGGATGAAAAATGTTTTGCATTTTAGTGATTTGGGGATCTCATTAAATTTGCTTTGAATTTGAATATGTTGGCTTTCTTTCTTCCTTTAGGGAATACCGAAAAGTTTACTTTAGATTTATTATTATACATTCCGCCATTCTTTATGCATTATTTTTGTTATTCTAAATAACTTGTTTTTTTCAGAGTATTAAATATTATTTTGATAATATGTTTAACTATCTGGTTTGAATCTTGATAGACTGTTCTATGAGAAATATATATTGAATTTCATAAAGTTAAACAGATTTTGAATTTAAATTTGTTGATTAAAATACATGTATGATTGAGATAACAAAAATAATAAAAATATGCGTAACAAAAACACATATCAATTACTTGTAAAATGAAAGTCCATCAATCATCATATATATATAATCTTCATATTATGCTTCAGCATATGAAAATAAATAAAATAAATGAATCCCGTTAATCATGCCAATTTCAATGTTTTTTAAATGTATAAAGATAAAATAACGAATAAAAATGATGTAAAATGAACTTGATAAGAAAAGTTTAAGAGCTATAACTTCATTTTACATTCACAATTGTGAAGTAAGCGATTCTTGAATTAAACAAGTCGAGCAATTTTACTATAAACAATTAAGATTTTTATTTTATTAAATGTATAATTAATAACCTTTTTTCTATTATTTTTAGTTGCACAAAACAAAACTCTAACAAAATTGAACTTTTAAGCTTTATATTTCTCATAAACACGCGCAATCAACTTGTCTTGTACATACCGAGTAATAATAGAAATCTCTAAAAATATCGGTCAATAAGCAATTTTTAGAAAATGTTAGAAATTTTGTTATCGAATTTTTTGTTAAAGTAATAATTTAGCATTCTAACAGTAAATCCAATTTTTAACCCCATAATGGATCAGCGTTTTTAAGTTAGTTTTCTTTCAGAATTTTTTTTTTACTAAAATCGATAATATGCACTGTTAGATTTATGTTAAAATAAATTTATACCATGCTTTATTTATTTTTTACTATACGAAGTTAAGGAAAACATTTAAACCTTCGCATTGAAATATTATAAAAATCATATTTATATTCCATCCAATTAATTGCCAGAACTTCGGAAATCACTCTACGATACGTCATTACTATTATCATTAAAATTTTCTCCATTTTTAACCATTTAAATGCAAGTGATCCTTAGTAATTAATCATTTGTGTATTGAGATACATAAAGTCAAATATCATAGAAGAACATGAAATCGCGATAGAATCAGCTGTCAAACTTAAATATCATGAGAACATGCCTTATAATGATGCAAGGTATACCAAGTTATTCTGTGTTAGTACAGAATTAAAAATTAACTTCATCACGATTTAACTCGTATTGTTTGAAAAAAATACAAATATGAAATTCGAATATACTTAGGATAATCCATTAAATGTTAATTGGCGTATTTCTGAGAAGTCCATACCGCAACTTGACCATTTGAATAACAATGAATGTACTAAATAAAAATTTAAACTGCGATTTAGGTTAAGACCCTTTCTCGACTTACGAGATATATCTTATAGATGACCGTGAAAGTAATTGATACCACCACCAAATGCCAACCTGGGCAACAGACGTAATCTGAAATGCAAGAAGGTTACTTATTTCTAAGAAACTAGTGTAATACCATTTAAATAACAAATCGCATTAAAATTATGCATTTGCAAGAATATAGTTTCTTAAAAAATATTCATGATTTCCATCTCTGTTTCCAGGCTCCTGCAAGATCTCGTGGTCCCTGTACCTGCTGTGCACTGGCGTGGGCATCCTGCTGCTGTGCGTCATCCTGTCCCTGAAGGCGTCCCACCTGAAGCCCCACTCGTTCCGCATCTGACACCACCACCACGCGTCCGCCTCGTTCGGCCAGAACCAGAGCCACTCCAGGTTCCCCCTCGTTCGTCGCCAGCAGAGCTTCGAGATGCAGATCCAGCACCTGGATGAGGAAGACATCGCCACCATCACGCGCAGCTGACAAAGGATCCCCGCCGACGACGCCGCCAAAAAGCACGGCAAGCACGCCAAGAATAAGAACGTGGCAGCACAGGACGAACTGTGGACTGCATCCTTATGATGGATGTTTTTCCATATTCTGCTGTTCGGCATATAATTGGGTGGTGTAATTAACAGCACGTAAATCCAGCACTTTGTTGATGAAGACATTGCACGAGAAGAAACATTGGCGTAAGAACGAACTGTAGATTGCATCTTCGAATCTGTTCGTTTTGTTCTGATGGTGATCCTGACCAACAGAGCTTCACGATGCAAAATCAGTATGAAGACGACAAATCATCAAGCTGTCTGCCATAAAAGCAGTACAAGCACAACTACTAATGAAACATTGAGGAAGATTTGCGAACTACTTTTTCCAAGATAGCTATTCGCGATGTTCTGCTTGTTGGTCCACTATTGATTTAATAAGGTGTACGTGGAATTTTTTTATTTCATTTATAATATATCAAAAAATATAAAATGTTGCATAAAAGTCTTGGAATTTGTATTGTATAAGGGGTTGGTTTGAGAATCTTAAAGGGGTGCAGTTGTAAATGCTCAAATATTTTATGCTCTTAAACTTGCATCTTATGTTAGGATTTTATGAGAAATATAGTTTACCATTTTTCAATTATATTCAAAACTATGGCTTAAATTTGAGAGTCAGTAATCTAAATTCAACTTAATTTAGTATTTAGCTCGAAAACGTTCTAGTTCCTTAATGACAAGCAAATTAATAGTATTTTGATATTAATTGTTAAATTAAATCTGTATAATTCTTTAAGCTTCATTTTTTCGTTAACTTCTATAAATATTTAAAATTTTCAAAAGAATTATTGGAGAAATTGGATTTTAACATACCAATTATTAAGTTTGCGTTTTAATGAAATTAAACAAAATTTGTATAAATTGTTCATTTTAATAGTATGTGTTTACATGAACTGAGAAATTCAATATAAGATAATTTTAAAATGACATTTTCCAAATGGAAAGGTTGATTGTATACGAAGATTCTTTCAGTTTTTCACTATACATATCATAATAAATGGAACATTTTTTTATAATAGTAGCTTGCCCATGTTCCCATTGCACCTCTTTTAACTCGACTTATTCTCAAAAAAAAATTACAGCTCGGCTATTTTTTTTATAAACCTTCTCTACGTGTACTTCATTAGGGACATATATTGGCGTAAATTGAAAATTGCATTTGCGTGTTCCTGTTGTTATACTACTACAGGCATATTAAATATTTAAATATAATCTCTATCATCGTTAACTCACGAAACGAAGGGAAAAAAACTAAAGATGAAATGATGTTAATTTAACATCAAAACGATGCATAGCATTTCTTTAACATGATTTTATACAGGCCCTTTTAGGGCCTAGTTTTGCATGTCCGTTTTAATACGTAGTAGGAAGACAAACTGTACAGCCAATTGCTTCATGTTTAATATATCTACTTACTTGTTACTGTTGGAAAAGTGTTTCCCATTTGCCGACATTTAATTCCATCTATATATTGGTTGGAATACTGAACAAAATAAATTTGTTTGTGATCAAAAAAAAAAAAAGAAAAAAAGTTAAGAATTAAATGTTGAAAGTTTTTTAATGCTTTTAATTCTAGTAGAAAACTTTTATCTATAAAATAAAAAAAAAAAATATTAACTTTGTGGTTGGGACAGAAAGTGATTGTGAAAGATTTTGTGGTGCTGTTTTTTAACGAAATGCCAAATTCTGATGCAATTGAAATTATAATGTTGTATTGTTCCTTATCTTAGATGTATGACTGCCTATTTAGTTTAATGTTTCAATTTTAGTCCTTTTTGTTTTTTTATGTAATTGTTTGTTATAGTTAGTAATATGTTTATGTGAACTATAATCAATGAAAATCTTTATTTCTAAACATTTTGTATATATATTTTACACTTTTTTAACCTTAATGCTACCTATAATGTATGAATTTGACAGAAAATAAGAGTATAATTATTTTAAATGTTACATATGTTTAAATGTTTGCTTTAGTTTTACATTAAAAAAATAAAATTAGTGGCTTTATCATAGATTCTTAATGCTCATAAAAGTGTTTCCTGTAAATATAATTGTTCAAACATAATAAATACTATTTATAAATTCAAATATGTTACTCTTTTTAAAAAATGTATTTTGGAAATGCAGTTGGCTTGTTACATAGCAAATTAACCAGAACGCAAAATGTGATTCCCATGTCCAATAAGGCATAGGGTAAAAAAGAATAATTGTTAAAATCCTTAAAATGAAAAGTTGATATTCTTAAGCGAGATTTGAATTTTGGTAAAAATCTTATAAATTATTCTCTTATTTCACTACAATTATTATAAACTTAAATACAGCTAGAAAATTTTGTTTAAGAAAAATCGAAATTTAAAAAAACTTATCAATGAAAACAATTGGAGAAATATTGGAATGAAATGGACTATAATGCTTGGGCAATTCATTCCATTTTCAGGAAGAATAGAATTTCTTCAGTTGGTATGAAGGAAACTATTGTTATGCATATATGCATATGAATAGCAGAAATTTTTACCTTGTTTGTAAAGAAAAACTGGGTCAAACGAGTTCGTATAAAGAAAATATTATTATAATATAAGAGGTTGTTAGTTACCTTGTTTGCAACTGTGAGAAAAAAAGATAATGAGTATTAATAAAAAAATAGTTAATTGTTTGTCCATTTCTGAAAAAAAAAAGCAGTTTAAAAGAAGAATTAGTTGTTCTTTTTTATGAGAAAGGTAAGTTGTTTTGCCCCTGCCTCACTATTTGCCTTTGAATCAAACATTAAAGCAAAATTGATAGAAAATATAAAATCAACTAGATTTCTACCAAATATTCTGTATTCTTCAAAATGTTGTTTATTGTCAATATCAAAATCAATGATTTTGCGCCAAATTCTTTGTTATTTTGCATGACTTCTATTATAATATTTATTTTTACTTTCTATGGGAAATGAACCATTATTGTTAATCGCAAACATTTTTTTTAATTTCCATTGTTGTCACTTTAATTAATTATTTTGACTCTTTTCTCTCATAAAATATTTTTCATGGTATAGTAAACAATTTTTAAATAAAAGTAACCGATTTCAAACATTTCATTATCGTCTTGTTTTAATTCCATGCTTCTTTCTTTGTTTTTGTCTTGTCATTGTTTAGAATTTTACTGTTATAAGCAAATATTAGTAACTATAGATAAAACATATTTATGTTAAAAAACATCTTTCATATTCGCTTTAAGTATAAAATTCTTAAATTTAAAATATATGAACCCATGCTAATATAAACTAAAATTTTTTTTTTAAATGTAACATATTTGAACGACAAAGTAAATATATGTTTTATTTTTTAAAAGTCTAGATTTACGTTACCAAGTTAAGTTCAAAAAAAAAAAAAATCGCAATAATTTTTGTTTTATTTGGTAAAAAAAGTAAAGGCTTGTAGAAACTCCATGTAACCAAATCTTTACGTGTAGAAATGTTTGTGAAGAGCAAATCTTCCAACAGTTTGTATTAGCCCAAGAAAACCTTGAATTAGAACATTTTAAAGTTTTATTCTTGCCCAACGCTTACAGAGGTGCTTAAAAGCTGCTGTTCTACTGCATGGTACTTCACAAGATGGCTCTGTTGACTTTCCTTTCCAAACTCATTAACTAAAAGGCTTTTTATCCTTGAATTTTACACGAGTATTTACAATGAATTGTTAAGGACAGGTTTTATTTATGACGTCTAGTGCAGTCATTGAAGGAGGTGGTCAAATTTTCCTGGAAACTCTGTTTAGTTGGATGTTACATTGAAAATGGTAACAAAGGTTGAATATTGTATACACTTTAAATATTTATGACTCTTGTAATTTAACTGTGAATAATTCTTATCTTCACTATACCTGGTTTCTTAAAATTTAGGACTAGAATAAACAATTTAATAAAATTCCTGATATGATTTTCACATAAATAATTATGTTTAAAGCATTTTAATTGATATTTATAATGGGTTTTTAAAATCTAGTAATAGAAAAAACAATTTAATAAAATTCACGACTTGATTTTCATACAAATAATTATCTCAAAGTATTTTTTTTAATAATTGATAAGATAAGTTCTATAAATGATGCATAAATAATGAGTTAATTATAACGAATAAAACATTGCTAAAATTAATTTGTAATTTTACAAATGCTTGCTGGATTTACTAATGTAAATATGTAAAAAGGCTTTTTCAATTATTAATTCTATAAATTACATTAGCTATATTAATGGAAACTTATTCATTAATTTTTTTATTCGTTATAAAAGAATTTAATTAGTATTTGTTTTGACATATTTAGTGAAAGTTTGTAAATTATTCATCGACAGAAAATCTTAAGATAAATTTTTTCGTTAACTGATTATTTCATAATTCTGCTATCTTTCTATTTATTGTTCTTTTAATTCTGAGAATAATTTATAATGGCATTTTAATATGCATCTTTTCTAGCTATGAATAATAAATTATGATACATTTTGAGAAATATACTTAAAAGGTTATTAAAAGGACTCTATGCAAACATAACGGCTTTGCATGAATTACACAATGAATTTTGGATGTAGTTGATTACCAAATTTTTCATTTAAGGCATAAAAGACACGATGTTATGTTATTCGATTTATTTACAGCTTAATGCTAATATAATATTATTAGGGTTATATTAGCATTAAGTAGTGTATAATAGGCTGTTAGTATAATGAAAAGTTTTGAGATTCTATTCAAACAATTTTTGTAATTAAAAGCTTAAAAAATGAAAGAAATTTTTCACTATGCTAATCAAACTGGCAAAAGGGCAGTCATTATGTAGGAACTGAAATATTTATTAATGATTAGATTTCTTTACATTTTAAAACTTTATTACATTCAGCTTAAAAATTAATCTTGTTTCAGCTTTAAAGCTTTAATACAATGTCTCGATAATCCGATTCCCAGATGGTAAGATCCTGTTATTCGGCGAAATTCCATGTGTATGTTTTTATTAATTTTTTACACTGGACATTTTTTTAAAATGTTTCCTCAGATGTGCATGTATTTTTTTTTAATATTTGCTGAAGCTACTTATTGTTAGTGAACGTCTAATGATCACATGTTCACTTTTGTACGACGAGTAAGGGATGTTGAAGGAAGAACGTTGCCTTTCAGAACAATTTTTAGAAATAATTCCTTCACATTTACATGCCTTGTGACAGAAAACTTCCACTGGGTAACTCGACTATCGATGCGATAAGATTTACATACGTCCTTACCATCGCCATCTGTAAGTGGTGACTGTAACAATAATTGAGGAATAATATTGTTAAAATTCATACATTTATGAACAGATAAATGAAGTTGAAGATGCAAAAAGGGAATAGGGAAAGAATTTTTTTCTCAAGCGTAAGACACGGCATCATTATAAATTACCTTCCCAGCAATAACGAAACACATTTTTTAAAAATCTTGTTGGACAACTTAGCAAGAAGAATGAAATTCTGAAAAAATTATTAAATTCTGAAAATGCTATGTTTTTCGACATAAATTTCCATTACACGATTGCGTATGCGATGGATTTTTATTTATTGTTATTTTATTTTTTATACATCAGTGGAGTTCCTGTTACATTTATATTTACCACAAACATCCCATCAACGAGAAATGAGAGGACGGAATTGCCTTCCTTGAGAATTTTCAGATGTAAGGAGATAAATGCGTCCAATTTGAATGTTGTATGAGAGAAAGCCTGGAAAATTCCCATCAGGCAACATGACTGTCTACGCAGAATAATAAATATTGCTCTTCGTTTCTGAGAAAGGCAACTACAATAGAAGGCTCCAGAGTACACGAATCTGAGCGTAAGACACGGCACCAGTAATTTTTAATTAAAAGATTTAAAATTTAAGTTAGGGATTACGGTTTTCAGAAGATATCGGAGGATTATCCTGTTTATAGCTGATGTTACACAAGAAATCACCGTGTTAGTTTCTGTATTGCACCACAAACAAGAAGGAAAAAGGTGAATAATGCTCTCTGGGAGTTGTAAGTACCCTATTGTATTAAGAATAGTTCGAATAATAACAATCATAATAGCAATAGTACAATTATCACTAAGTAAGGAATGCACAGACATATGGCATCGGGCTGCACGTATTCATTGTAACTTGAACACGAGCCTAACAAAAAAAAAACCCACGAAAAAATTCTATTATTTATATATATTACATATCTTTATAATAAGTATTATCTAGAATAATAGAAAATAAAAGAATTGAATACGGAATTTTACATTAATTTTAATAAATGTTTTAATAGTTGGTTAAATTTTTGTAAATAATAGCTGTGTGCTAATTTGTGTGTTTTTTAATTAATAGCAAAAATGATGAGTCAAATGGTTTTTACTGATCGATTTTATTAATATTCATGCCTAAAAAATGTTTGTTCACAAATATGTGTTGAACCATTGTGCATTTTAAAGTATTTTTAAGAACAATCATTAAGTAACTTGAATGGTGCTTAAAATTATTATTTTGTTTAGTGCCATTTTCAAAATGGAAAATCCTTTTGGCAATAAATAATAATATCGTAGCTTTTGGTAATAAATATCGTAGAGGTAAAAAGTAATTACCTAGATGGGGATTCAGCAGGAAAGGATGTGTTGTTGACAAAGGATTTGGTCAAGTAATAAAATAGAAAACATCGAATAAAATATTTTTCTAATATTCATTAAAATGCTTACTTTTATTTACATAAAGTTGGATAATTTTTCTTCTTTAATACTCTTTCAAAAAAATTATCAATTATAATGTTTAAGGGATATGAACATATGAGAGACATATCACATTCAAGCACACTGGCTGATCACATTAAAGCACTCTGATTTGTACATCCCCAAACTAAGTCTATAAGTTTTTCAAAGAAGAACATGTATCGTACTTCACGAGCAAGAATCGAACTATTTCATCTTTTTTTAAATATTTTTAACTCCTTTGCGCAAGCTGTTTTGTGTATACTACTTCCTTGTATCAGATTCTACATTGGGTCTGCTTTGCATGAATTACTTTGCTACACAAAAATGAATTACTTTACTACAATGGAGCAAGTAATGGAACATCTATGGCAAAACAATATTTTTTTAAACATCTGCATCTTTCTGAGATAATCTTAAATATGCAAGAATAATCATAATATATAATCATGGATTTCAGCAGTCTATGTGCTTAATTTTATTTTAATTAATATAGGCATTGGTTCCGCTGTTGAAACTATACTAGATAAACTACGATTGAATATTTCAGAACTATATTTAAGGATATGTTTGTATTCATTTATATTTTATAATGTTAAACATAAAGCAAGATAAAATTGCAATAGAAAAAGATTTATTTATTTATTCTCAAAATATAAAAAAAAAAATCAATTGAGCTGCATGTTTGAATTTACATTTTGGAATATCTTGGATTATTTTAGATTATAAGTACTGGTTTATTTATACTTATAAATAATGCATTTAGGTCATATATGATTATTTTAAGAAAAAAAATTCTAATCCTAAGAATGTAATAAACTGAAAGTTCATAAAAAATTATAAAACTAAAAAGATATAGAATGGATAGTATATATGAAATGCCAATGTATTGTAACTTACCCACTTTATTTTAAATATAACTATAATCTAAAAACTGAATTTATTTGCGTTTCCCTCCACGCGAATGTAAAACAATGAATACTCATTCCTTGATAACAGATGACGGTGGCAGAAACCTGGCATGCCATTTCCAAAAAACGAATTTTCTTTGGAGTCTTTTAACAAAAAGGGAATGATGTATTTTATGTAAAAAAAATGCTCCTTTCTGTTTGGTTTTGATAAGTAGCGAGGTAAACATTTACTTTTATTTTTTTTTTTTTTTTATTATTTTGAAAATTGTTTTTTTGCTAGGTCACGCAAAATACACGTATGAAACGTTGAATTTGAAACTGGACTTTGGAAATAAAATAAGTACTGAGATATAAAACTCACGGAAGAAAACATACTCGCAGTAAGAAAATTTTTGAAAATAATGGAATCTGTTTTATTGGAAAGGATGATAAATTACGTCGGATAGTTGAAGTAGAAATTTCTGTTTTATCATTTATTTTTATCCTATATAGTTTTATTTGAATTTACATGAATTGTTATGAAGATAGATATTACATTTTTTAACAGTTATTGGGCCATTAAAACTTTTTGTTTAAAAAACATTAAAGCATCATTGATTTTGACAAATAAAAGCCTTATATGATATTTATATTCTTTGATGTCATATCATTGGAGACATTCAATTTCAAAAACCTAATATTTATCTATTCTTTGTCGCAAAGCGTGAACCAATGAAAGAAAATTGTTTTTCTTGTCGATTATGAAAGCAATTCCTGATGGCATAATTCCGTTTTCAATTATCTATGAAGGCAATTCTAATATGACATTTAAATATTTCATATACACCCCTGCTTTACATTTTAATAATTAATAATTTTAATGTTTAGTTTTTAATTTTTTTATGATATATTTTTTCTATTGTGTATAATTTCCAATAAGAGTTAAGCAGCATAAAATATTAGCTTTTTGAATTCCCATTTTAAAATGAGGAACCTTTTAGAAACTATACTACCATAAAATTTAAACGTGACAAATCAAGAATAAAATTCAACTTTTTAAAAGTTTTTTTATATTCATGAATTCTTGAATTTTATAAAAATAATAGAATATTATTCTATAAAGCAACTTAGTTATTTTTAAATATTTGTTATCTTTAAATGAAAATTTTGATTTTAATATTTTGATAGATAATGATTAATGAAAATATTTATCGCAATACAAATCCAATTTCTTTTTTTTTCACAAATTAAAATTAAAAAGAGATAATCATATCTTTTATCTATATTAATAGTTTATTATCATGCCTGAACATGATGTTGTCCTGGTTAGAGGTCAGTGGCGTCTCCAAAAAAGTGAAGCTATAAAATAAAAATAAGCTAAAATATAAGTTGTTTTTTAAAACCGATTAATCTCGCGCAACACGAGGAACTTTCATTATAAAAAAATATTAGTAACGCTAATAAACGCTAATTTTCACATTTTTATTTGCGTTTCAGAACTGGCTTGTAATATGTGTTATTAAATATAGCGATTGACCGATATCAAGTCACGTGCTCTATAGTTCATTTTGAATTGTCTGGCTTCTTAAATATAAACAGATTATTGTTTCAATGTTCTCAAAATTGTGTTTAAGGATTAATTTAAGTTTATGAAAGTTATTTAATCAAATAATCTTAACAAATTTTCTGTCAAAATTTTGTAATGCTTCTTGTGGTACTTGAACGATTACTTCTTCATAAAGTTCTAGAAATATTAAATTTTGTTAAATTTTTTAGTCACTAGTGAATTTGATAGTTCTTGTACGGATTCTAAGCTTAGGGTTTAAATTTCTGTTTTACTCTCGAAATGGAATTGCCAAACCAGCAGTATTTTGTAACCGCAGCAGCCATTTTGTTGGTTTAGGGAGGGACTTGGCGAAAATTTCAAGGGAAAGTAACGCCAAATAAATAAGAGCAACATAAAGCGCAGAGTAGCCGTTCTTGCAGTATTCTGTCAATTTGCTTCATAAATTTCTCGGGTTATTGAACATTGGTATACTCCTATGCATATTCGTCCAGCAAAATATATGTTATATGAAATATATCAGCAAGCATTCTGTTGTTATAAGAAATAGTTCTGCAAAAATAAATACACATAGTAGTACATATTATTTAATAAATATATATACAAGATGTGTCTAAATTTGCGTGAAATTTAAGCGCAAAACATTTTAGTGTCAAAAATGGACCACATATTTAATTACCTAATTTAAACTAAACTCGACTTAAATTAGTCTAATCGTCTTAGTTTAAAGCGAGGGTCATTTGAACTAAATTTCTAAGTAGATGTCATATTCATTTGAAGCTAAAGTGACTAAGCTGCACAAATAATCCCTTACTGCCCATTATTTATTTAATCCGACAACTTAAGTCGGTAGTCTAATAGCTACTGAACAAATCTTTAATGCCAAAAATATTCAATTATTTATATGATACTGGAAAGTTTTGGAATTTATTATGCAAAATATTGACCTGAATTCTTAAATGCTTTATTAAAATGACGCTGAATTTAAAAAAAAGTTAATTATATTGGCATCTTTTGGAATTAAATTTGATAAAATATATTTGTGTACTACAAATACTTATTTGAATGCTCATTTATTTATAATTCATATTTTTGAAAAAATAATTTTAATATACTTATTAAAATCTTAATAAAAAATAATTTTTTCAGTTTATCATAACAAATTTTTGTATAAAAATATTAAAATATAATTATAGCAATTGCCGTTTTTTGGAAAAATATATATTCCTATTTATAAAAATATTATTATTTTAATTAAAGTAATCACGACAATAATATGTCGATATCGAGCAAAACGTTGAAAAATAAATGGAAAATAATGATAATTAGCTTTGATTAAAATATACGATTTCATTCAATTATTCTAATATTTATAAATGCTCTTAAATTTAATATACATTTTCACTTTAAGTTTTAAGTCTGTTTATATTACAATTAAAATTAATTAAATTTTAACTTTAAAAAAAACAGAAAACATTAATGTCTGAGAATAATAATTAATTCGAACTTTTAATCTGTTGTAAACTAACTGTTTTAATCTGCTGTATCTAATAAAAACGTCTTATTTTTTTAAATTTATTATTTACTTTTGACAAGTTTTACAAATAATAACTTATTTATTTATTTATTTAACTAAAATTCAATTTTATTTCTTTAAAATAAGTGAAAAATTCGGGGAAGCGAGTATTGCCAATACAAACAGAAAAGAAATTAATCAGTTTTGAATTAATTAAAAAACTGAAAAACTGAACTGAAAAACCCTGAAAAAGCTAAATGCAGAAAAAAATTCAGGGAAAAATGATTGGCCTAAAAAATTATATTTTGTTTTAACTAACGTTTTTAAGAAAAACTTTACAAATTTATAATTAAGTGATAGATATTTTTTAAATTTTATTCTATAAATCATGCAAATACAATTACTCCTTCATTCTACATTTTTAGCGACATTTCAATTAATATATTCGTATATTAATAATATCAATTTTATAAATTTCTATTCTATTTTTGGAAATCTTCAAATTTTTTATTGTTTCTTGAGGTTTTAAAACAAGATAAATCAGTTAAAAAATTATCAAAATAAATACACATTTATTTATAAAACAAATATATATATATATATATATTGGTGCAGAATTGTTGATATAGACGTCATCATAATTATTTATATACTATAACCACATAAAATTTATCTTTAATCTGACACATAAACTATTGTATTTAATTCCACTTTTTTTTTAATGATTGCTATTAAACAAGTGTGAGATTGAATTGGATTGAGGGTGTCTTTTTGATTCTGAAACATTCACGGGATCAAGTTTGTTATTTATGTCATAATCAAAATGTGTCTTACTAGAATCAAAGAGAAACGATTGGAAAAATAATAATAAAATTCTCTAGATATAATAAAAATGCATGGATTTCTGTGTTTTTATAAATGTATGCTATAAACTAAAGCAGTTACTGTAACCATGTTTCTCGAAACTACATTGTTTCGTTGTGAGTGTAGACATAGCTTTTATGAAATTTGTGCTTAAAATGTTATGATTCAATAATAAAATGTACTTTGTCTATTCACTATTGATTGGTTTGGTTTATTTTAGAATTTCACACATTATGCTAATATGCAACATCTATCCTCCAGTCTTGGTTGCTAGTTGGTATCGTCGTCTTAAGGAAAAATACTGCCTTGCGTTTATTTATTTTTAAAACTTCCGCTAATTCAAGACTTTTTTTCTTTTCTACATTTGCGAAATTGTTTTTCATTTACGGAGAAATATCAAGCAGACATAATGTTGTTAGAATTATCAGCAATCGCGATCGATCGTTGGCGATGGAGTTTTACTTTACAGCGATTTCATTGAAAAATATTCCCCCCTTTTCCCTGTTTGGCACCATTTTCGCTCTCATTGTGGCATATTTGAACGTTACAGGATTTTTTATCCATTTCGGCCAATATACGGGTTAATTATTGGCGTTTATATACGGGTTCAGCTTTGAGTTAATGTTTTGAAGAAAAATTATCAGCCGTTATTTATACGTGTGTCAGCATTTTTTTAGAAATATACGGTAAGCATTTATCTTTAACACAATACATTCATACATATGTCTTCTATACGAGTTTTCAATTTTTAAGGCATGGTATTTTTTTTAAATTAAAATTTGGAATTAAGAAACATTATCAAAGATGTTCTTTAAGTTTCAAAATATGAATGTTAGTTTAAGTTTTCTACAGTTTCAAAAATGAAGCTTTATAAATATAGAGACAGACAAAAAAAAGTTGTATAAAAGTGATTGCGAATTTCACCCAGCTGAAGGTTATAGTAGTCCGGCATGACTCAAATAACAAATAATTGGAATAACGATATTTAACGGTACAAAATATTACCTATAGTAGCGTACGATATATAAGATAAATGTTTTCTGATTTCTTAACATTTTCAATGGATGTTGTTAGCTCTAATTTTTTTACAGTCTACTCGTACAATTTAACCCTTACACATCACGTATAAATACAATCAAGCATTATAGCTTAATGCTACCATTGTTCACTATTAACCTCACAGAGATACCTAACCAACAAAAGATGAAATACACGATAATTCTATCATCGACACTGCAGATTACGTCCAGAACATAAATACAGCATGCAAAATATATATATATACTTCATTGGCACAACAGCCTTATATTGGGATGGCTAGCAAATTTTGAGACAGGAGATATTTTCTTAGGGATCTTTTTTCGGGTAGGGATGTCATATATTCATATATATATATATATATATATATATATATATATATATATATATATATATATATATATATATATATATATATATATATATATATATGAATATATAATATATATATATATAGCTGTTGGAATACCAATATAACTTAAAAGCTATAAGATTAATAATTTCATTTCTATACTAATTTCATTCTACAATATCATAGTCCAAAATTACGAAGACGTTCTTCATAATTTTCTTTATATTTAACTAAAAGCCTTTATTTTTTCCCCTCAGCTAAAATTTCCCAAGCTATTTTCTTAATAGAATATATCAGAAAATAGTTTTTTTTAATTTTATAAAATCGTGGTAAAGTTTTGTAAAATCGTAGTGTTACTAATTATATAAAAATAAATCCATAACTATAATTATGTAATGCAACACAAATGTTTGAATTCTCTCTATCATTTATATCCCATACAGAGTTTCATTGCGAGATTTACTTACAAATTATTTGTAAACGCAAAACAAAGAAAAATGTTTTTGTTCGAAAATTCACTTTTCTTAACTTTTCCTTCCTACAACAAAGAACGGCGATAGTAACAAAGACTGCTGTTTTCTTGGCTTCTTGTATCTGTAAAAAATAAAAGAGTGTTTAAAAGTTTTTTGTTCTTCTATACTGCTGAGATTTAAGCTCGGACTGTTTAGAAATCTCGCCAAAATAGTTCATCATACGAAGGTCGCCAAATTAAACTAAATTTAATTGACAAATTGATGAAATAAAACAATATTGCATAAATAAGAGAAAAAGACCATGCTAAAACATCAGCATTCCCATCATTTTTAAGCAAACACGTAGTCCAAATAAAGAAGACTATGATAGCTTTTTATTATTATTGTTGAATATTTTCATTGCTGTATGCCACGAGCACTAACTAGCTTTGGTGAAGATTTTTATTGGGGGTGAACTTTTTAGAAAGAGACCTGATGGCCGAGTGACTAGTGCTTGGTGCCACGTGTTTCGGATTCGATTCAGTGCTTCGGAATCCACTTTAAACAGTAAATCCCCGTCTAATATGACAGATGAGTGTAGGGCTGACAACCTTACCGAGTAAAACGAAAACATTTTCTGTCTCGAAATCTGCCAGTAGGCAGACGGCCTTGGTCTACCATTGAGCTGTTGCGCCAATAAAAACTTTTAGAATAAACTTTCAAGCGAATTATATGGTAGAAAATCTGGATAACTCCTACTACTGCCAGACTATCGATGTACATGAAATTTCACCATATGGGTCAATCATTATCGACATTTTTATTCAATTTAACTTTATGGGATGTCACATGATTGTGACTGTGACTATGACTGTCACTGGCTGACGAGGCAAGCAATCATGATAGTCCCTCAGAGATTTTGCCCATGCATCTATGAATTGTGTACAGAAAATAATAGTTTCTAAATTATATGATAATGATTTGTATGTATCTGTATTTTTACAATTATTTGGATCAGTCATTTTTCTACTTTTGCTTTCTAAACACCACGTAAAATTCTTCGTTATTTATTTAAATTATAAATAATTATATGGGAAAATTATTTTTTTTATCTAGGGAAAAATTTTTATTCAATGATTAGTTTATATCTCTCGGATCAAGTTTTTTTGATTTTGAAAATGAAAAAGAAAATGTCTTCCATTTCTTTGCTGTTTTAAAATTTATTTCTTAACAACTGTAAACGCATTAAAATATCTTTTCTTGTTCCTTTGGGATTCAATCAAAATAATAATTGCCTGCAGATTTTGCTCGGATTACAAACTGAAGAGAGTTAAGGCAGAAAATTATAAATAATTGGATGAAACAAAATGGTATCTGAAGAGAATTCTTTGTTTGAGTACATTTATTTTCGAACTTGACAAATTTAATAAGGATATTTCATTTTTATATAACTGAAAATAAGGATCTATCATTTTATGTTATGATTCATAATAAGTTAATTCGGTAGTTAAAATACAATCATGATATGTATTTCTGGAAAACATTTCAACCGGATTTAAAGATCAGTGGAGATGCTGTCAGAAATTCTTGTACATTTCAAAGCCTACACTTATTATTATTAATACATTATTAGTAGAAAAATATGTTAGTTGTGCCCCAGGCAAATGGTTAGCAAGAATGACAAAGGTTCCTCCTGAACTAGTGAAGCATCGTGACTTATTACATTATGAATAGCGATGATTTGGTGGTATTTTTACATTTGGCACGAAATGGGGTAATTTTAAATTGAAAGTACCAAAATACTTTAATGAAGTTAAATGACTTTTATTGGTATGTACATGTTTAATACACACAACACATACCCTTTACACTCAAAAATTGGAGGTATTAAAATTATGATTATATTGAAAATAGTATTATATAGGTAGGATATTCCAGTTACAACGAGATCTCACCTATAATGAAAATTTTTGTAATGGTTTGAATTCTTGCTGAAAAAAACTGGTGAAAAATTGTTGAAATAAAAAGATGACTTATAAAATAACGATTACGATTAGTGATACAAAAAGGTCGATATTTCCCAAAATACCTGAAATTAATAATTATAATCACCTTATATTTTAATCAAAGTTCCACTTTCAAAATGCTGTAAAAAAAAGAATCACTCTTCACAATGAGTTAAAATTTGAACTGAAGATATTTTGAAGAAGGGGAAAACGGTATGGCATCAAAAAAGTTCCAAAGTGTAATAATAGATGGCGCTGTAAGCGGCATAAAGAAAATGAATTCGGCTACTAGTGATATTTTGAATCGATTTAATGTGCAATTGAAGCCACATATTCCACTGTAGTGTTTAATGTGCTGGATTGTTTCGGTTTTTTGATTGGAAAAAATGACTTTCAAGTCAGTCAACAATTGTGACTCTATTAGTACAAAACCCATCCACCACATACCAAACTGGATGGGAAAAATCGGTGGAACTTTTTTTTTTAACTTTTTTCTATGCCATAGTATTTCCCCCTTCTTCCAGTATCTTCAGTTCAAATTTGAACTCACCAGGGTTTCTTTTTTTACAGCATTTTGAAAGTGTAATTATAATCGCCCTGTGTATTTAATTTTCAATAGAACCATCGGAAGTAATTGAGAAATATTTTCAGACAGTATGTAGACAAATTGTAGTATTTTCATAGGAATAATGAAAATGACCAAACCGCTTAAATGAGTGTACATTTTGCTAATAGCAAATTTTTTTTGTTAATGTTAATAATTTTTGGTTTATATTTACATCAATATTTAAAATTTAGATTCATTAAACATTCAACTTTATTTGTTTATTTCGGCAGTTCTTCTTTTTAATTTTATTATTGAATTATTTATGCAATGATAAATAATTTATAAGATATTATTATGTAAGACATTATTTTCAAGAAATGAGAAATTTCTTTCAAAATGGAAAATGTTTTTACTCTTAAACGTGAAGAAAGGAAATATTTATTCCTTACATGGGCAAAAAATCAAGATAAACTGAATTTTTTAAACGGATATATTTATGTATAGGTAAAGGAATAAATATTTCTATATCAAGAAAAAAATGTCCTTACTTTACGATATTTTTAAAATCCTCTTAATCCACCTATCAATAGTTTCACGAAGTACCTTTTCAAGAAAAGGAAGAAGAAATTTTGATATCATACATACTTTGTTCCATGGTGTTTATTGTTTTCATTTAATGAGATATAAATCGCAGAAACAAAGTGTAGATTTTATTAGGTAAGTCTACATTTCACTTAAAGAGACAAAGAATTTAAGAGAAGATAATATAACAATAAATCCTTTCTAAAAGCATAAAAAAGATTTTTGATGAAAGCACTTGTTTTTCTTTTGTCATAATAAACGTTACTTGCTAACACTTTAGAAATTGTACTTAACCATTATAGAAACTTATGATGAATAATAAGGAATTCTTTAATAAAGGTTACATTAATAATTTATTCCAACGTTGCTGCGACAATGAGTTTACAACGATTTTTTATTATGGACAAAAATGAATAATATAAAACGAACAAGAATATTGTATCATGTTATCAAAATAATTGCAAGAAAAAAGGCTTAGCGTTTATTAAGAATATCTTTCAAAGGGTTACGTTTTAGATAAATAGGTGGTAAACAGTCTAGATTTCAATAAATGAAAAGGATACCATGCATTTTATTATCGTAATATTGCACCTGTTTATGGTGTATTGATGATACAAATAGTATTTACTGAAATTAGTTCAATTCCCAAAGAATATAAAATTTGTTTAACTTCGGAGATAAAAGCGCATAATTCATAATTCTTTTGTTGTCTTTATATAGCATGTGTAATTATTTAAATTTCCCAGACATATATTTCCAACGAAAAAAATTATCATTAAAAAGTTATTGAATACAATATATATATATATATATATATAAAGTAATGTATTTCAATAATAATAAGATCATTCTTTGTAACTCAGATTTGATTTTAAATAAAAATTTTCGCTGTTAATATCGTTATGATGATTTGTGTTTTTGCGAAGCAGCCGCTAGCTTCTATCTTGAGTTGGAGTCCTTTGAAGTTATGAGATAATACATTACAAAACAAAGCAGGTAAAGACTAATAGGTGACTTGTCCAGATATATCTGCATATAGACATATTTATAAAGAATTAAAAGAAAGAGACACATAAAGTTTTGAAGTAATCTAAACAAATCGAGGAAGGTTTTTATTTATTCATTTTTTTATTCTTTCATTTATATTCAATATATAAACATAGAAAAACAAATAAAAATAATTAATAAGCAGAGTTGAAGAAAACCATATCGTTATTTAACATCAGTCTGCAATTAAATGCCTTTAAAATTCTTGTTATAGTGGTGGCTTGTTATATTGAATTCTTCTTACCTTGAGGACATCTGATTAAACAATTTATAATCTAGTAAAAAAAAAAAAAAACCCTGAAATTATTATTACCCCTGATTATCTTGATGCCAATAATGGGTACAGAAAATAATTTACAATGTACGTTTTTAGGTATTAAGCGTAAAGTAATTTATGAATACTTAAAAATAATAAATATTATTATTTTTAAGACTATTAATATGAATTAAAGAAGATAAACGCATTAAATGAGAATATCCCATTACATTTTTTTTTTCAAAAACATGAAAACTTTTTATCAATAAAACAAAATCATAAAAAAAAAACATTGTTTCTCATTTTTCACAAAAGATCAGAAGTAATTGACATTAGCATGCATCAATTCTACTTATAGTATTTGCTACACTTATTATTTTTTAAAAATTAAGTAGATGCGACTAAAATTCTCCATAAATAGTAATCGATAATCGGATGCCTTCAATAAATCGCTTCACCTTCACTCCTAGAGACCAATAGCTGCTTTTAGGTTTAGTAAGTGATAGTTTTATTAAGCATACAATTTTACAAATTTCTTGACTCCTGGTCTAGTGCGATTCCCTCCATACTTTTTGATCGCGTACCCCCAAAACGAAAATTAAAAGTTGTAAACAATACAGTACTATATATACGTGTGTGTGGTCAAACATCAATTACAGACTATTTATTTAGTTTAAACAATATATTTGCATTAAATTAAATTGCAAATTTGTATTTTTAATTAGAATTTAATGACAGCCGTGCGATTGCATTTGATTTATATTAACGGAAAAATCTGGATGAATGTCTTCTGTTAATACAATTTGAAAATACTTCTAATTTATTTCTGTACTCGGTTTTAATAGTTGTCATTGCAGAAAACATTTCTTCACACAGGTATGGTAAGAAGGAAAAAGCTAATGAAAGAACCAAATGGTAAAACTGCATTTGTCGCTGTGTTTCTTTAATCGGGATATTCGATTTTCAATCCATCCACCCATTGTGAAGAGATTACCAATTATGATAAGTCTTTGGCATACCCCTAAGTATCACTTTGTGTACTCCACTTTGAAGATCACGGGTCTAGTGGTAACATGAGCAGTTACCGTGAAAAAAAGGCTCAATTTCGAGTCTGGTGAAGACATCCGTTGTAGACAATGCTTTGAGAAACTAGAAGAATCTATGGCGATGTGGAATCGTATGTAAAACTATCTCGCATTATAGTCAGGTTGATAAATTGAATTTACCGGTTTTGTTCTACGCGACACACAAATGCAATTACTTTATGAAACATCCAGAAAGGAAATAGCTTCCCCTCATCAGCCTTGTGGGCTATCCGTGATAGGCATGAGTTGATCTCGTATTCTGGGTTAGAATAGCCCTACTGTAGCCCATGCATGTCATAAATAGTGACTAAAATTGGTACCCAGTGCCCGGTGGTGTAATCGGGTGGGGTAAAATCAGATTTCTATCTATAGATTCCCCATTTCTTTGTGCCGCAAGGTAAAGGGCAAAAAGAAGCTGCATTTTTTACCCATTATCTTGGTCTAGATGTTTTTGTCGGCTGAGTAGGATAATAAACAACAACATGATTTGAATACGAGGTTCCCCAAAGTTCAAAAGTATCACAAATTTAACTTACAAAAAACAACAAGTAATAATAATTATTAATTTCTGGTTTTCTCCAAGAAAACATAGAAATGTTTGGTGAGCAACACTGATCGAAAGCTGAATTTCGAAGGCTTTCAAATTCCTTTTTATGTTTCTATGAGACAGTCACACTAAAATAGTGTCGACACATTGATAGCCGAATTGCCTTCAATATTAAGCTACATCTTCATTTTTTAAGCCCCGTGTCTCTTTTCAAGTTTATACAGGTCTTAGTGTGTGATTTATTGAAAAAACAATATTACAGGTTCAAATTGCAAAAAACAATAATTGCTAATGACATTAATAGTAAAATACGAAATAAAATTAATAAGCACAAACAAAATTTTTAACTTTCTTCAATAAAACATATAAATGTTTAGCAATAAATAATTAGCCTGATAATTCTTCTAGTAATCAATACTTTACATCTTTAGCAAACCAAAGCAGGGCCTACGCCAGAAAAAGATATCAACAATCTAATGGGTTCGTCTACCTTGTTCCAGGTGCACAAATAACAAAATCATTGGCTGAAATCTAAATTCCATGAGAAAAAAAAGTCAATACGCTGTAATATTTTCTGAAATAAACAAATTGCAAATTTTTTTTTCTTGGGAAAATTTCCATCACAAACTAAAGTATCCCATTCTCATCTCCTATCAGAAACAAAAAAAAAACAGAAAATTACTCGGGAATCTCATTTATCATTGTAAAAACACATTCTTCCATTCGCATCTCCCATTCATCTTATAGAGACACGAGGTTCCATAATATGTTTATTTAACTGAGAAGATTCATCAGAATGGAAAGCGTCTCGCTCTGCTTTGTTTTCAAAGCAACACCGAACCCTCCAGGAAATGAGGTGTAAAGACGTCAGGAGATTTTCGTTTCATTATGTGTCCTCTGAGCTCTGGATTTGATTTCTCACGCAGTGACACTCTTTCGCTTCACTTCTTTTCGCCCTTCCACCCCTCCCCTATCTTCACCACCCTCCCTTTTGCAGTTGGTTTGGTGTGTTTAGTGCTTTTCACCGAATGAGAGGTGCCTGAAGAATTTTGGAATAATCGATTCTTATTAGGTAGTTGTTTTGGAACTATTCAAAGATCTTTATTTCTGTGTGCATACAGGAGAATCATTTTGCAGTATGTAGGTATTATATAGAAATATAGTTTTAAATAGAAAATCAAAATGTATCATTTAACATACCATAGATGATACCTTGATAATATACAACATATATATATAATGGAAGATCCTGTAAAGTGTAAAAATGGCGCCTTTTATTTGAAAATGGTACATCCAATAAAGAGTGAAAAGGATGCGTCCTATCAAGAATGCATAATAGTGCATTCTATCAAGGAAATGATGTGTCATAAGATTGAATGAAATAAAAATGGTGCATTCTACCAAGGAAATTATGTCGATTTAAAGATCTCTACATTTAGGAACATAGAATCTTTATAGACTTCATACATAGAGAATTGTATTTCCACACTCATTCATGAAAAGTGTGTTAAAAGAATTTGAATTAATATATATCGGCAGAGAAAAATTGAAAAAATTGCCGAATTACGCATTCATACTTTTGAAGGCATCTTATTGCTTTTTTTTTAATAATTATCCTGATAATTCTTCTAGTAAACAATACTTTACTTCTTTAGCAAACCAAAGAAGTGTCAATACCAAAAAAAGTTATCACCAATCTAATGGTTCCGTCTACCTTTTTCCAGGAGCACAAACAACAAAATCATTGGCTGAAATCTAAATTTCATGAGAAAAAAAAGTCAATAGACTGTCATTTCTGAAATGAACAGATTGCAATTTTTTTTTCTTTGGAAAATCTCCATCCACAGACTAAAGTATCCTATTCTCATCTCCTATCACAAACAAAATAAAAGGGAAAATTACTCTGGAATCTCATTTATCATTGTAGAAAACACATTCACTCTCATTCGTCTTATAGAGAGACGAGTTTCCATAATGTGTTTATTTAACTGAGGAAATTCATAAGAATGGAAGCATCGCCCTGCTTTGCTTTCAAAGCAAAACCAAACCCTCCAGGAAATGAAGTGTAAAGACTTGGGGAGATTTTCCTTTCATTGTGTGACCTCTTGCTCTGGATTTGATTTCTCACGCAGAGACACTCTTTCGCTTCACTTCTTTTAGCTCTTTCCCCCCTCCCCTATCGTCCCCCCACCCTTTTGCAGTTGGTTTGGTGTGTTTAGGGCTTTCCGGTGAATGAGAAGTACCTGAAGAATTTTGGAATAATAATCTGTTCTTATTAGGTATATGTTTTGGAACTACTGAAGGATCTTTATTTCTGTTATATATAAAAGAATGATTTTGTATATACGCATTATACAGAAATATAGTTTTAAATGGCATATCGAGATGTACCATTTAACATACCATAGAGGATATCTGGATAGGATGCATCATTTATAAAGTGGCAGATCCTGTATAGTGTGAAAATGGCGCCTCTTATTTAAAAATGGTGCATCCAATTATGAGTGAAAACGATGCATCCTGAAAAGAATTTTCTGGAATAATCGATTCTTATTAGGTGGTTGTTTTGGAACTATTCGAAGGATTTTATTTCTGTGTCCTTACAAGAGAATCATTTTGCAGTATATACGTATTGTATAGAAATACAGTTTTAAATGACATATCAAGATGTACCATTTAACATACCATAGAAGATACCTTGATAATATCCACCATTTATATAATGGTAGATCCTTTAAAGTGTGAAAATGGCGCCTCTTATTTAAAAATGGTACATCCAATCAAGAATGAAAAGGATGCGTCCTATCAAGAATGTATAATAGTGAATTTTATCAAGGAAATGATGTGTCCTAAGACAGAATGAAATTTAAATGGTGCATTCTACCAAGGAAATTGTGTCGATTTAAAGATCTCTATATTTAAGAACATAGAATCTTTCTAGACTTCATACATAGAGAATTGTATTTCGAGACTCATGCATGAAAAGTGACAGCTAAAAGAATTTGAATTAATATTTTATTTTTTAATTGAGGACTATTCGGCAGAGAAAAATTGCAGAAATTTCCGAATTATGCATTCATACTTTTGGGAGCATGTTATTGCTTTTTTTTAATAATTATCCTGATAATTCTTCTAGAAAACAATACTTTTCTTCTTTGGCAAACCAAAATAGTATCTACAGCAGAAAAAGATATCAACAATCTAATGGGTCCGTCTATGTTGTTCCAGGAGCACAAATAACAAAATCATTGGCTGAAATCTAAATTCCATGGGGAAAAAAAGTCAATAGACTGTAGTATTTTCTGAAATAAACAGTTTGAAAATAGTTTTTCTTTGGGAAAGTCTTCATCACAAACTAAAGTATCCTATTCTCATCTCCTATCACAAACAAAAAAGGGGGAAAATTACTCGGGAGTCTCATTTATCATTGTAGAAAACGCATTCTCCCATTCATCTTATAGAGAGACGAGGTTCCATAATGTGTTTATTTAACTGAGAAGATTCATAAGAATGGAAGCTACGCTCTGCTTTGCTTCAAAAGCAAAACCAAACTCCTTCAGGAAATGAGGTGTAAAGACTTGGGGAGATATTTGTTTCATTATGTGCCCTCTTTGCTCTGGATTTGATTTCTCGCGCACTCTTTCGCTTCACTTCTTTTCGCTTTCCCCCCCCCCCCCCCCCTCCCTTTTTTGCAGTTGGTTTGGTGTGTTTAGTGCTTTTCGGCGAATGAGAAGTGCCTGAAGAATTTTGGAATAATCGATTCTTATTAGATAGCTGTTTTTTAACTATTCAAAGATCTTTATTTCTGTGGGCATACAAAAGAATTCTTATATAGTACGTATTTTTGTTATTGTACTTATTATATAGAAATATGGTTTTAAATGTCATATCAAGGTGCACCATTTAACATAACATATGGGACACCTTGATAGGATACAACCTTTATACACTGGTGTGCAAAACTTAAGCAGCAGGTGGGTCTTTTGCCATAACTCCACGATCATTTATCTGAGAGACATGACATTCAGAAATGAGGGAGAGTATTATGTACGTAAAGGATGCCGAAAGCATCGGCGCTGAAAAAAGAATACAATGCATATGGTATGGAATCAAACAAAAACAAGCTTTATTGAACGCATAGTATCGTGATATATGATTGTCTACCCAAGAGGAAGAACAACAAGCAGATGGTCGTTAATATGGGATATGCCCTTCCCTCACTGCAATGCTTGCTTCGCACCGTCTCCGCATACTCAGAACCAACTGGTGCAACATTTCTTGCAGTAGGAGTGCCCATTCCTCAATCAGCATCTGTTTGAGTTATTCGGTGTTCTCCGGAGGATGTAAGCGAGCTGCAATGCGTTTCCCCAAAGCATCCTACACATGTTCGATGGGATTTAAATCTGGGGAGTACGCTGGCCAAAGCATTCCAGTGATATCTTCACTATCCAGTAGCTCCTCAACAGCAAGAGTCCGATGGGGCCGTGCATTGTCATCGATAAAAATTAAGTCTGGACCAATGGCACCTTGGAACAGACGCACATGGGGAAGGAGTACCTCCTCACAATAGCGATCCCCGGTTACAGATCCTCTGTCGAAAACGTGGAGTTCAGTTCGCCCGTTCAGCAAAATGCCTCCCCAGACAAGATCTCCAGAACCACCATAACGGGGTCTTTCCTTGAGGTTAATGGGATAAAACCGGGTCCCGACCTCTCTTCAAATCAAAACGCTTCGAGATTCGCTTCTGGTACAGAACCGATTCTCATCCTTAAAGAGGACACGACTCCATTGATCAGTTGTCCAGTTTTCGTGCTCTCTGCACCACTGTAAACGGTGGCGTCGGTGGCCAACTTTCAATGGGAGGCAGCGTTCAGGGCGGTGGGCGAATAGGCCCACTTTGTGAAGTCGTCTGCCACAGTAAACCGTGACACTTGTCGCCCCGTTGCTGTACAGAGTTGCTGAGCATTGACTGCTGTCGGCCACTTTTCGCCTGCAGTACGATATATCGGTCATCCCCTGCATTTGTCTTCCTCGGGCGGCGGTCACCACCAACCTTTCTAACAGCTGTACCTGGGGTTTGGAACGCTTTCCAAGCGCGCGAAACGACACTTTTGTTGATTCCGAACACTGCAGCTACACTGGTGACAGTACGCCCCTCCTCCAGCTTTCCGATCATTCTTCCACGTGTGAAGTCGTCCAGGTGATTTCTTCTAGCCATATTTCACGAACTGACTCACTGGCACTTACAGCGAATATGTTGAATTTCGTCACCGTCCTTCCTTTTATTCTACTGTTGAGCTGCGCGTGCCGACGTTTTGCGTACGCTCACGTCGCCTCCGATGTTTCGTTCCTGATATTTGCATAAGCATGGCGTTTCTATTGACTTACGTGTTTATTGTGCTGATCTCCAGACCTCCTTTTCTGCAATTTCAAGGCTATTTGCTAAATTTTTACATTGCTGCTTAAGTTTTGCACACCAGTGTATTATAGCAACAATATGATATTCTCTGTCGCGGGCCGGATTGATGACACTGGAGGAGCCTAATTTGACCCGCGGGCCGTAGTTTGGTGACCCCTGATCTAGTGTATAACCAAATATAATTAGAGAGTTTTAATTAGCAACTATTTCACTCGTTCATTGAAATGCTGACAGCTGTGTGCATGACAGATATAACCCAACATTGCCCGATTTTAGAAAATTAAAAAATAATAATAATTCCATACATTTCGTAAAGAAAATAGTTTGTAAATCTGATGGGAATAAATAAAGGCTTTTGTTTAAGTCAAAGGTAATCATTAAAAACATTTCTGTAATTTTTTACTGTGATAGTTTAGAGTGAAATAATAAATTTACAGAAAAAAAATGAAATTATTAATATTATATCTTTTAAGATATATTGGAACACACACACCTACATACATTCAATTATACATTCAATGTGCGTAACTTTGCATGCTGTATTTATGCTCTGAATCTACACTGGGAATTACAAAATTTATGTGTATTTCGTCTTTTGTTGATTATGTATCAGGGAGAGGTTCATATTGAAAATTAAAGCATTTAGCTATAATGGTTTATGTGTATTTATTCTATAATTTAACCTACAAACATCATGTATACTAAGTTTATGAGTTAAATTTTACAAAAAAACAGCGAAAAAACACAGCTTGAAAATTTCAAGAAATCAGAAAACAGGAATCGTATATATCGTATGGTACTGTATGTAATATTTCGTACCTTAAGCAAAATTCCAACGATTGGTTATTTGAATCATGTCGAACTACTCTAACACTTAGCGAGATAAAATCGGCAACAACTTTTATGCAACTTTCTTTTTATCTATCTATGTACTTATAAAGCTTCACTTTTGAAATTGTGAAGAAAACATAAACAGGAATATTTACATAATATTTAATATACAGGAATTCATAGAGAATATTTAATGTTTCTTAATGCCAAATTTTAATTTAAAAAACATGCCATGCATTAAAAAACGGAAAAACTCTTATGATTGCAAAACAGATATATGTATGAATGTATTGTGTTAAAGAAAAATATTTACCGTACATTTCTGAATTAAAAACGATTCATGTATAAGTGGATAACCATTTTTTCTTCAAAAAAATTAACTCAAAACTGAACCCGTATATAAGCCGACAATTAACCCGTATATAAGCCTAAATGAAAAAAACACCTATAACGTTCAAATATGTCTAAAGGAGGGCGAAAATGTTGGCAAGCAGGGAAAACTGGTGGAATATTTTCCAATGAAATCGCTGTAAAGTAAAACTCCAGTCGCCAACGACGATAGTTATAACTCTGGTAACCCTATATTAAACACATTTTTTTTCCAATCAGTTGATCTAGTCTTATTTTTTGTACCATTTTATCTTTGTCTGAAAGATAAGCAGAAAGAGAAATTCTTATACAGTAAATTTCAAATTACAGGTGATCGATCGCGTTTGCTGATAATTCTAACAACAGTATGGCTGCTCGATATTTCTTCGTAAATGGAAAACAATTTCGAAAGTGTAGAAAATAAAAAAAAATTATTTGAATTAGTGGAGATTCCAAAAATAAATAAATAAATAAAAGGCAGTATTTTTCGTTATGACGATGACGCTGCAAACTAGCAACCAAGACAGGAGAGCAGATGTTGCATATTGGCATAATGTGTGAAATTCTGAAATAAACCAAACCAATCAATAGTGAATAGACAAAACACATTTTATTATTGAATCATAACATTTTAAGCACAAATTTCACAAAAGCTATGTCTACACTCATAACGATACAATGGAATTTAGAGAAACATGGTTACAGTAATTGCTTTAATTTATAGCACATATATATAAAAATCCTCAGAAATCCATGCATTTTCATGATATCTAGATAATTTTATTATTACTTTTTTTACTTTTTTTGTGCATATTAATAAAATCGATCAATAAAAACCATTTGACTCATCATTTTTGCTATTAATTATTACAAAAATTGAGCCCACTATTAAAACTTTTATTAAGTTAATGTAAAATTCCGTATCCAATTCTTTTATTTTCCGTGTATTACATAATACTTATAGATAAAGATATTTAATGTATATAATTATTAGAATTTTTTCGTGTTTTTTTTTTTTTTTTTTTTACCTGTTTGGATCGCACTCAAGTTGCAATGAATACGTGCTGGCTGAGGCCATCTGTTTGTGCATTCCTTACTTAGAGATAATTGTAAACTCATGTTTGTGAAAATTGCAACACCCTGAAGGAATCGTCATAATTGAATGAAATTTAATACACAATTGAATGGTAGTGGTACAAATAAATGATTAAATGTTCAAAGCAAACAAACAATAACAAGAGATCGGAATCAGTATTTTGTGTAGCCACCACGCGCCGCAATAAGTGCTGCTACACGACTGGGCATGGAGTCAAACAAATTTTGAATGTCTGCCTGAGGAAGGGCATTCCATATTGTTTGCAGAAGCAGCAGGACGAGGATCACGAGCGAGACGCCGGCCAACGAAATCCCACACATGTTCAATCGGCGACATATCCGGGGAATACGCAGGCCAAGGAAGAAGCTGTACCTGCCGCGTTGCAAGGAAGGATTGAACAGTCCTAGAGATATGAGGGCGGGCATTGTCCTGCTGAAATACAGCGACTGGCAAGCTTTGAAGGAAGGGAACAGCTTGGGGCTGTATAATTTCACTGATGTACCGGTTGCTGTTCAGATTGTCCACAATTCTTAGCAATTGAGATCGTCCATGATATGCTATGGCACCCCAGACCATAACTTTGGGTGTTCGTCCACTGTGGCGTTCGATAATGCACTCCGGAAGGTGGCGTTCACCGGCATAGCGTCTGACATGAATGTGGCCATCATGGTAGCACACATTAAAGCGGGATTCGCCAGAAAACACGACATGCTGCCAATCAGCACGTCAGTCTCTATGCTGAGCGGCCCATTGTAGCCGCAGGCGGCGATTGTTTAGCGTGAGAGGGATCCTGTATAAAGGAGTCCTTGCGCGCAGTCCACGCTGCAGCAGACGTTTACGAATTGATGAAGCACACAATGAAACACCTGTAGCTATTGACCACTGTGCTGCCAATTGTCTAGAGGAAGCTGTACGTTCCGTCAGCGCCATGCGGACGAGTTGTCTATCATCGCGAGCTGACGTCACATTTCGGGGTCGTCTCCCGAATTTTCGAGTTGTCCGACACTCGTCCGTCCACTGCTTCCAAAGACGCATCACTGTGCTGCTGTTACGCTGCACACGAGCGGCTACTGCACGATAAGACAATCCAGCTTCACAAAGGCCTATGATTCTCCCTCGTTCAAACTCTGTAAGTCGTTCAAATCTCGCTGTCTTTCGTCGAAGAGGCATAAGTAACGATTGAGCTAACGTTTACCATTAGCAGATAACCATACAAGCCTCGTTACAGCCGTCTATTTATTCGGATCCATCCGCCATTCAGAGGGCACTGCTCAGCATACGCATGCTCTATGGATTTGAAATTCTAATCATTTGCATATCATGCGCTAATTTTCATTACCTGAAAATTTCCGCTCACTCCCGTAAGTCCTTCATGGTGTTGCAATTTTCTCAAACATGAGTTTATTATTGCTATTCTGATTGTTATTATTCGAGATATTCTTAATACAATAGAGTACTTACTACTCGCAGAGAGCATTAATCATCTTTTTCCTTTTTGTTGGTGATGCAGTATAGAAACTACCATGGTGACCTCTTTTGTAACATCAGCTCTAAAACTACATTAGCAGGATAAGCATCCGATACGTTTCGAAAATCGTAACTCCTAACTTAAGTTTTAAATCTTTTAATTAAAAACTAGTGGTTTCCGAAAAGAAGTACCTCTTTTCATTCAATGATTTTCGCATTAATCGGAATTGTCAATTATTTGCCTATTATCTGTTAACAAAAAATTAGATTAAGCGGAACTTTCCTCTTATTGAATTAATATATCCAAAAGTTTTCCAATCAGTGGTAAAATACATAGCTAGCGTGCAGGGAGTCAGATTTGTGTGCACTGGAGGCATCTATTGTAGTTGCTGTTCCCATAAACGAGGACCCCTGATTGTTATCCTGTTTGGACAGTCATGTTGCCTGGTGAGAATTTTTCAGGATTCCTCTCATACGAAATTCAAATTGGACGCATTTATCTCTTTACATCTGAAAATTCTCCAGGATATTGAAAAAAAATAATTTCCCTATTCCGTGTTTGAATCTTTAACTTCATTTATCTGTTCATAAATAATCAAACTCCCAAAGACTACGAATTTTCAAATATGCTGCTCCAATGATTGTTACAGTCACTACTTACAGATGGCGATGGTAAGAACGTACGTAAATCTTCTCGCATCGATAGCCAAGTTACCCGATGGAAGTTTTCTGCAACAAGGCATGTAAATATGAAGAAATTATTTCAAAAAATCGTTCTGAAAGGCAATATTCTTTCATCAATATCCGTCGTTGGGCGTAAAAAAGTGAACATGTGATCATTAGTTGTTCAACAACAATATGTAGCTTTAGCAAAAATTGTAAAGAAAACACCTGCACAGCTGAGGAAAAATTAAAAAAAAATGTTCAGTGTAAAAAAGTAATAAAAACATACACATGAATTTTCTCCGATTAAGAGGATCTTATGATTTGGGAATCGGATTATCGAGTCTATATTGTATTAAAGCTTTAAAGCTGAAATAAGCTTACTTTTTAAGATGAATGTAGTAAAGCTTTAAATGAAAATAAATCTAAATAATAACGAATATTTCAGATCCTACATAATGATCCCTTTGCCAGCTGTGCTAACATAGTCACATTATTGCTATAATTTTCTTTAATCTTTTTAAGCTTTTAAGCAAAAATTGTTTGAATAGAATCTTAAAACTTTTCATTATACTAACAACCTATTATACTTGCATTATGCTGTAAATCAAATAGAATAACATTATGTCTTTTATTTTTTAAATGAAAAATTTGGTAGTCAACTACATCCAAAATTCATTGTGTAATCTATGCAAAGATGTTATGTTTGAGTAGAGTCCTTTTAATAACAAGTATATTTCTCAAAATGTATCATAATTTATTATTCATGGCTAGAAAAGGTTCATATTAAAATGTCATCATGAATTATTCTCAGAATTAAAAGAACAAAAAGATAGCAGAATTATGAAATATTCATTTTGCAAAAAAAGTATCTTAAAATTTTCTCTAGATGAATAATTTACAAACTGGTACTAAATATGTCAAAACAAATTCTAATTAAATTCTTTTATAACGAATCCAAGAATTAATTAATTACGTTTTCAGTTATAAAGGTAATGTAATTTATAGAATTAATAATTGAAAAAATCTTTTTGCATATTTACATTAATAAATACAACAAGCATTTATAAAATTATAAATTAGTTTCAGCAAAGTTTTATTCATAATATTAACTTATCATTTATGCATAATTTTAGAACTTATCTTATCAATTATTAAATTATCCTATTAATTATTAAAAATATTTTGAGCATATTTATTTGTATGAAAATCATATTAAAAAATATGAATTTTATTAAGTTTTTTTTTCTATTAGCAGGTTTTAAAAACCCATTATAAATATCAATTAAAATGCTTTAAACATAATTATTTATGTGAAAATCATGAATAATATGATCAGGAATTTTATTAACTTGTTTATTCTATTCCCAGATTTTAAGATCCCAGGTATAGTTAAGATAAGAATTATTCACATTTAAATTACAAGAGTTATAAATATTTAAAGTGTATACAATATTCAACTTTTGTTAGCATATTTAGTGTTACTTCCAACTAAACATGGTTTCCAGGAATATTTGACCGGCTCCTTCAATGACTGCATTAGACGTCATAAATAAAGCCTGTCCTTAACAATTCATTGCAAATACTCGTGTAAAATTCAAGGATAAAAAGCCTTTTAGTTAATGAGTTTGGAAAGGAAAGTCAACAGAGCCATCTTGTGAAGTACCATGCAGTAGAACAGCAGCTTTTAAGTACCTCTGTAAGCGTTGAGCAAGAATAAAACTTTAAAATGTTCAAATCCAAGGTTTTCTTGGGCTAATGCAAACTGTTGGAAGATTTGCTCTTCACAAACATTTCTACACGTAAAGATTTGGTTACATGGAGTTTCTATAGGCCTTTACTTTTTTCAAAATAAACAAAAATTATTCCTTTTTTTTTTTTTTTTTTTTTTTTTGAACTTAACTTGGTACCATAAATCTAGACTTTAAAAAAGTAAAACATATAAACATATATTTACTTTGTTGTTTAAATATGTTACCTTCTTAAGCAAAAAAATTGGTTAGTTTATAATAGCATGGATTCATATATTTTAAAATGAAGCATTTTATATTTAAAGCAAATATGAAAATGGTTTTTAACATAATTATGTTTTATCTATAGTTACTAATATTTAATTATAATATTAAATTTCTAAACAGCAATGGCAAGACAAAAACAAAGAAAGAAACATGGAATTAAAACAAGACGATAACGAAATGCTTGAAATCGGTTACTTTTATTTAAAAATTGTTTACTATACCATGAAAAATATTTTATGATAAAAAAGAATCAAAATAATTAATTAAAGTGATAACAATGCAAAATTAAAAAGTCTGCACTTAACAATAATGGTTCATTTTCCACTAGAAAGTAAAAATAAATATTATAATAAAAGTCATGCAAAATAACAAAGAATTTGGTGCAAAATCATTGATTTGGATGTTGACAATTAACAACATTTTGAAAAATACAGAATATTTGGTAAAATCTGGTTGATTTTATATTTTCGATCAATTTTGCTTTCTTTTAAACTGATTTATTTTTATAATTGGACAAACAATTAACTATTTTTTTATTAATGCTCATTATCTTTTTTAATACTTATTTTTTTTACAAAATAAGATTTAACTAACAGCCTCTCATATTTTAATAATATTTTTCTTTGTACGAGATTGTTTGGCCCAGTTTTTCTTTACAAACAAGGTAAGAATGACTGCTTATATGCATAACAATATTTTCTTACATACAAGATGTAATAAATTAAAACATGCTATTCGGTCTGAAAATGGAAGGAATTACCCAAACATTATCGTCTATTTCATCCAATATTTCCATAACTATTTTTATTTGTAAGTTTTTTTTGTTTAAAAAAATTTTCCCCAAAATTTTCCAGCTGTATTTAAGTTTATAATATTTGCAATGGAATATTATCTATAATTGTTTTCAAAATTGAAAGTAGACTTTTTTTCCAAATTTTAACAAATTTTTTTTTTCACCCTAAACAAACCATTTTCCATCTGGTCAATTTGCTATGTAACAAGTCAACTGCATTTCAAAATACATTTTTTTAAAGAGTAACATTTTTGAATTTATAACCAGAATTTAGTATTTTTGAACAATTATATTTACAGGAAACACTTTTATGAGCATTAAGAATATATGATAAAGCCACTAATTTTTTTTTGAATGTAAAATTAAAGCAAAAATTTAAACATATGTGACATTTAAAAAATTCTATGCTTATTTTCTGTCAAATTCATACATTATTGGTAGCATTAAAATTAAAAAAATGTAAAATACATATATAAAATTGTTAGAAATAAAATTTTCATTGATTATAGTTCACGTAAACACATTCTTAACTATAACAAACAATTACATAAAAAAACAAAAATGACTAAAATTGAAAATTAAACTAATTAGTCAGTCATACATCTAAGATAAGGAACAATACAGCATTATAATTTCATCAGAATTTATCATTTCATTAAAAAACAGCACCACAAAATCTTTCACAATCACTTTCTGTCCCAACAACAAAGATAATATTTTTTTTTTTTAAGCTAGAATTAAAAGCATTCAAAAACTTTCAACATTTAACTTTTAATTTTTTTTTTTTTTTTTTTTTTTTTTTTTTTTATCACAAACAAATTTATTTTGTTCAGTATTCCAATCAATATATAGATTGAATTAAATGTCGACAAATGGGAAACACTTTTCCAACAGTAACATGTAAGTAGATATATTAAACATGAAGCAATTGACTGTACAGTTTGTCTTCCTACTACGTATTAAAAAGGACATGCAAAACTAGGACCTGAAAGGGCCTGTATAAAATCATGTTAAAGAAATGCTATGCATCGTTTTGACGTTAAATTAACATCATTTCATCTTTAGTTTTTTTTCTTCGGTTCGGGAGATAACGATGGTAGAAGATGATATCTAAATATTTAATATTCCTGCAGTAGCATAACAACAAGAAGATACAAATGCAATTTCCAGTATCTGCCAATATATGTCCCTAATGAAGTACACGTAGAGAAAGTTTATAAAAAAAATAGCCAAGCTGTAATTTTTTTTTTTGAGAATAAGTCGTGTTAAAAGAGGTGCAATGGGAACATGGTCAAGCTACTATTATAAAAAATATTCCATTTATTATGATATGTATAGTGAAAAACTGAAAGAATCTTCGTATACAATCAACCTTTCCATTTAGAAAATTACATTTTAAAATTATTTCATATTCAATTTCTCAGTTCATGTAAAAACCTACTATTAAAATGAACAATTTATAAAAATTTCGTTTAATTTCATTAAAACCCAAACTCAGTAATTAGTATGTTAAAATCCAATTTGTCCAATAATTTTTTTGAAAATTTTAAATATTTATAGAAGTTAACAAAAAATGAAACATAAAGAATTATACGGTCTTAATTTAACAATTAAAATCAAAATATTAGTAAGTTGCCGATCATTTGGGAACTAGACAAGTTTCGAGCTAAATACTAAAATAAATTAAATTTAGATTACTTACTCTCAAATTTTAGCCATTGTTTTGAATAAAATTGAAAAATGGCAAACTATATTTCTCATAAAATCCCAACACAAGATGCAAGTTTAAGAGCATAAAATATTTTACACTGAAATATATTTTGAGCATTTCCAACTGCACCCCTTTAAGGTTCTCAAACCAACCCCTGATACAATACAAATTCCAAGTCTTTTACACAACATTTTATATTTTTTGGTATATTATAAATGAAATAAAAAAATTCCACGTCCACCTTATTAAATCAATAGTCCACCAGAACATCGCGAATAGCTATCTTGGAAATAGTAGTTGACAAATCTTCCTCAATGTTTCATTTTTAGTTGTGCTTGTACCGCTTTTATGGTAGACAGCTTCATGATATCTTCATACTGAATTGCTCTGTTGGTCAGGATCACCATCAGAACAAAACGACACAGACCGAAGATGTAATGTGCATTTCGGTCTTACGCCAATATTTCTTCTTGTGCAATGTCTTCCTCACCAGAGAGCTGGATTTACATGCTTGTAATTACACCACCCAATTATGTGCCGAACAGCAGAATAGGGAAAAACATCCATCATAAGGATGCAGTCCACAGTTCGCCCTCTGCTGCAACGTTCTTATTCTTGGCGTGCTTGCCATGCTTTTTGGCGGCATCGCCGGCGGGGATTGTTTGTCAGCTGCGCGTGATTGTGGCGATGTCTTCCTCATCCAGGTGCTGGATCTGCATCTCGAAGCTCTGCTGGCGAGGACGGTGCTGGCGACGGAGGAGGGGGAACCTGGAGTGGCTCTGGTTCTGGCCGAACGAGGTGGACGCGTGGTGGTGGTGTCAGATGCGGAACGAGTGGGGCTTCACGTGGGACGCCTTCAGGGACAGGATGACGCACAGCAGCAGGATGCCCACGCCAGTGCACAGCAGGTACAGAGACCACGAGATCTTACAGGAGCCTGGAAAGAGAGAATAAAATCATGAGTATTGTTAAGAATCCATATTCTTAATGTATAATTTTAATGAGATTTATTATTTAAATGGTTAGAATGCTTTCATTAGAAATAAGTAACATTTTGGGTGTCAGATTATGTCTATTGCCAAAATTGGTATTTGTTCGTATAATATCAATTATTTTCACGATCATCCATAAGACATATCCCGTAAGTCACCAGAAGGTCTTTACTAGATTCAAAATTTAAGCTACGACTTAGGTCCATACATTGATATTCAAATGGTTGAGTTGTCGGTGTGGACTTCTCAGAAATACACGAACTAACTTTTAGGGGATTAGTATAGTCCAATTTCATATTTGTATCTTTTTCAAACATCACAAGTTAAATCATGAAGAAATTAATTTTTAATTTTATACTAAAACAGAGTACGTTCCATTATTTTAAGGCAAGTTCTCATGATATAATTAAGTCTGGCCGCTAATTTTATCACGTTTTTATGTACTTCTACGGCATTTGACTAGATATCTTTCAATACATAAAAGTTTAGTGAGGGTATATTATTTATTGCTAATGATCACTTGCATTTAAATGGTTAAAAATAAGACATTTTTATAATAATAGTAGTGACGAATAGTAGAGTAATATCGGAATCTCTGGAGATTAATCAGAGGAATATAAATCTGATTTATATCTTGTTTCAATGCGAAGATCTTAATTTTTACTTAACTATTTATAATCAAAAATAAATAAAGCACGAATAAAAGCCTATTTAACATAAATCAAACAGCGCATATTTTTGATTTTAGTAAAAGAAAAAAATTTCAACAAGAAAACTGTAATTGAAAAAAGTTGATTCATTACGAGGTTAAAAATTAGATTTACTGTTAGAATGCTAAACTATTACTGTATCGAAAACTCCGGTAACAAAATTCCTAACATTAACTTTATTAATATTTATTTTAACATATGATAAATATTTATTTTAACATATGATAAATATTTATTTTAACATAAATCTAACTTTTCGATTTTAGTAAAAAAAAAATGTTCTGAAAGAAAACTGTAATTGAAAAAGTTGATCCAATACGAGTTTAAAAGTTACATTTACTGTTACAATGCTAAATTATTAAATTAACGAAATTTCTAACATTAATTTGAAATTTCTAAAAATAGCTTATTGACCGATATTTTTAGAGATTTCTAATATTATTATGCATGTATAAGACACGGTAATTGCGTGTGTTTATATTTCTCATAAAGCTTAAAAGCTCAATTTTCTTAGATCTGGTGTGCAACTAAAAATCACAGAAAAATAGTTATTAATTATACTTTCAATTAAATAAAAATCGTAATTTTTTATAATAAAATTACTCTTTTGAATTGTTTAATTCAAGTATCGTTTACTTCCCAATTATGAATGTGAAATGACGTTACAGTTCTTAACTTTTTCTCATCAAATTCATGATGCATAAATTTTATTCGATGTTTCATCTTTATACATTTAAAAAATATTTTATTTGGATTTAGTGATTCATTTAATCTTGTGTAATAAAGATATATAATACAAATTTTTTTGTTCACGATAGAATTGGAAAGAAATGTTGAATATTTTGCAAGAAACACTCTGAAGTATCCAAATTATAAATAAAAATCTAAACAGCAGTTCAATAAACTGTTGGATTGATGGACTTTAATTTTACAAGCAATGGATATACGTTTTTGTTACTGCTTATTTTGATTGTTTTTATTAACTGAATCATATATTTTAGTGAAAAACTTCTAACATAATAATGTTTAACTTCACAAAATTCAATAATTTAAATATATATTTCTCACAGAACAGTCCATCAAGATGCACACCACATAGTTAAACATATTATCAAAATAATACTTAATACTCTAAAAAGAAAACAAGTTTTTCAGAATAACAAAAATAATGTATAAAGAATGGCGGAATGTATAAAAATAAATCTTAAGTAAACTTTTCTGCATTCCCTAAAGGACGAAAGAAAGCCAACATATTCAAATTCAAAGCAACTTTAATGAGATCCCCAAATCACTAAAATGCAAAACATTTTTCATCTAAAGGTAACAAGATTCAGCTTTTTTGAAGTAATTTGAATACATATTCTTGACAAGAATTTGTGATATTCGGTTTGTATAATTTCGCACGAATCGTTTATGAGAAAAAATGTTTTTTTAAAACATACATAATAAGAGAATTGCGTATTTAGCCTTAAGTTATGTATAGATAGGATGTACATATATATGAGAAGAGGAGTACATCAAACCATTTTTTCACGCTGAAAAAAAAATATTTTTCTAAAAGATTATGGAAAATATTCATTGCTGGTATAAAAATTTTCTTTGTCTTAAAATTAATTTAAAATGCTTTCAACGAGTTGTTGTAAAGTTGAACACTTTTAAGTATTTATAATGTTTTTACATTGACTTTTTTTTTTGTCTTGGAGAGTCATTTTTATTTTTAATTCTTGCGAATTGCGTAATATAATGTCAATGGTTAACCAAAGTATTCGGTCACAATATGTTTTCAATTGTAATAGAAATTTCCAACCGGATGACATGAAAATTGGTAGATATGATAAATAGTTTAATTAACTATTAAAATTTTAAAGGAAATGAATGTTTCATTCATAAGATACTGCAGCAAAAAGCGAACCAATGAATAAGGTGTTCGCCGAACACTAGCCTTCATGCAAGCATCTGTGCGACTTGGCATGTATTCACAGTTTTCGCGAATGTTTCCTTGCGGTATTCTTTTCAGACTTTCTATAATTGTCCATTCAGATCTCGATACAATTCTGCTCATCAGACCATACGTAATTAATTTCCAAAAAATTTGGCGATTTAGCTGGCCAGGAAAGTGTTTGATATACATGAAACAGTGGAACAATAAAATAATTTAAATTTGTAGTGGGTTTCATACTATTAAAAAATATGAACCTGGAGTGCGGTGTAAGGGTGAGAAAAACAAAAGAGGGTGGGGGTTAGAATGTCGTCTACGTACCACCATGCTATAAGGTTGAGCCTCACAGTACGATGGTATTTAGACGAAAAATTCTTACGACTTTAAACTCTAGAAGACAAAAATATATCACGGAAATTGCGATGATTTTTTTATTGATTCATTATTTTTTACGAAAATTGTTATGATTTTTTTATCATGTGATCTTAATGATGTGATTTTTAAATCTTTTAGAAAAACTTATAGAATCCAAATAAATCAGTATAAACAATGGTTGGGTTCATTTTAGAAGGGAATTTCCGATAAAATAATATACTTAAATACCTTTAAAATTTAGGACAATTTTTTTTTTTTTGATATTTCAGGAAAATCAAAATATTCAATAATTCCATGGAGGATAACTAAATAGATCTGGTCCTCAAATGAAATGGCAGTTTTTAGGCTCAAACTGTCGGTTGTTAGGTTGTGTGGCAGGCGACAGTCGCGTTAGTGTCTGAGTCTGTCTGTCTTGGATGTCTCCAGACATCCAATGCGGTTTATTGATAAAAGAATGACAGCTGTTATAGAAAAAAAAAAACCTTAAACAATTCTGCATAAAAGTTGAAATTCAAATGTTATTTTTATGAAAAAACTTTTAAAGTACTATCTATCGAATGCACCTCATTGAAATATGAACTTATTTAAAGGTATCGGAAATGTCTTCAACTTTTTCTGTTTTAATAAGGCTCTTGTTGGAAAAGGTACTTTGATTTATTTTAGTGTACTAGTCTTTTCTTACTCATATTTCCTGCAGCTGCATTTAAGGACTGTACTCCGATTTTTTACAAAACGCTGAATGATTTTAATGCAAATATCACAATATCGATACTATGGTGGAATAAAACGAAAATGTAAATAAGTAAAGTGTCAAAAGAAATATTTATAACTATTTGCTTTTAAAAGTAGCACAAAAATTATTGAAAACCTGCTAAAATTATCGTTTTTGGTAAAAAAAAAAAGCCCACTATTAATGAAATTTCCTGTAAGTTAGGGACCCATCTTGTAAGTGAAACTATGCATTTTTTAACTTGACCACGAACCCCATAAAAAACACATCTAGCAAGTGAATATTTTATATTTCGCTCTATATAATAATAAAAAAATAAACCACACTAAAACGAAAAAGCAAATAAAAATTTGATGAGAGATATCACGTTAATTTAATACGTGTTTTAATATTTGATTCGATTTTTGCTATCACTAATTTTTTTTTCTTGCACACAAATATATGTTGATCCAAATAGGGTCGCTCATTTTTATGTATTATCTAGTAACAAAGATACTCATCTACTTTATTTAATTCATTTTAAAGTGGACCCTGATTTTACCAATAAATATCATAGTTGTTTTGCTGTATCTAGACTAGCATATTACTGAAAAAGGATCTGATCTCCTTGTCCGCAATAAAATAGAAAACATTGAACAAAATGTTTATTATTTTACTGACGATGAATCATGTCCTCTGTTTTAGTCTGTTCACTAAATTCTGAACATCTTTCAAATAAATTATCAGTTATATTTTTATGTGGATAATGGACATATGATGAGGTAGGCCAAAGTGTGTGCATCCCTGCTGCAAGTGAACAATCTAGATCTTATTAAAAGATCAACATTGAAAACAAATATCAATGTCTCGCTTTTCTAGTTCTTCCTTATTCAATTATCTCACAATTAAATGATAAGATAGAGTGCTCGCGAATAGCATTCGTTTTCGTATCCAGGCAGACTCTTGAATCCTCTTCCTTTGTAAATCAAATCAATCGTTAAACAGCCTTCAGGGCATCTGGATTCTAATGGTTCCTATTCAGGGAAGCAGAGAGCGAGGAAAATCAATGTACCGGCGCTTCATTTACTGGGATAGGGCCTAATGAAAAATAATCACCAAAAGTGAGGGTTTTCTTGTTCTGTACTGCAAGGGATTGCCGTTAGTATAGGAGTGCTTCACATGCATAAATCGTACAACTAAGTGGAATACCTTGAGGTATATTCACTTATACTAAGTATTCAAGTACCGCAGTTTCTTACCTTTAATCTATAGGCCTAATTATCTTTAAAAAAATAAATAAAACTCGTGATATCCACAGTGGTTCATAAGTGGAGGGCGATAGGCGCTTGAATTGGTATTACTTAATACCAATTCAAGCTTCATTTTTATACCCGTGGTATAAGACTATTAAAATGATTTTTTTCAGTTTCAAAGAGCGTTTTTGATGCCAAAATTATGTTACAAAAATGCCATGAATTTAATATGGTGGAAAATCATGAAGAAGATTATTCATTTAAGAACTATGGTGAAAACAAAAGAAACGCCATTTTTCCATTTTCAATTTTGCTAAAAGCATGAAAATCTTAATCAGAATAACGGTTCATTATTAAATTGTCTTATTAAAATCATTTTTAATATTAATCTATAACTTTTTTTTCATGCCTTTTTATCAACTAGACTTCTCAGACATATGATGGGAGTGGCATTTTTGTTTAATTTTTGTCTTGTTTCCTTCCATCATTCACAACTGTTTTGATTTTTTTTTGATATTTAGAAGATTATTTATTTTTCTTGGACGCAAAATTTCTTTTGCATTTTATTTTGATAAAAAACAGTCTTTAGGTGATGTTTTCATAAAAGTGGGCTTTTTCATGAAACAAAGCAAAAAATTATTTATTTTTTATAAAGAACGATCCATAATCCATACCCCGAATATTTTAGGGTTTTTTAAGCAGTTAATTTTGGTCTTAGAGGTCTAATAGCCGAGTGGCAAGCACTCTGTCGCTCGGTGCCAAAGATTCGAGTTCCAGCGGTATTATGGATGTTTGTAGTGGTTCGAAATCTACTTTACACCGTTTGTCCTGTTCTAATATGACTGTATAATGTTGGGTATAGCTTACAACCTTATCCCGTGGGAAAAAAACACCTCCTGTCTCGAAATCTGCAACCAGGCAGACGGTTATGGCCCACCATAGGGGATGTAGCGCCATTGAAGAAGAAGAAGAAGAATTATGGTATTATAAATTATTAGAGTTCTTCTATAATTTTTAAAAATTAAAGCAATAGCATAAGAAAATTAATTGAATTATCATAAATTAAAGAAGACGTTTTTTCAAGCTGATAACATATAGTTTGTATACCACGTTTCGTGAGTTAGTAAACACGGGACCCTAGTAAATAGCTAATAGAAAACTTTTAGGTTACGTTCTTAAAATCTTAAATATTAACTCTTAGCTGAATAAAATTTGAAGTATAAACGATTGATTTTCTAAATAACCAAAAATTAAGAAAACTTAAAATTGTTGATTTAAAAATTATTATTATTATAGTACCAAATCCAAAAATAAAATAAAATAAAGTAATAAACCACTTCATATTTACAAAAAAATAAAAAGATAAATACTTCTCGTATACAGTAAATTCAAATAATAAAAATTACAAAATGTAATAAATAGAATAATAAGACAATTACTACGTTCTTTTCTTTATATTTTGCCTGAATATATTTCAGCAAAATGGTAAAATTATAGTCTGAAATATATTACTATTTTAATTTAAATGTAAATTTCTCTGATGACTGAATATGTATTTTTTTCATTATTTAATGGAATTTTAATATCATGATTCGAAATTCAAATTATGCCTCTCTCCAAAAAATATGTAAATTTATTCAAGCATTGCATATATATGAAACTTATTCTGTTTTACCTTAAATTTTTATATAATAACAAGATTTTATGAATTACAGTTAGCATAATTAGTTACGAAATTAATCATTAATATAAACGTTATAAATCTTATTTGCATAAGATTTTTTTTTCCTTTCTCTTAATCAAAAACTGAAGTTATTACGAACTTCTTTAGGGGATGAAGAATATTATAGCTGCAACAACAAGCAATTCTCGAACTCAATTATCTATCTAGACATATTAATATTTTCGAAATAAGTCTCATAAAACATACAAATAACTAATTAAATACTAAATATGCCATAAAGAAATTAATATGATTACAGACATTAACTACTTGCAACGAAAAAAGGGATTAATATTTATACAAAACAAAAATAAATTTTAAATTAAGAATTAAATAAAATAGTTTTGCATAAACTTCTAAAATGTTTCCATTTCTTAATCATTTTAAATTTCATGAAAAAATTAAGTCTTTATCACTGTATATTTCAATTTCATTTGGGAAAAAACCAGGATTTTTTTTTATTTAAGCGCATTTTAGAGATAGACAAACAAGCTGCAGTTATTTCACATGTAATTTATTAAGCGCAGTTATAGTTAAGAATTTTTATTTGGGTGAATATATTATACCGTGTATATTAGTTATACTTTTTAATTAAAGGTTGGAAACTATTAAAAGTTTTTAGTCTCACTTTTGTAAGGAAAAAAAATTATTTTGGTCCAAGTTTCGGATTCAAAAGCCTGCGGTAGGGAGCAAATTAATTAAGGGGAGTTTTGATATATAAATGAAGAAAAATTCAGAAAATAAAAAACATTTATGGTTATTAAGAATCAATGAAATTGCTGCTAAAATAACTTTGGAAATAAAAAATGTTTTTATAAATTACAATAACAAATTTTTTGAAACAAACTAAACATTTTCAAAATTCATAAAGCATACATCATTCTTGTTCAAAAAATAAATGAATTAAATTAGATTTTTTTATATCGTTGAAAAATCATTGGTTTAGAAGTATAGCATGATAAACGTAAATAATATTTAATTACTGCATCTGCTTTATTAATGAAGAATAAAATAAGATTGATTAAAGTGTTTTTAGATATTTTTTATTTAACCAGTAAATCAATTCAATTACTGGTTTCTATAAATTAACCCTTGTTGAAAATCGAATATGTTTTTTGAAATTAAAAAAATTTAATTTATTGCATGTGCTAAAAAAATTGAATTTAATTTTCATATGTAAAATTCATTCATTCAAAAAATCATTTTATATTAAAATTCATTCATATATTTGTTTTTTTCTGATATTTTACGGAAAATTATTTTTCATTTTCCGTAGATGATAAAAAAGAGTATACATCTGGAACCTCATATTTCATGAACCATCTACTGTTGAGTTATAGGTATTGCATTCTGGATGGACTTTCATGGATAACTGCTCTTCTTTTGCGAGTCGAATAAAAGAAAATAATAAAATATCCCACCAAAAATTTCTCAATGCAATCTTGTCATAAACGTCATCGAATCGCCTTGTTCCAGAAAGAAATTATTGTCTTGAATGCGATCTAACAAACTTTTGACATTTTGCATGCCTTTCTGCGTGACTGTATTCACGAATAGTGCAACTGTGCTTCCTCCTACACACCGGTAAGAGTGCCCCCTTTAGCGTTTAGGAGAAATGGTCAGTAGGCCTCAAGACTCTCACCCAAAAGGAAATACAGAGCAAACTGTGCCCTTGATGAGAAACGTTTATTTTATAATCTTTTATCCCGAAAGGAAATATAGTTAAATCACCCAATCGCATTAGTTGGCTTACACTCTCACCCGGAGCGGAAGTGTATTTAGCGCATTCTGCGCGTATCTGAGTATCTGGCTTTCGGCTTAGAAGTGGAGTCCTTGCACGAATCTATAATTTTCTGTCTTGAAATGTCTTACATATTGTACGTCTCTAATTTTAGGTGTGTGGTGTTTGTGCGTGTGTAAATAAAGTTGTCTGCTTTCTCAAACCTGTGCCTCAAGTATCTGAACCCAACCCCATCCAGTTGCAATCTGATTGCTCAACTTGCACACTACAATATATAGATATATTATTACGTAATAATGCAATGCATGCTATCATGTGGTGCCAGAACTGGGGCCTGTCCATTGCATTAGTACATCATATTACACGTAGGAAATTTTTACAACGTCAGCTAATCAAATGAATTCATTAGTTTTAAATTATACAACATTTTCTCCAGAAAGTTCAGGTTCATTTCTAACTCCAGAGCTCTAGTGGGCTTGAAATAACTCTGATACTGTTGTGACGCGGGTAGAAGAATGTCAGATGATTAAGATAAAACAATCTTTGTATGCTTCTTTACTTATAGGAACTTACAGGTCTTTGCACATGTCATTTGGTAAAAGAATAAATAAGGATAAATAAACTATGTTTATCTTTATTTCCCCTTTTCCCTTCTCCTTATTTTGAAAATTCCACTTCCATTCGCAGAAATAAAAATAACGGCGAGGGAAGAAAATTTCAAGAGTGGTGGAAGTTGAACAATTTTTGTGTAGAAGTGGACAATGAGTTTACATGTTTAATTTACAAGAAACAATTTGTGTCACTAAAGAATACAATTTTAAGCGGCATTATAGCTCGAATTACGAAGAACAATTTCCTTGCTTTGAAGCAAAGCTAAGTAGCCAACAAAGAGTACGAAAAGTGCTTATAAAATTCATGAAAAGTAATGAATCAGTAACAAAATCCAGTTACAAACCAAACTGTTTATTAGCAAAGCATTCAAAATCATTCAGCGATGGTTATTTTTAGAGTATGATAAAAACGGCCGAATTCGTCTGCCTAGAAAAGGTACAGGCCTTTCGAGACATCTTAGTATTAAAAAATACAATGGCACGTAGAATTTTTGAAATGACAGATGACATTAGTTCACCACAATTAAAAGAAATATCTACCAAAATCCAGTTCTTTTCAATTGCGATTGATGAAATAATTGTAGAAGTTGCTGTTTTTTTCCCTTTGTAGCGATAATAACATGAGGCGGTTACCAAGAACTGTTGAAAATCTTCCCTGTTAATGGTAAAATTGGTGAAGATATTTTTGATGTCGTTTGAAGCTTTTCAGACAAATATAACTTTCCTCTTGACAAGTTTGTTTCTGTAACAACTGACGACATTAAATTGATGACGGCTGAAACTAAACGATTTGTGCCAAGGTTGACAAGAATATTATATGAATATCCAGATAAATAGAAAATGAGAGCCTTTCATTGCCTTATTCATCAAAAAATTAATTGTTTAAAGTTGTGTTAAAAATGGAACAAGTGCTTAAAACAGTTACAAAAAATAATAATCAATTTTATTCGATAAAAAGCATTTAACCATCACCAATTTACTCCGCCTCTTAGTATCCGAATTCGAAGATTTTGCTTATTACATAGAAGTTCATTGATTTTCCTGCCACAAAATCCTAAAGGCATCTATGTACTTTTTGTAGCAATAATATTTTTACAAATGTAAGATGAAAGCAACGAAAATATATCAATTATAAAAGATCAATTGTGGTACAAGACCTACTTTTTTACACATCAGAATAATCTTATTATTACACTGCAAGGCAAAGATTAATTAATAACGAACAAACACAATACAATTGCAAGATTTGTAAAAGGCTTTAAATTGGTATAAAAATGATTTGCAAAAGAACGTTTTAATGTATTTTCAACATTTTTATCATTTGATAATTTTTTTATGATTTCAAAAAGCTCCAATTTTGATACTGCTGGAATTAATTGGTTTTCAAAATGATTCAATTTAAAAAAAATATCGAGAAGTAGGAACTCGAAAAATAAATTCTAATTTAGGTGAAGGTTACCCGGAAATTATGTACAAATGTGTAAATTATGTACAAATGTACAAATTTTATACCTTTTGGAATACCTTACTATCTGAACAATTGTTTTCGTGCATGATATTAAATAAAGCGTCTTACAGACCAAGAGTAACTGATGAACATCTATCTGCCATAATAAAGATTGTTTGTTTTCAGTCTTTGAATCCATATATGTGAAAACAAGTAAGAAGAAATCAATGGCAAAAACAAATTTTTGTTTGTTAATATGTGCATCTCATAAAATAAATGTGTAATTAAAAGTAATACTATATCAATTGTATATTATTTAACTGAATTCACTAAAGTGCATATTGTGTTTTAATTACCCTTTTATGCAATTTCATTACAAATAAAATTTTTACAACATTTGTTAGTGAGATTTGTTCCGAGTGAATCTTACGAATCGCATTAAATGGCTCGTTATTTAAATGAGTTTGACATACAAAACCTAGATGTATGAGGTACAGAGAATCGAGTCAACTTATGGAGAAAATAAAGAAAAATGTTTTTAATAAAAATGCTAATAACTCATCTCTAAATTAATATATTTAAAATATTTTAGTTCAATGCAAACATAGCATCATTAAAAATATGTAAATTTATTAGATTCTGAACATTATTCTACTAATTATGACTGTTACCGTTTAGCCATATAGCAAAAAAAAAAATTTTTCCAGAAATTAAATTGAAAGTCTTGAATTCATAAATTCAATATTCTAATATCTCATGATGAAACAGCTGCATCTCGATTTCTGATGACTCTAAAAACAAACTCGAAACTGTTTTTGAAACCTAAGAGTCTACTCTTTAAAATAAAACAATAAAACTAAAATACTTTTGCTTATTTTTTTTTCTGACAAAAGTCGAGATTTGAATTAAATCTTGGCAGTTACCTATCACGCTCAAAATGCTAAATGACAGTTCTTCGCATGCAGCTCGTACCTAATTAAGAATGATGCGTGTTCCGTGCTGTACCCAATGTTTACTAATTGACGCCTTCACCACTTTTGACAAGAAGAGAAGCCTTTCGCACCCCTTGCGAAACTAAATCTCCCCAATCAAGCAAGATTAAATTACAGCAAACCAATCGGAGAGGAATGAGTCGCAACAAAGCTTAATAGCCCGCCAGAAACTTCCAACAAAGTAACGGCAACAGCAGACTGGAGCCTCCGAATCGTAATTAAGCTGTATTCTTTTCCCCAAATAAGCAATGGGTGGGTGGAGGATGGGAAGATGCAAATGTTGATTAATTAGCTTCACTTAAATGACTAGACGCTGTTCCATGAATCACCATCATTAGCTCATCACTCAAACTCCAAACTAGGAAAGATTGGCCTCGTGTTTGCCTTTTTTTATCTTGCAGCTCTAAAGTGGTTTCTTTGAAATGGCTCACAGCTGAGTTCTAATTCCGGTTGGAAGTTTGAATTTTTCGTTAGCCAACTAACTGAGTTTCGTTTCGTTGCTTTTGCAAAACGAGAGAGTAATTAACAGAGTCGTGGAGAAAAGATGGTTAAATTTTTTGGAAAAAGTAGACCGTGATTCTTAAAGTATTTATTTATTTATTTTTTTTGATTTAAAACAATTAAATGACTTGGAAAAGTTTTTGAAGACAATTTTGTAAAATTCTTTGTTAGCACTAAATTGTCATAAGAGTTTTAATCAAAAATTGTAAACGAAATATATACCTATTTGAATGAGTTTGTATTGTATCCTTTTTTCATTTAAAATGATGGAAAAATGATACAATACAAACTTATTCAAATATTTAATTCAATCGTATTTATTTTTTGAAACTTAAAATTTAATTCAAATTAATTTGAAAATTAAATTAAATTAAATTTCCTTCTTTAGAATATTTTTGAAATTGAATAACTTTATAAAGTACTATTATCAATTAAGATAAGTTGTCTATTTTTAGAGTTTTTGTATGATCATAAAACTTTTTGTTTTTATTAATGCAGAATTTTTTGTATGATTAAAAAACCTTTTGTTCATTTATCACTAATTTATTAGAAAATTAATAGACTTGACAGTTCCATCATATAACGAGTTTACTTACTATGAGAAGTTTTCATAATTACAGTTAAACCAATGCTATAAATCATACAATTTACTTTTACAAGATAAGATTTTAAAGCAAAATGTTACAGCTAAAACTTTTGCACATAAAATAACCAAATTAGGAAATCTTTCTTTTCACAGTATAAAGAACCTCATACCCACTGAACTTATTTAAAATGAAACTATATAACAAATAAGAGGAATTATCTGTTTCATTTTGATGGATGAATACTAAAACTTCTCTTTCACTATTTTAAACATTTGTGTATTAAAATCTCAACTATTCAAAATTCATGAATGAATGATATTTTAATATTCCAGAACGTCAACTTCTTGAAATTGGTGACAATTGCGAACAATGATGAATGTATACAATTCCCATTTCAAGATATACTACAATACAAATACATATGTATATAGAGTTCCTTTAATATTTTTAAACCGCTTGTTATTCATACAGACAATAACTACATGATAATGATCACAGAAACTCTTCAACCTAAGTGAAATGTAACATATTACAAAAGCGGAAGTTTTAACGCTTATTACAAAAGATTGTTGTATATTCCAACAGCAATACATCTTCAACCATAATGTTCATCAAATGCATTCATTTCAAGCGTCAAACAAATTCTGTGTTTCAAAGGTCAACAAATATAGTACCGCTCAAATTGAATAGAATGCTGGAATGATTAATTGCTCGAAATACTTTTCCCAACCACTGCACAATGTCTGTTCCCTTTCTTTTTATTTTCATACCAATGATTTTCCGATTACAAATTTCCGAGTTTGAATTCAATTGAGCGAGTTAATATCTTCCAAGTCACAATAGAGAACCAGAGGAAAAGATTCCATTCAGTGATTAGTGCGAACAAAAGTTTGTTCGACAAAAGCCAAAGGTATCGAACCTTTCTTAATTTTTTTTCTTTTCCATCGTTAATACTTTCGTTTTGTAAGAGATATCGAACGCAAATTTTGTCTTCTTATTTTCTTTTTTACTAATATTATTATTCCCTTTCCATCGCACGGGGAATAAGACAGAAAAATTAATTTTATAAGAAGATTAAAGACACAAAAGAGTCATTCAGATATTCTTCGCTGGCATGCACCAAATTATTGTTAATGAAGTCGAAAGCTTCCCCCAAAAAAATTGGTAGAAAAGACCTGCACAGTGTTGGTGGAGAAGAATTTTGGTTCGGCAAATGAAATCGGAACATCAAATCCCTGCGCGGAAGACACTAGACCATGAAATAAATGAGGTTTGTTCCGTAATTTATTATAAATTAAAAGGGTAATTAAATTTTTAGAGAAGAGATTTGGGAATTTTAAATGCTTCCCTTCAAAGTAAATGGAAAATTCATTTTAACTTAAGTAGGACTTAAGAAAAAATTGCGTTAATTGTTCTTGTTGGATTTAAGTTTGTTGGGGAATGCTCATT